>JADXDR010000090.1:0-24321 GCA_025026875.1 Chlorella ohadii
GTAAGTCAAGTCAAGCATTGCCCATGCCTGCCTTCCACCCTTGCACCATGCACTGGTGAGCAGAGGTGGCGAGGCATGGGGTGCCCAGCCACAGCACCGCCCGGCACACCATCGCAGCGCAGCATCSGTGCCGGGTGGGCGGCGGCCCGCCGTCGCGGCGGAGGGGGCACCCTGCATTGCATCCTCCAGGCCGGCCCTGCCCTCCAGTCAATGCACTGGTTGTTGTCTTCGGTTGCAACATTTTACATAGCAATCTGTTGATGAGACACATGTCCAGCCTGGGCTGTCTGCTACCGCCGAGCCTTTTTGCCAGCCCCACCGCTGCTGCCCTTGGATTTTCGCTTGCGACTAAACTCCTCTTGGTCCTCGTCCGAGAAATCCCGCTCTCGGTCGTCTGCGCGTGCCTGCTCCTCCAATTCGTCCCAGTCCAAGCCTGCATTAATGTATTGCACATAATTGGTCATCTTAAAATTACGCAGCAGCACATGTGCGCTGTGCCCAAGCAAACAACAACGGCAAAAAACGACTTTGACTTGGTTGTCCTCCGGGCACCACAAATCTAAAGCACCGGCAGCATGGTAATGTTTGATATGCCGGCAGACACCAAGGCAAAATTGGCTGGCCGTTTTAGAGCAGCCGCCCCGCCCCGCCGCCGCTCACCCTCCTCCTCGTCCGACTCCGCCTCGTACTCGCTCTCGTCGTCGCCCTCCGACGCCAGCGATTCGTCCTCGCTGCTCATGTCCTCGTCGCTCTCACCCTCCGCCTCGCTGCAAGCAGCACAGGAGGTGAGGGGAGGTGAGGGACCGGCGCAGACGTGCTGTGGCAGCCCGTGCAAGCCAGTGACAAGTGACGGGACCAGGAGCAATCGAGCATTATGCCTACAAACCAGCACAGCAGACTGAGTACAGCGGCAGCCTGCAGCAATGCATGCGTGTGTGGCAGCCTCGCGCCGCACCTGGGGGCAAAGTCGCTCTCCTCCTCGCCTTCCTCGCCCTCGCTGTCGCTCTGGTCGGCGTCCAAGAAGGACCAGCCGCCATCCTCAATGAAGGCCTCGGGGTCCTAGGGCGGCAGTGTAGGGGTGAGCGGCAGCACTCAGGCAGGATGTAGAGCACTTGGCCCGAACAGTATCAAGAAGTCGCAATAACACCTAGACAGGGGATCAGCACACTGCATGCCATGCCGCGGATGTTGTAGTTGACACGACAGCCTGCCTGCCGGTGGCCCCCGCACGCACCTCCTTGATGGACTTGAGGATGTTCTTCCAGTTGAGGTTCACCTTGGACTCGTAGTACTTGATTTCGATTGACGTCAGCCAATCCTGCGACGTATGGAAGGGGGACCACGCCCGGCATGAAGCGTGCTAACATGCTTCATGCGTGCTGCTACGATGCACAGCTGGCATGCAACAAGTAGGCTGGCAGCAAGTAGGCCGATTCCCTTGTGATGCAAACCGCGGGGCTTGCATTCCGTTGCAAGGGTGCCTGTTTACGGGGCACTCCGTGCGGCCCCGCTGCGGCGCGCACCTTGATGGTGTCCAGCGAGGTGGAGGGGATGGTGTCGATGCGGCCCACGTCCCGGTTCAGGTCCTTCCAGATGAACACCATGTCAAAGTTGCGCAGGTTAAAGCCCACGCGCTCCAGGTTGACCAGGTTCACCTCTGGGCCACAATGACAGGGTGGGCGGGAGCACGGCATGGCACAATCAGCACGGCAGGGTGATTAAGTGCACAGCAGGCAACGGCGCAAGCAGCTCTTGAACCCAGGCACATGCATCCGCAGCCATGCCAGCCCCGTCTTGCCCGCTCTCCTATGGCCCCACCCCGCACCGCTGAGCGTGATGACTGTGAAGGGCATCTCCGTCAGCTCCACCAGGCAGTTGACGGTGGGCATGATGAAGGAGTTGGTGCGGTGCGGCACACCGTGGAANGCCCAGCTCTCGGAAAGGCACCTCAAACTCAAGGTTCAGGTCACTGCACGCAGCCGGTGGTGGGTGGGAAGAGAGGCGGGGGGTGGGGTGAGGGGCTGGCAGCAGGCCGCCAGGAGGGCGGCAGCTCTTGGGAGCATTGGCCCCAGTCTTTTGTAAATCACAGAGCTTGCAAGCAGGGCAGCCGCTGGGGCCACAGGCCAGAACAGAGCAAAGCAGGCCAAGCGGGTTGCAGCCCAATCGATGTGTGCCCTGATCAATCAAATGCAAACGGACCCATCAGAGGTGCAGCCACCCTAAGCCTTGCCCAGACCGCCCAATCCCACAATAATCCCACCAACCACAGGAATAACTGACCCGTAGTCACGCTCCCAGATGTCCTGCTGCACGCGCTTCACAAACTGGTTGAACTGGCGGTTGATCTGGTTGCGGCGCTCGCGCTCGCGCTGCTCCTCCTCAATCTCGTCGGGATCGTACCTGCGTGCATGGCGGGGATGAGATCAGGCCGCAGCAGGCAGGAGAATAGGCCGCGACAAGGATGAAAGTCAGGCCGGGNCAAGAGGAGACTCAGGCTGCGGCAGGAAAAAGAATCAAGCCGCAGGCTTCCGACCATGCACTTGCAGCACAGTTGCACAGCACGTGCCGCCTTCCTCCTGCCTCCTGCCTGCCCCAGCCCCGGCCCACCCCGGCTCACATGGAGCGCCGGCCCGCGTCCAGCGTCTGCACCGAGTCCATGACCTCGGTGTAGAATTGCACGTCGTTGGTCTTCTTCTTGCCCACCATGATTGGGTTGACCAGGTGGAAGTGCACCAGCGCAATCATCTCGCTGTCCGCGGGCTGGAAGAAGGCGTGCTTGATGTTGCTGCACAGGGCGGGGGTTGCAGCGGGCATGAGACGACAGGTTGGCAGGATTGGATGATAGCACCTGGACCCAGGCAGCTACCAGTGGAAGCCTCGACAGGAGATTGCCACATCCCCACCCAAGCCACCGCTGCCCCCTGTGCCGTTCCGAACTGCTGCTGCCGCCCAGCCCGCACCAGCCAGCGCGCAGGCACAGCGCGCTGCGCAGCACGCACCGGTACATGATGTCCAGCTCCTCCCCCTTGGGCGAGGAGTAGCGGAAGCCGTTGGCATGCGCCTCCAGCGTGCCCGTCACCTTGCGCCCCTTGCCGCCAAAGGCGGGCCGGATCCACACGTCGGGCAGCGCGTACACGCGGCCCTGTCGAGGCAGGGGCGGGGGTAGGGGCACACACGCAGTGAGTGTACGTGCTATGCTGGTGAGCGAAGCTACCTTTGCCGCACAGCTGCAACACCACATCGCAACAGCAAGCAAGGAGCAGAGGCAGCGGTGCGCAAGCCGCCATGCCACAGCCTCGCTCCCACTGCAATGCACAGGCCAGCAAGCAGCAGGGCCAGGGCTGCCGCCAGCCGCCCTGCAAACAAGTGTACTGCCGCACTGCACTGCACCACCCAGCGCCGCGCACCTTGCCGCGCACGAGCTTCTCCTGCTGCACCAGCGTCGCGCGCTCCGCCTTCTCCTTCTCCCGCTGCTGCACCGCGCTGCGCAGCGCCTTGATCTCCTGCACCACCTTGGCCGCGTGCCGCACGTCGGCTGAGCGGAAGGACAGCTCCTTGAGGAAGATGGAGCGCGGGTGCTTCTGCCCCGGCTCGTACGAACCGCCAAAGTTGAAGTTGAGGCGGATGTACGCGTGCTCGCCGTCCTGCAGGGGAGCAGGGGCAGGGTGGAGGGAGCGAGTCAGGCACTCAGCGGTGGGAATGAGATGCTGGAGTGGGCCCCAGCCCGGCTGCAGACAAAGATGCATGCTGCAGGCTGGGCCCTGAAAGTATGCATGCATGGCCACCACACACCGCACTGCTGACGCTCAGCCATCCCCTCGTGCAGCTGCGCCGCTGACAGTCTTGGCGCTGCTCGCCACTGGCTGCATTGCGCCCTGCGCCCTCCTGCCCCTGCCCGCCAGCGCACCTGGTTGTTGCTGGCGTTCTTGACGGTGAGGATGTGGAAGGGGACCAGCATGCCGTAGATGGGCACCAGCACGCACTCGCTGCGGTGGTCCACCTGCACCGTCAGGCTGTTGTTGTGCTGCATGTCGGAGGGGCTCTTGTACGCCACAATGTCGGTGATGCGGCGCCCCTGGCCGCCGCCGCCGCCCGAGCCGCCGCCGCCCTTGTTCAGCATGTCGAGTGTGGCCTGGTTGACGCGCTGCAGCAGGTCCTCCTGGTTCTCCTTCTGCCGCCGCCTGCGCGGGAGGGGTGGCAGGGGGGAGCGCAGCGAGAAGGGATGACGAACATGCCAGAGGAAAGGTTGAACCAATTGAACAGCATCACTGCCGCCAGAACAGCCAAGACCAGCTGCACACCTGCCTGAGCCGCCATCAACGAACACACGGCGCCCCCTGCCTGCCCACATGCTGCCTGCCTGCCAACCCTCAGCGCCCGCCCTCACCGCTCCTCCTCGCGCTGCTTGAAGTCCACGTGCTCAGTGCGTGCCGACTTGCGCATGCCGGCCTCGGGCACCTCCACCAGGGCATCACCCTCGTCGCCCTCCCCCTCGCCCTCATCCTCGCCGCCATCCTGTGGCAGGTGAAGAGGGGTAGCAGCGGCAGGGTGAGGGTGGCAGGTGGGCAAGGAGCCGGCAGGGAGGCTACCAAGTGCAGGAGATGAAGCAGCTGGGTTCAACAAGGGCTTTTGGACAGGCACACACCTAGCCTTCCACCCCCTTAGCAGACAGCGGCTGGCGGCTTCCCACAACCACGGCTTTGCCCTGCCATGCCGTGCCACAGCCTGCACCTGCATTCAGTGCCAAGCAGCAGCCTGCGGCCGACTTTCCCTGCCCAACTGCCCACCTTGAGGTAGTAGGCCACATCCTTCCAGTCCTTGGGCGCCAGCGCAGTGGCCAGGTCAGGCGGGCCGCCGCCCGCCTTCACCACCACCGTGTCGGCAATCAGCATGGCATACGTCTTGCCCGCCTCGCTGTCGGCGTCGTCGCGCTGCAGCCCCGACACGCCTGCGAGGCGGGCAGGTGAGCAGGGGAGGCAGCAGAGTTATTGCAGGCAGGCAATGTGGCTACATTGGAGCATACAGTTCAGGCCAAACAAACCGATTTGAACGACCAGCCATGTGCACTGTAAGCTGCACAGCTGCACTGCACCACATGCCGCCAGGCCCCGCCAGGTCGTCCCCGCCAGGTCGTCGCCCACCAAGCCGGCCATGACCCTGCCACTCACCCACGGCCACGTTGAAGGTCATGCCCGCCTTGACGGAGCGGGTGTTGGTGGCGTTGAGCTGCTGCGTGGTGTCGCGCAGCTCCAGGCCGATGGCTGTGCCCACGTTCTTGGTCAGCCGCTCCACCAGCGCCTCCTGGCCCTTGGCCTGTGCGCAGCGTGGAGCCAGCGCAGCAGCAGCATCGTGGAGTGCGGCACCAGCAGCAGGTTTGAGGGCAGCACCAGGCGAAGCAGCCAGCCACTCATGCAATGGTTGCGAGATGTGCACACCACGCAACGCGGTGTGACATGGCAGCTTTCGTTGATGSCAGCAGCAGCAGCAGCAGCAGCAGCAGCACAGCTGGCAGCCAAATCCGTTAGACCAGCACAGATGGCAACAGCAGGCAAGTCATCCCTGCAGCTACGTTGCACAAAAGCTCTGATGTGGGTGGGCCAGGCTGCGCACCTTGAGCGCCGCCACTGCTGCGTCGTAGGCGGCAGACATGGGGGCGCCCTCCACCAGCGCCGCCACCGCCGCCGCCTGCGCCTCCTGCAGCGCCGCGTACTGCGCCTCCTGCTCCTTGCTGGGGTCCACAAAGTAGGTGCGTGCCACGTTGGCGCAGTAGGAGGCGTAGCTGCGGGGGGGAGAGGCAGGGGACAGAGCTTGTGCATTGTGGAAACAGCCCTGCGTGCTGGCTGTTCCGATGTTGGCAGTGTGCCCGTGTTCAGCAGCCGTGCGGCAGCACGCTGCACACCATGCTGAAGCAGCAACATGCCACCATGGGGCACCAGCCCACCCAGCTGCTCACCGCGCGCCCAGTGAGCAGACGATGACGCCATAGTGGATGTACGAGTCCTTGCTGGCGGAGGCCAGGCGCAGGTCGTACTCGCCGCCCGACTGCACCAGCGGCGGGTATGCAATGTCCACCGCATCCGCCTGTAGGTGGGTGCAGGCAGGGCGCAGGCAGGGCGGGTGGGGACGGCAGCAGCAACAAGGGACGGGCAGCTCGCATGCGTACACTGCACCACATGCAGCAGCAGCTAACTGAGGGGCTGGCAATGCGGCACAGCCGGATTGTCAAGACCACGCCACAAGGCAGCAGTGCACATCACTGCTTAAGCCGACAAGAAGCAGAGCAACAGGCCAGCAGCGTAGCGGCTGGAAGAATGACTACGACAGCGGCGGCTGCCAATCACAACCATGCATCCATGCAACCCGCAGCGAGCTGTGCTGGTGGCTGCACCCTGCCGCCCACCTTGAGCTTGATGTCCATCTTGGACGGCTCCGAAATCACC
Source organism: Chlorella ohadii (assembly GCA_025026875.1). Taxonomy (NCBI): domain Eukaryota; kingdom Viridiplantae; phylum Chlorophyta; class Trebouxiophyceae; order Chlorellales; family Chlorellaceae; genus Chlorella; species Chlorella ohadii. Next base: position 6,441 of record JADXDR010000090.1, read on the forward strand.
TCCTCAATCTTGTCCGCCAGCTTGCTGTGCCGCACCTTCTTCTCCTCGTCGATGATGCCTGGCGGCAGGGCGCAGCAGGCAGGGCGTGGCGGTGAGGCAGGGCCGCAGTTGAGTCAAGCAGGTCAGGCAGGCAGTGCAGTCAGGCAGGCCAGGGCACAGCAGCACACGGCAGAGCAGGCTGACTGGTGCAGGATGGCTGCAGACCACAGGTGGGCCAGGCCCCAGCCCTGCATGCCCCGGTGCCGGCATGCAATGGCCACGCACCCTCCAGCTGTGGCACCGTGAACTTGACGAGCGCGTTGCCCACCAGGTAGGCCGCCTTCTTCACATTCTTGGCCTCCTCCTCGTCCTTGGGTGACAGCAGCTGCGCCAGGTCAGCCGCCATGTCAGTAGTGGCCAGCCCAGACGCCGCCAGCGCCGCCAGCCACGCCTCGGGCACTGCACCCTGCGGTTTCTCCTGCGCACCAGCAGCAGCAGAGGGAGGAGGGTGGCAAGCAGGGCATGTAAACAAAGAGCTGGGCTGCGGCTGCAGCTGCGGTCAAGATGCATTTGCCGCATAGCCCTGCAGGGGTTGGCTGGTGTCACATCGACCCCACACTTGTGCAGGCGCCACAGCTGCCTGCCCACCCGCACCTTGGGCAGCGTGCCCACCACGGGGCTGTCTGCCGAGGCTCGGATGGCGGCCAGCAGCGCCTCAATCTGCGCCGACCCATCCTCCTTCTTGGGCTTGGGGTGCAGGCGCAGCGTCACGCCGGCAGCGGCGCACGCCCCCTCCAGCTGCACCAGGATGTCGGTTTTCTTGGGCCCCGCCAGCGCATGCATCTCGCTCTTGGTGAACACCAGCACCGTCTCTGAGGGGGCGTGGGGGGCACAGCAAACGGCTCAGCAGGCATGCCTCCGTCCTGTCACACCGCCAAGCTTGCTGAGCAGAGCTCTAGCCCGTTCAATGTGTTTGGCAGTGACGCCGGCATGGCACCCCGACCGCACCTGTGAACTCATATCCCAGCAGCCACAGGTGCAGGCTGGCGGTCTTGGTGTAGGCGATGGCTTCCGTCACGCTGCCTGCCACAACCGCGAGCGCAGAGGCATCGGCAAACAGGCCGCCCTCCTGCAGAGCACGGGCGGGTGCACCAATCACCAGTCAGCAGCGGCAGGCAGCGGCGGCAGCCAGCGGCGGGTGGGGTCGGGGGCTGTGCAGGGGCATCGGCGCGTGCCACGCAACGCGATCGAGATGCTGCGTCAGTGCACGCGGCCCGGGAGACGGCCGCGCCTCGCAGGGAGCCGACCGCAAACTTGCCTCGCGCCAGGCATCGTAAAGCTTCTGCAGCCGCTGCTGAAAGCGGGCGGTGTCAATCGAGACCATCGCCAACGCGTTGCCGGCCCGCCCGGCCCGGCCGCAGGCGCTGCGCCTTCAAATAGCGTGCCCCTGCCGCCACGCCGCTTGTCCCTGCGCGCTTGCTGCTCCGACACCGCTGCAGCAGACTGAGGCAATGCTTGGAAGGTCGCAGGGGGCCTGCATGCTGCACTGCCGCCGCTCGGCGTGCTGCTGTGCTGTCGCCGGCGACCGCAGGGCGCGCCCTGCCGTCTGCTCAAAGCGGGACTTTCTTGACTGTTGACATGCTGCATACACTTCGAGCCAAGCCTGTGGTAGTTCAGACTGCCCTTGGGTGCTGACAGCATTAATGTTACATGGGTAGGATCTCCTGACGGCGACACGGGGCAGGGAGAGGGAGGGAAAAAATGACTTCATCCCATCCGAATTTCATAGCTGCCGGCCTGTGTGAGGTATCGCACCCTGCACACACGGTGGCAACAGCGCAGCGAAGGTGAAAGTCAGGGAAGCGGCTGAGCTGCCCTAAGCCAGGCTCATACCCAACCTCCCAACCGACCCAACCGCCGCTTGCTCCTACTCACCAGGGCAGCGCCTGGTAGCCGCTCCGCTCAATCACCTTCAGGTACCTGACCTGGATGCCGCTGCAGGTGCGAGGAAGCGGCAGCAGACGCGGGTGAGTGGAGCATGTCGGCCGTAGCGCAGCCCGCTCAAAGCAGCAGGCACAACAGCACTACATCCCAATAGGTGCAGCACGATGGCGCCGCCCAGCTCACCTGACACTATAGTAGGGGATCTGCAGGGTGGGAGTCAACGAAACACGGTGGTGGGATATGGGCAGGTGGCACAGGCGTTGGAAAGCAGTGAGGCATTCACAAACAAAGCATTGCCCCCTCCACATGCTGTGCTGCAAACTCCAGGCCAGAATGGATGCCTCATGCTACCCAAGCGCTGCTGCCTCGCACCTCAAACTTGACCTTGATGGGCGGCAGCCGCCCCTGCGCCTCCTCCTCCGCCGCGACCGAGGGCAGCCCAAACTTGCAGCGCAGCAGGAACTCGCGGCCGCCGGGGAAGTTCTTTATCTTCCACACCAGCGCGTCCTTCTCGGGCGCATACACCGCAGTGCCCTACAGGCGGGTGGGGGGAATGGGGGGGTGGCATGGTGATGTTGCAGGGTGATTTTAGGGATGTTGCTCATGAGCATGGACCAGGTATTCTGCTGCACGTGATGCTACACACGCCCTGCCATTCCCGCCGCGCTGTGCACTCCTCCCGCTTTNCTGGCCCACCTGCGAGGTGCGCACGGTGGGCGAGATGGCGTCGGGCGGCAGCGGCAGCATGATCTCCACCGACGTGGCCGTGCTGCGCTCCTTGAACTGGCTGCGCGCCTTGACCAGGTACTCGGTGCGGCTGCGGCTGTGCTTGTCCACCTGGCACTCCACCCAGATCAGCGGCTTAATGTTCTGGCTCAGGCGGTACGTCCTGCACGGGCATGGGCAGCAGGCGGCGCCAGTTGATACAAGCATCTCGGCTGCAAATGCAGTGCTGCACTTCAGGCGCCTGCCGCAGCCAGGCATGAATGCATACACACACACACACACACACACCACGGTGCCGCAGCAGCTGCAGGGCACCCCACCCGCCGCTCACATCAGGTCAAACGCGCCGTCGGGCGGGATGAAGGAGATGGTGCGGTCGCGCTCAAAGGAGGCCAGGCGCACGCACTGGTGGAACTTGATGTCCTCCAGGTCCACCGCCTTCTGCCGCCCGCTGCGCCCCTGCGCCTCAAACAGCACCTTGTCGTTCACGCCGCACTTGCACTCGGGCTGCACGAGGGTGGGCGTGGCAAGTTGGGAGGGGTTGGCAGCTGTCTGCACATGCGACACACCAGCGCCATGCCACACTTAGCCAAATGCAGTGACACAAGGATTCATCGATTCTGCGGCAGACAATCGAGCTTTGCTGCAATGGCATGCTTGCTGCATCCACTGTGCAAGTTGGCAGTGTGTAAGCCACTTGTTCAGCACAATGCGGGCTGACACAAACCAGCCTGCCCCGCCTCACCATGCCGCTGAGGTAGGCGCGCATCTTGAGCGCGCCAACCACCTCGCTGCGCACCACAGTGCCGTTGCTGTTCACCAGCAGGTTCACGCTCTCAACCACGTCCAGGAACACCTGGGGGCAACAAGGCGACAGACAACATGGGCGGCAATCGTGGGCCGGAAGGCAGCAGCAAGCTGGGGCAGCAGACGGTGGTACTTGCGATACCGGGTTGCCTGTGCAGCAGTGGGAGCTCACAAAGAGCCACGCAGCCCCACTAGCTGCCCACACCTCGTTCTTCTTGTAGAACAGGCCCTCCTGGCGCCACGACACCGCGTTGGTGACCGCCATGGGCGGCCGCGCCTGCACCGCCAGCCGGTGCGCGTCCGTCTTGATGAACTCAGACAGGATCTTGGCCTCGGTGAACTGCGGCGGTGCAGGAGCACAGCGTGCATGGTGTGTGCGAGCAGCTCGGCAGGTACCTTGCACAGGGGCAGGTCGGCAGCAGCCTGTGTCCCTGGCCAGGCACAGATGTTTGTCGGCCACCCAGGGGCAGCAGCACTACAGCTCCGGGAGCAGCACCAACGCAGCAGCCAGCAGCGATCAGAGGATGGCATGGCACAGACGACAAGTGCGGCAGCCGCCAGCACCCACATGCAAGGATGCGGCGCCAGGTAAGGCACAGGGACGGGGCGCGGTAGCCAGCGCTCACCTGCGGGTACCCAAAATCGCAGACCTCATCCAGCAGCTCGTACGCGATCACAAAGTTGTCGCGCAGCGACTCCTCCTCCAACTGCGGCAGGGTGGGCGGCAGGGGCGGTTTGGGGCAGGCAGCAGGGCGGTTGGGGGCGAGCAACGGCGCCTGGAGCAACAGGCCACAAAACGGCGTCCAGATGCACCCTGCACCCCTTCCCTCGGCACACCGCACCTCGTGGAAGTAGTGCTTGAAGATGTCTATGAGCTTGTGCAGGAAGACGAGCACCGCGGCAGCATTGATGTTGGAGCGCGCCACCGCCAGCAAGTACAGGTTGGAGTACTGCACATACACAAAGCTGAGCGCGCCGTCGACGTCCAGCAGCACCGGTGTGGCGCCGCCGCTCTCCTCCAGCTCGTTCAGGCGCGCCATGAAGCGGTCGGCCACCTTAGCCAGCGGCACATCGCCCCTGCAGGGCGCGGCAGGCGGCGGCGGACGGCGGTGGGGAGGCAGGCTGGCGGGCACGCACCGATCGCATTACTGAAACGGCCCGAGAGMCTGGMGATCGGCAGCGAAACCCGGGGCGCCGCCCGKACGCCAAGCCGGTCAACGAGCGCGCCCTCGCACCTGAAGTCCCGCTGCAGCACGACCTTGCCCCTCTGATCCAAGAAGAGCAGTGCGGAGAGGCTCATGGCGCTGGCACACGCCGCGCCGCTCCCCACCGGCCTCCCCTCGCCCGCTCAGCTGCTCCCCAAGCGATCCGACTGGACCTGGGGCAGAGATCTGTCGATGTCGCGCGTCTGTTGGTGCCCGGCACGGCCTGTGAGCAGCAGGTGGCACCCAGCAGCGCCACGTCGCATGCGGTGGCGCCGGCGGCATTGGTTGGGCAGTGACTCTGGCCTGCACAAGCAAGTCTGCAGGGGCGGCTGCCGCCTACCAAGGTCAAGTTTAAGGCGTGTGGTTGCGGCAGGAGCTCCTTTCGGTAAGAAAGGCCGTGCATCTCGGGCCTCGGAGTTTGCGGCACAGTGTGGCAATCATTTGTTTGTGCACGCCTCACCGCGTTCAGCCGCAACGCCATCTTCCCAATCTCAGTTCTGTGCCCTCCTTGACTCCCACCCTGCAGATCCCCTACTATAGTGTCAGGTGAGCTGGGCGGCACCGTCATGCTGCACCTTGGAGGGGGCTGCGCTGCTGCCCAGTCTGCCAGATATGTGCTCACGTTCCGGCTTACCGCCCCTGGCCTTTGCCCCTGTGTCTGAGGGCAGGAGAGCCCCTATAACTGATTCTTCGATCTGTGTTAATTATTGGGACACGGACGGGTGCATGGAGCATGCACTGCTGCAAGAAAGACAGCCAAAGTCAGCCTAAATGAAAGCTGGCCGCCTTCCAGCTGCGGGCCAGGCGATGCCAGGAGTAGACCTTACGCAGCTGTGGGCGCGGCGCACGGTCTATCAGCTTGACCTGCTGCAAGTTGTCCGACCATGAAAGCCGCCGGCGCTTGCGTGGCGGCTCCGCATCTGCGGTGCCGCTGGGCATAGCTGCAACCTCGCTGCCGCCGCCAGCCTCTCCTGCCTCATCGCCCGCCTTGTCGGCATTCTCACCCAGGTTTGCGGATGGTGCGATGGGCAGCAGCACCTCTGCTTGGCTAGGCTGCAGGCCCCATGCCTGCTGCACCGCAGCCCATGCCATGGGCGCAGTATCCCCGCTGTGCTGCTCCTGCTCCAGCTGCCCTGCTGCCTGCTGCTGTCCAGCGGGTGCCAGCTGCCCAGCAGCCTCAGGAATGCGCACTGCCGTCACTGGCTGCTGCTTCTGCAGCAAAGCAGGCACCTCCTCACACTCATTGGCCAGGCTGCCTGACCTCTGCTGCTTTGGCTCTGCAGGCAGCTGCAGCACATCTTGCTGCTGCTGTGGCTCGTCCACCTGCTGCTCTTTTTGCTCTGCTGCTGTTGGGGCAGACGCCTCACTAATCAAATGCTGCTGCTGCTTCTGCTGCTGCTGCTGCGGCGGCGGCGGCTGCGGCGGCGGCGGCTGCTGCTTCTGCGGCGGCGGCGGCAGCAGCGGCGGCGGCTGCTTCTGTGGCTGCTGCTGCTGCTGCTGCTGCTGGCTGGGTGGGTGCTGCTGCTGCTGGGTGGGTGGGTGCTGCAGGCGGCGGCGCGCCTCCTGGCCGCAGACAGAGCAGGTGCTCACAGCCACCCAGCGGTTGATGGCCTGGCTTGCGCCGCGACCTCGTGCCTGTGCAACCTCCTGCTGCTGTAGCTCGCGCTGCACCGCACGGCGCGGCAGCTTGTGCACATGGCTGCAGGGAGGAGAGCACCGGGCTTGTGACTGCACACGGCTGACGACTGAACCGCACGGCCCCACAGCTCCCTTGCCCATCCCTTTGGCAATCAATCACAGTGTTACAAATTGCACACACCTTTCGGCTTCGGCATTTAATGCGCCGCAGTGAGGACAGGGGCGCCCCACGCCGCGCGGCCATCCCAGGCCTGCAGACGCCGCGACCTGCATATGATGTTGCGACTGTCAGTACTGCACCACAGGTCACAAATGAACGGGCCCGCATCCAACCCGAGCACAACAACGCAAGCCCCAAGGTCGCACCTGCAGCAGTTGGCGCCCAAGCACTGCGCGCAATGCTTGGCTGCCTGTCGCTGCGCCTGCCCGTGCTAGGTGCTGCATCGCCAGCGCAGCAGGCGCAGGCTGCTTGCTGCCCTGCTGTGCCATTTCACACCTGCAGTAGGGGGGTGGCAGCGGCCTGTACATGATCAAAGCTGCTGCGGCGCCGGCCCGACAATGCTCCTCCGCCGGCAGCCGGCAGCCTCGGTAGCAGCGCCGGCACGAGCCAGCTGGGGCCACGGCTGGCACATGCACTGCATGGCATGCAGTGCAGCCTCGCCTCTCAGTGCCGAAATGCCCGCGCGCAAAAGCCTTGCGGCTCGGGCTGCTGGCGGGCTCAGTGCGAAGGTGCAACGGCGGCCACGCAGGCCTGCAGCCTCTAATGCGGGCGCAACAGAGTGCGGTACGTTGTAGCAACGAGGCAGAGGCGATGCGGCATCCCACCGCCGCATTTTGGCCGCCGCCTTGTTGGCCGCCATTGTGGCCGCTACTGCCGCATGCGCATGTGTGTCCGCACCAATCCAGTGGGGCAGTTCCGTGCCGCCTATGCGGTGTTGGAGTTTGAACTATGCAGGTGACCAAATTGGCCGGCGCCTGCTCGGTTGGGCATATGTGCCCTCGCAAGTCGTGCGGCTTGCCCGTGTCTGGCACGTGCCGGCCTGTGCAGGTCGGTGGGCTTGTGGAGCTGCAAGCCGCTCGGACGGTGGCTCTGCTGCTCTGCAAAGCGTATTTGTCAAGTGCACATGTGTGGTCGTCACAACACCACGTCTTTTGACGGTGCGGGCACAGATCTTGGCGAGCCCTCATGCCGGGGCGATGGCAGCGCCGCCGGCGCTGTTGCATCCTGTTGCAGACGTCTATGGATTGTTGGGCCGCCACCCTTGCTGCATGAGCGTGGATCACTCCAATTGTGGGCGGAGGGCAAAAACTGTGCACTTGAGTTGGCTTCCAGCCGAACGCGGTGCACCGCCCACCGGGCGTGGATCGCTTGGATGGCAGCAGATCACGCCAGCAAGACGGCTGCACGCACGCACTGAGCCCTGAAGGCTTCCCCTCCGTGTCGCAAGCTTGCTCGCGAATGCAGCAGCCCGATCCTTGGCTGCAGCCGGGGAGCGGCGCTGCATCCATGTCGCAGCAGCTGGAGCCTGCTGCTTCTGATGCCGCCGCCGCCGCCGCCGAGGATGAGTTGCCGCCGCCGCCGCCGCCACCGGAGGTGCGTGGGTAAACTAGGCTCACACCCGCGGCTTGGTTGGACGACCAGGCAAACCCATTGACTAGTCACACCCCTATGTTTGCAGGTTGTGGTGGATGCGGTCCCCGGCCAGCCGGCGGCGGTGCACATTGAAACTACAGCAATCAGCCTGCAATGGGCGCCCGTTGAGGCGCGCCTGGTCACCTCTGTGCCCATCGCACTGGAGTACCACGTGGACTTTGAGCTGGTGATGCAGCAGGTGAAGAGTGGGAGGGTGATGACGGAGCAGGCAGTGTGCCGCTGCACTGCGGCCTGCACAAAGCCAACGCACTGCGGTGGCCAGATTGGCGGTGCATGCCAGCCAGCGGTACTGCCTCGATCTCCTTCTTGCTTGCTGGCTTGGCTTACACCCTGCACCAGCCAATACCCGCCCACGTTTCAGGTGGACGAGAAGCTGGGCCTGCCGGCCGACCGGTGGAGCGTGCAGTACATGGGCAGCGCCTCGTTTGTGCAGGTCAAGGGCCTGCGGCCGGGCCGCACATATGCGGCGCGCGTGGCCGCTGTGCCGGTGGTGACCACGCCGCACGAGGCGGGCGAAGTGGTGTTGGTGCGGTCCCCGCCCTCTGAGGTGGTCACCGTGCAGACGCTGCCCTGCCCGCCCATGGGCCAGCCCGCGCCACAGCTGGCCAGCCGGCTGAAGAAGGAGCTCAAGGTGGGTGGACGGGGCTGCAGGGCTGCACTGGGACCAGGCTAGCCGCTGCCCTGCTCAGCAGCCAGTTGCAGAGTTGACCAGCCAGCAAGGCTCGGCGGAGGCACCTGTTGTTTGTGCGCCCACTCCTGCCTCTCCCCTGCCACCTATGCACCTGCAGTTCAAGTGGGCTGAGCCAGAGGAGACGGGCGGGCGGCTGCTGGAGTACGTCTTTGAGGTGGGCAGGACTGAACCTGGTCTTTGCCGCCCCTTGCAAGCCTTGCTTTTGCTGAAGTGGAAGCTGTTGGCACCTGCAAGCGTTGCACTGCTGGCGCAACCTGCCAGCAAGACCAGCGAGGCTCGTGCTTCATTCAACTGCCGCTGCGCTGCCCGCCCGCAGATGGCGCCTGCACCCGAGGGCTGGGAGGGGGTGGGCCCCACCCCCGAGGGCTTCTACCCCGTCTATCGGGGCAGCGAGCGCGCCTTCCTGGCCAAGCGCCTGGTGCCGGGGGTGCAGTACTGCGGCCGCGTCAAGGCCATCAATTGCGAGGTGGGGGGAAGGCGTGGAGCAGCCTGCTGCTGCTGCTGTTGCTGCCGCTGCCCTGCTGTTCGTTGGCCTCCTCAGCCTGGTGGTTGCAGCTGCGAAGCTGGACTAGGTGCTGTTGCGGACACCTGCCGGCGCTGTCCAATTTCCGAGACGAGCAGTCCCTGCAGTGTGATGGGCACCTTCTCTGCTGCCTGTCTTCACTCATGCAGGGCGAGAGTGCCTGGAGCCCACTGGGCGTCTTCTACACGCAGGTGACCTGCTGCAGATGCGTGCGTGATGTGACTGCAGCTAGGTCCTGCGTGGAGCCTGGTTCATTTGCAGCATGCAGCTCTGCTGACGGTGTGGAGTGCTCCTATGCAGGCCACGGTGCCCTCCTGGGCGGCCTCCGACGCGCCGTTTGTGTGGGACACCACCGCCACCAGTGTCACGCTGGGCTGGCCTGAGCCTGCCAGCAATGGCGGCAACGTGACGGGCTATGAGGTGCGCAGCTACGGCACAGCGGCTCCCAAAGGGCCGCCGTCAGTAGTGCTGCTGGGCAAGGGTGTTGTGCGGCCGCTGTGTGCAGCCAGTGACCAGCCAAGCGATGAAGTCGGGTGATCTGTGGCAATGCATTTCCTTGTCTTTCGCAATGCTCGTTTATTCACTGACCCTCTGGCTATGTACGTCACAACATCCGCCGCTGCTGCCACCTGCCAGGTGGAGATGGACGACGGCAGCGGCTTCCGCCACGTGGCACGTGCTGCAGAGCGGCAGTGCGCGGTGGAGGGCTTGCGCAGCGGCATCCTGTACAAGTGAGGACCATTGTAACAATGTGCTTAGGCAGCAGGCCCACTGTTTGTGCCCTGCGAGGGGCGGTGTTGGGTCCTTCTGCATGGGGCACCTCACACCTCACCTTGCCTGCAGGTTCCGCGTCCGGGCTGAAAACGAGGCGGGGCGCAGCCTGTGGAGCCCGCTGGGGGAGGGCAGGACGTCGGCCGTGCCGCCCGGCCCTTGCGGCCCGCCCAGCGTGCTGGGTGCCAGCCAAACGTCTCTGACGCTGCGCTGGGAGGTAGGTGGGCAGGGCTTATGATGCAGTCTGCTGGCCATGCATTGCATGTTGTGCCATGTAGGCTGTCTCCTGCACTTGTTGTGTCTGAGCTCAGACAAGCTCCCAGCAACTATGCCCCCCCCCACCTCCCGCCCCTTGCTAACCTGCAGGCGCCCGAAGACGACGGCGGCTCGCCCATCCAATACTATCAGGTGCAAGTGCGGGCCCGCACACCCGCTGCACGCAACAGCCATGCCGACGAGTGGCTCGTGATGTATCAGGTGTGTCTGGGCGCGCCAGGCGAGGCAGGGAGAAGGGCATCAAGGGGAGTTGGTTTGGGCAAGGCAGTGTGTTGACCCAGCTCATCGCCATATGCTGTGTTGCCGAACCGAGGTACTCTGCGTTACTCATTCGTGTCATTTGTCCTCCACCACCCTGCAGGGTCCAGACCTGGCCTGCACCATTGGTGGGCTGCGAGCGGGGTGCTCCTACATGGCGCGTGCCGCAGCTGTGAGCCAGGCCGGTGCAGGCTCCTTTGGTCCTGCGGCCATGCTGCAGACCTCGCCCAGCACGCCAGGTGAGTGCCTTGCATGCGGCTGCTTGAGAATCAAGCGGGACGAACTTGATGCGCTAAGCCAGCAGCACACGACACAGCACCACATTGACTGCTTGTATCGCTGCTTGCAGACTGCCCAGGCGCACCAGCGGCTGCTGCTCGGCAGCAGACGGAGCTGAGCATCGGCTGGCCGGCACCAAAGCACGACGGTGAGCGCGGCTGTGGCACTTTGTGACATCTGCGTGCAGCCTTTAGAGGTGGCGCAGCTGCCAGCGCTCGTGCGCGCCCTGCCAACATTGTCGCTGCCTGCTTGCTCCCTGCAGGCGGCACGCCCATCACCAGCTACCGGCTAGAGATGTGCTGCCTGGGTGCCGTGGAGGGCGGGCGGGGCGATGGCGGCAAGGGCAAGGCCAAGCTGGACCCGCCCTTTGAGCTGGCGTACCTGGGCCCGCAGCGCGCTGCAGGTGCGCGGCAGCCTGTGGCCGTGGTTGTGGCCGTGGCAGAAGGAGGCTGGCTGAATTTCTGCTGGGGCAAAGACAGGCTGCAGTGCTGCATGACAGCTACACGCCTGGCTAAATTTTAGAGTGCTGGCAGTCTGCTCAATGCTACAGCACCTGGCCTGTTGCCACATCCTCCTGCTGCATCTTTGCCGTCCCTCCTGCTGCAGAGGTGGGCGGGCTGGAGCCGGGGCGGCGCTATGCCTTCCGCTGCAGCGCCATCAACGCGCAGGGCAGCTCGGGGTGGGGCCCCGTGACCCAGCTGGACACGCTGCCGGGCCTGCCCTTCCCCGTGGACTGCCTCAACCTGGCGGCCACCACCAGCACCAGCCTGCGGGTGCACTGGAGCCAGCCGTACGGCCAGGGCTCCCCCNGTGACAGGCTATGTGCTGGAGTTGGCGCAAGCGGCGGCGCTGGAGCAGCATGCGGGCGGCGGAGAGGAGGATGACCTGTTCAGCCCGGCGCACCAGGGTCCAGAGTGCTCCGCCACAGGTGTGCCTGCCGAGCTGCTTTGCATGAGCCTTCCCTGGCTGGGTTTGTCCACNTTTCTTCTGCTGCTGCGCTGACGCCTGTTTGCCGGTGCTTGTGTACATACANGGCTGCATGCTTGAACTTCTCATTCTCAATCATTCTCAGGCCTCCTTAGTCAGCATCCACAAGGTTATCGCCACCCAGCAGCTCCATGCACGGCTCATCTCATGCTCCCTCCTGCCCTCCCTGCCCAGTGAGCGGCCTGGAGCCGCACACCCTGTACGCTCTGCGGGTGCGGGCGCTCAACTCGGTGGGCGCCAGCATGAGCGAGCCAGACACGTTCCGCACCGCACCGGCGCCGCCCTCAGCGCCGCAGGGCCTGCAGCTGCAGCAGACCACACCCTCGGGCCTGGCCCTGGCCTGGGCGCTGCCACGCTGTGACCACGGCGCCCCGGTGACGGGGTACCAGCTGGAGTGCGCCCGCGGCGGGCGAGGCGGGGGTGGCGCAGCTGCCAGCGCCTGGCGGCTGGCGTACCAGGGCGCAGACCTGCATGCGCAGGTGGGCAGGCAGGGCACTGAGGGAACGGAAGTTGGCTACAGCGGGTTATTCTGCACTTAAGCTGGTGTGCTGATCAGCTGAGCCACTGTACGTTGAGGGCACGGTCACTAACCAAATCAGCAATCCTGCCTGCACCCCCTCTCACCCTACCAGGTTGCGGGCCTGGATGCGGGAGAACGCTACCTGGTGCGCGCCCGTGCTGCCAACACCTGCGGCTGGGGCGCCTGGACGGAGGCGCTGCCCTGCTCCACGTCACCCGACGTGCCGGCGGCACCAGCAGGCCTGCAGGCCAAGGCCACCGGCACCAGCCTTCGGGCCAGCTGGGGGGCGGCAGAGGACAACGGCTCCCCAGTGCTGGCCTACGAGCTGGAGGTGGCGGGCGGCAGCAGCAGCCGGTGGGCGTCGGCTTTCAGGGGCGACGCCACCACGCACCGCCTGCAGCAGCTGCTGCCAAGCACCGCCTACCAGCTGCGTGTGCGGGCGGTGAACGCAGGTGAGTGGCCGGCTGTGTAGCTTGGGTGTTTGCAATGAGCAGAAGGGATGTGCGGTTAGCCATAACATGCCTTGCAATGCCAGACCAGCGTTCATGCTTGGTCAGGCTGCATGTTGCGTGACATGTGCAAGCGAAGCGGCACACATGAAGTGACGCCACTTTACGCTTGCCCTGCTGCCCTGCTGCAGTGGGCGCCGGGCCGTACAGCGATGTGCTGCAGGTGCAGACGTGCCGCGCACCACCCTCACCGCCCACGGACGTGGCTGCAGCTTTGGTGGCGGGCAGCAGCAGCAGTGTGGAGGTCAGCTGGGCGGCGGGGGCGCAGGGCGGCCACCAGGCAGCCTGCACCGGGTATGAGGTGGAGGCTGGCCCGCTGCGCGGCAAGGGCGGCGAGCGCAGGGAGCTGTGCCCCTCCCGCGCCACCTCCAAGCTGCTGGCGGGGCTGCAGCACAGCACCGCCTACCGCGTGCGTGTCAGGGCGGTGGGTGCCGACGGCGCGGGGCATGGCGACTGGAGCGCAGCGGTGGAGGTCACGACCCCCGCAGCCCAGCCTGGCGAGGCTGCGGCACCAGCGGCAGCGTCTGCAGCAGTGGAGGCTGCCCCCAAGGTGCAGAATCGGCGGGAGCGGGGCGGGAGCGGCCCGCCACGCGGCCCACTGGTGGCCAAGGCGACCACCGTGGCCAAGGCACCGCCACGCCGCGGCTGGGACCGCTTCCTGCATTACAAGCTGGGTGGCATGCGTATTGGAAGCCTGCTGCCGTGGGCAATAGCCCTTTTCCTGCTCATTCTGGTCGTACTACTGGTCGTAGCTTTCTTATTTTGAGTTAAATTGAGTGCGCTCAACCGACACGGCCGCGTGTAACCAATTCCCCCTGCTCGCAATGACTAGCTCAGCTGGTTCTGGCGCCAATATTGATGATTGTACAGCAAGCCAGTGAGTGAAGGAGTTCAGGATGCTGCAATCATGCAATGTACATGCACTGTGATGCCAACACAGGGCTTGGGGGAATGGAGTTCACTGTGGCCCGGCTGCGTTGGCGGCGGCAGCATGGCGACAGCGGCGTGACCAGCATGAGGCGGCAGGGAGGATCTGGCGCTCATAGTGCAATCCGTTCAACCCAGCGATCCCGCACTACTTTGAGCCCGACAGCAGCAGCTGCGCTCTGCCTGAGGAGCTCAAACGAGTGCGTCCCACCCAGCCCTCCTCAGCAGCGGAGCGTGATGCAGAACCTCGAGCAGCGTGGGCAGCCCACGGCGCCGCCTGCAGGCCCGTCCACGGGTGCACCACCGGCGCTGCTGCCTGCGGCGGTGGCGGAAGCCATTCGTGGCGCGTGCGACATGCTGGCCCTGCCACCACGGGTGCCATGCACAGCCCTCACCTTCCTGCGGCGCATGCCACCCGATGAGCTGCCCCCACAGGTGTGCATGGTGGCTGAAATTGCATGGCATGAGCTAGCTGCGCCACCTGGTATGCTTCAGAGTCGGCCCCATCCCTCATTCTCCTGCCTCCTGCCTTCCCCACTGCCACAAGCAGCGCCTGGCGGCGGCATGCGTCTTCTTAGCAGCCAAGGTCGAGGAGGCGGCGGTGCGCACCAATGACATGCTCAACGCTGTAGCTGCCTGGCAGGGCGGGCCCGCAGCTGCCACCGACGCCGCGGCGCTGTCACGCTCCCCCTGCCTGGTGGGCGAGGCATACCAGGCGGTCAAGCGGCAGCTCATTCTGGATGAGCAGCTGCTGCTGCGCCGCCTGCGCTTTGAGATTGGCGTGGAGCAGCCGCACCGCCACCTGTACGCGCTGGCGCACTGCTGGGGCGCGCCCGCCGCCACGCTGCGCCTGGCCACCTGCCTGCTGAACGACTGCGTGGCGCGCTGCCCCAGCTATGGCACTGCGGCGATGCCTCCCGCTACCGCAGCAGCAGCAGCGCTGCACCTGGGCGGCCAGTTGTGCGGGCAGCAGGTGCAGCCGCACGGCTGGTGGCGAGCAGCAGGCATCACAGACCCGGCCCTGGCTGCCACCTGCGCCACCCTGCTGGACATGCTGGCAGCAGCCTAACCATCAGCCTGATAACAGCACAGCGGCTGCCTGATGAGGAATGGAGGTTGGAAGCCGACGGCTCAAAGCTCGGAGGTGGGTGCAGGGCTGGCATTGCTGTTGCACAGGGTGGCAATCCGTTGAGCTGCTTCACCTCTGCTCCCGCTGCTACAAAGTGCACAGTTGCAAAGTGCAGCGCCTGAGCTGAACCACACATCGTGCCCTTCCTGCCGTCCATTGCAACCCTCCAGGCAGAGAGGATTTACATGGACGGCAGTCAATTGTGTTCTGCAGTTGTGTAATGCAACAACGAGCAGAAGGGCAGAGCAAGGCAAGTGGAAGCACAAGGAGCAGGGAGGATTCATTGGAAGGTGGACTTGGCTGTGACGCCAGGCCATGCGGTTCAGTGGTTCTGCTTGGGCAGCAGCTCCTGCAAAGTCACAAAATGGTGGGGATGAACAAGATTGCAAACACACACTTGCCACAGCCACGTCTGCATATTGCAAGCAAGTTCCTGCAGATGGCAGCAGCACGCCTGCCACCCTGCAGCTCAGCCAGCGGTGCGCCGCCTCACCATCGCATGCTTGTGCCTGCGCGAGTACAGGTCGTACACCAGCGACTGGCGGCGCGCCACCTCCAGCTGCTGGCGCCCCTGCTCCCACAGCCGCTGCAGCTCAGACGCGTCGCTCACGCCCGCAGCCTCGGCAAAGCCCTGCCGCGCCCGCCGCCGCACATACCTGGGAGCGGCGGTGGTGGCAGTGGGAAGCAAGTGAGCAGCATGGCTGGTGCCTTGCACACCCTGCATCAGCGCACCGACAATCCCTAGCAAGATGAGCTCACTCCTTGACGTTGTAGGAGGTGCCAAAGTGGCGGGCGCAGCGCAGGAAGGCGCGGTACAGCGCACGGGCCTCAGCGGCGCTGGCCATACTGTGGGGTGCTCTCTCCGTACCCAGCAGCTGCAGAGTGGACGTGGGGATTAGGGACATGCATGCAGAGAAGCAAGCGGCTTGAGACATCCAGCCGTTTGCGGCGGAAGGGCAGGCGGCGGCAACAGCGGCAGCGGCAGCAACCACTCACAGCACGCCAGCTGCTCAGCGCACCCGTGCGTCCCCGAGCCGGATCTGCGCACGTCTCGGTCGCTACCAGCAGCCCAGGCTTGCAGAGCGCCCTGGCAGCTGCTCCTCAAATGTTTGCGGGTCGGGTGCCTGCTGCAGGTTGATCAGGCAGTGCTGGAGCTAATTCGAAGCAAGACGAAGCGCCGCAAGGCGGCTCCCTGCTGCATTGGGGCCCAGGTCGCCCATGCAGGCAGGCTCTCAAGCAAGTGCACCGATCGCCTTCGCCATCGCTTGCAAAAGAAGCAGACATCACATCGGCAACCCAGCAGGGCGATCTCCCGCCCGCCAGTCGCAGCCCCGTGCAAAGAGCGGCCGAGGGAGGGGCCGATGGCTCATCCCGGCAGGCGGTTTGACGATGCACCGCCTGCCAGCACAGTATTCGGTGCGTGACGCACACCATGGGGGGCGGGGCTCAAAGCGGGCTGGCCGCTGCCTCCTGAAGCTCTGGCACCCTGGATCGCAACTGCAGTCAACTGCGATGCTTGAACCGGAGCTGATGGCGCTTGCAGCTCACCGTTGCTGCCGCCGCCTGCCGCCGCCGCTGCTGTCGTTGAGCGCGAACACTGCTCCTCTGGATGCAGTGGGCAACCTGTCGTACGACCTGACGGAGCAGGATGTCATCGACCACTTCAGCCAGGTTGGGCCTGTCAAACACGTCAGGTGCGACGGCAGGTACTCGGCCGTGTGCGGAGGCTGGTGTGCATTGCCCTGTGCCAAGTAGTGCGCATCCATCGCGAAACCCAGCCTGCCTGCCTGTCTCGTTGCTCTCCCAGGATTGTGACGGAGCGTGACACAGGCAAGCCGCGCGGCTTTGGGTTCATCGAGTTCTTTGACATCCCCACC
Source organism: Chlorella ohadii (assembly GCA_025026875.1). Lineage (NCBI taxonomy): Eukaryota > Viridiplantae > Chlorophyta > Trebouxiophyceae > Chlorellales > Chlorellaceae > Chlorella > Chlorella ohadii. The sequence goes on from JADXDR010000090.1 coordinate 23,141, forward strand.
GCCGAGTCGGCCATCCGCAACCTGAGCGGCAAGGAGTTCAAGGGGCGCACGATACGGTGCGGCGCGCCGCCTGGACTGTGCCATGTGCAGGGGAGTGCAGTTGAAAGCGGCCTGTGAACATGGGCACTGCTTGTGGGGCTGCAGCAAATCAAAGGTTTCTCATTTGGTGTGTCTCTGCTCATTGCCGCAGGATTGTGTATGCGGAGGGCGGGCCGGGCGAGTTCCGCTCCCGAGGTGTGCTGCTGCTGCATGCTGCCTGCGGCTTGTGCTGCTCTTGTGTCCCAACTGCCGCTGCCCTGCTATGCTGCTCACTAGCACATGTGATGCCACACGCATTCTGGTGGCTGCTGCTCTGCTTGCCCAGGATCTCACCATCAGCGCCTGCCGCTTGCTCCTGCGCCAGAGTTTGACGACCGCGGCCCGCCGCCCCGCTTTGACGACCGCGGCCCCAGCGGCATGGGGCGGCGTCCCATGCGCGACCGCGTGGTGGGCGGCGACCTGTCCTACCACGCCTCGCACGGTGTAGCCACGCTGCTGGCTGCTCCGCTGCCCCCTGGCGCCCCGGCCGACTCCATCACGCACCTGCTGGCGCGCCGGTCTCGCTCCGAGCTGTACGACTACCTGGCGCAGATGCAGGGCCTGCTGCAGCGCAACCCGGGGCAGGCGCGCCAGATCCTGGCCAACAACCCCGCCCTCACCAAGGCGCTGTTCCAGATGCAGGTGGGCAGAGCGGGGCGGCGGGTGGGGTGGCTTGGGGGGAGGCCACAGTTGGGCGTGCAGTGCTGTTAGGCTTGGTGAATGTTTGCCTGCAAACACTCAAGGCAGAGGGCTGGCTGATACACTCTCGCAAAATGCACCTGTGCCGATCTGTTGCAGTGTAGGCATGACAGCCCATGCATGGTGCCGCTGGCTGTGGGGCGCACTGTACCGCCACCCATCCTCTGCTCACCCTCCTGCCCCTGCCCAGGTCATCCTGGGCATGGTGTCCAACCCGCTGGGTGATGTGGCGCCCAAGGGCGTGGCGCCGCCCAACCTCATGCCGCGGCATGAGCCGCCGCCGCATGGGCAGCCGGGCCCTGGCCCGATGGGCGGCCCTCCCCCGGACATGGGCATGCAGCCACCCCATGGCATGGAGCCGCCGCACATGCAGCGGGGGCCGCCAATGCAGGGGCCCCCTATGG
>JADXDR010000090.1:26164-42897 GCA_025026875.1 Chlorella ohadii
GGGGGGGCGACATCAGATGACCACTGCTGCCAACCCAGCACAACACACGTGCAGGTGCAGGGGATGCGCAAGGGTTTTGATGGATCACAGTGGCATGACAGTGTGCGGTGAGCAGCCCACTGCACGCCGCCGGTTTGCAAGTCCCACCACCCCTGCCCCCTCCTCTCACATCATCGTCCAGCATGTCGGCCTCCCAGTCACCGCCCTCGTCTCCATCCTCAGCCGCCGCCGCCGCCATGGCCTCCGCCTCCTCCTCATCCAAGTCATCGGTCACCACATCCTCAATCAGCCGGCCGTTCAGCCAGGCTCGCCGCCGCACACGTGCCACCAGCTGCACGGTTGGGAGGAAGGGGAGCAACAGCTTCACTGCCCTGCCGCTGACAAACCGAACAAGCAGCGGAGGTGAATGGATTGCGGAGGGATGGGCTCTTCTTGTTGCAAGCGGCGATGGCGCCTGCATGTGAAGGCGGCTGCATGGCAGGCAGCAGGCACCAGCCGGACAGGCGGCTCCAAGCAAAGCGCTTGACACCAGCAGCCTGCCAGGCGGGCACGCACCCCGCTGGTTGCGCCATCCATGTCGTCGGGCCGCTCCAGCATGGAGGCTGCGCGTGCCAGGTCAGCCGCTCGCAGCTTCTGCGGGTGGCGGGCAGCAGCCAGGGCAACAGGGGTGTGCATTTCAGTGACAAAGGTAATGGCGAACACCCCAGCACAAGCCACGTGCCATCCCCCCAACAGGCCTTCCTGCCCAGGTTCCCACCTGCAGCCGCTTCACCAGCTCCTTCTTGTTGCCCGACACCGGCGCGCGGCGTGCCGCCAGCTCGGCACGCAGCTCGCGCACGCCCATGCGCGTCACACCCACCGGCTCTCCGCTGGCGTCCACCACCTGCCAAACGCATTGGAAAGTTGTGCACGAGCGGGGTCGCATAAGATGGCGCATTAGGCAATGGCATGCGACCCTTCACTGCCGTATGCTGTGCATGCCATGTGTCTGACAGCAGCAGTCTCTCTGCACTGGCCCCCGAGGCACGCTGTCAAGCACTCAGCAGTACTCAGCAGCTGCAGCAGGGCTGATGGCCAGGGCGCACCATGTTGGTGGCGGGGTCAATCAGCACTCCGTCGATGACCAGCGCATTTGTTGCCGGCTGCGCCTCTGCGTCCCCAGCTGCCGCAATGTCTGCAAACGTGAGAACAGGCCAACGAGGCTCTGGATGAGTCACAGCACAGCACATGCAACAGCATGCCAGGGCACCAGGCAGCGTTGGCTGCCCCTCAGTGCCACGGCTCACCTGGCTGCATGCCCAGCCCCGCCGCCAGCGCCAAGTCCAGGCGGCGCTTCACCCATGCGCCCAGCGCTGTGTGGCCATCCTGGTCTGGCTGCAGCGCTGCCGGGGGAAATTGCCGCCCCTCCTCACACATGGCCGCCAGCAGCTCGTGCAGCTCGGCGGGCAAGTCGCTCGCGCTGCATCACAGGCAAGCAGGCGCAGCAAAAGATCAGTGTGCTCGAATGCCCAACAGCAATGTCTCAAACCTCATCGCCCATGCAACACAAGCAGGAGCCGAGCACGCCTGCACACAGGACACCATCGCCGCACTGCTTGCCTGGCGCCAACCAGCAGCTGCGCGAGTGCCATGTCATCCAACATGGCCAGCGGCGCGGATGATGCGCGCCGCCGCAGCGCCCGGAAGGCTTGGAGAGCTTCCTGCGCAGGGCAAGCAGGCAGGCGAGGAACTGCAGGGTGATACGCCATGCAAGCAGCTTGTGTGCACCGCAGGTTGCCCACCTGGTTGACCCAGCCCCCTGCGGCCCGCCCTCCTGCACAAGTAAGCAGCATGCACACTTCTGCTTGCTGCCTGCCCCGCCCACCTGTAGCTCCTGCAGCCGCAGCGCGGCCCGCAGCTGGGCTGCGTACGCCTGCGCGCCTGGCTGCAGGCCGTTGACCACCATGACCCCCTTCATGCGCTGCACGCCGCTGAGCACGTCGGCCATGCTGCCCGCCTGCTCCAGCTGTGCCTGCAGTCGCACACAAGCGCAGCAACGCTGGCTGGTCAGAAAGCTACACAGCATCAATGGTGCAGAGCAGCGCGGTGCATGATGCTGGTGAGCAGCCCACCATGGCACACATCCCTCACAGCCGCACCTCCAGCACAGTGTCGCACAGCAGTTGGGCATCGTCCCCACTTGTGCCCATGCGGAGAAGTTGCTCTAAATAAAAGAGAGCCTCTGCAGCAACGCAAACAGCAGGTGGCTGGCAGCATGAAACATTTAGGTCAAAAAGCATGGGACAACACTGCAAGCATCGCACGCTGGGCATTGCAACAAGTATAGATGCATAGCTCACCCTGCGGCTCCTCTTGTGCTGCATACGCACGAATGATTGGCATCAAGTGTTCTCGACCATTCACTGCCAGCCCATGAGTCTGCAGCCACAGCAGCAGAGCGGGCNGGTGAGTTCGTACCATGCATGGACAGTATGCCAAGCGGATCCTTCACCTGCCGCCCCAGCTGACTCACCTGCATTTGCTGCAGCACTGTAGCCGCGTCGGCAGCGTTGCCCTGGCTGCACATGTACTGGATGAGCGCCTGGTACAGCGCGGCATCGGGCTGCAGCCCCTCTGCCTCGCCCTGCAACCAAGGGGTGTGGTGCAAGAGGGGTGTGGGTGCCGCGCCAAAAGTTTGGCAGAGTGTCTGCCCAGCCACAACCGGATCAATCACAGCACAACACAGCAGTCCTCTCTGTCCTGCTGCTGCTGCCGCTGCCGCAAGTGCTTCCCATCGCTGCTGCCGTGCATCGCAAATCCCCTCCCCGCAGSCSCCSCCCCACCGCACCTGCTCATACACCTCCAGCGCCTTGGCTCCCTGCCCCATCTTGAACAGGCCCCCCACCAGCAGCTGCCAGCTGCGCGTGCAGTCCACCCCAGCGCGCCGGTTGCTGGCCAGCACAGCCTCTGCGGTGTCCAGGTCGCGGGCGCCCAGGTGCGCCGCCACCACCGCCGCGTACGTCTCGGGCAGCGGCACCACGCCAGACTCCCAGCAGCGCCGGATGGCAGCCAGTGCGCCGCTGGGCGAGCCGCCCTTGACGTGCGCAAACACAAAGGCGTGGTAGGCGCGGGGGCCGGGCGCCAGCCCCGCCGCCTCCATGTTGGCGATGATCTGCTCCGCAGACTCCGACTCGCCGGTTGTGGCCGCCTTCTTCAGCTGGGTGTGGTACATGTGGCGGGCGGGGTCGCTCTCATCGGTGTTGTTCTCCCTGAAGGATGCCCGGCCGCGGATGTGCAGGCCAACCTTGCGCGCCAGCGTGTCGTCGGCTGCAGGAGGGCAGCGGGCGGCAGTGGAAGTGCATGGGTATCTGGATGCATTGCAGTGGGGGGACGTGCAAGCCGGCAGGTCAGGCTCGCTGCGCAAACTGGTTGGACATGTAGGGCTGAGCAAGTGCAAGGCCGTGGCCTCCGTTGAAAGAGGCTTGCCAGGCCGCGGCTGCACGTGCCTGCCTCCGCCAGCGCCGCCGCCTCCTCCGCCACGATGTCCGCTTGCACGGTGGCCTCTGCAGCAGCGCAAGGGGGTGGATGAGCACTAAATTGGGCCATCGCAGGCTCGGCCAGCGCGCAAAACAGGTCAGGAGAGTCGGCTGCGGGCGTGCTCACGTTTCTGGTCCAGCCACGACAAGCCATCGTCCTCGGCGACCCTAATACATGTGCTTGGTCGGCGCACAGGCCGCCTGGCGGCGCCTGCGGCGGGACACCAAGCCGCCCTGCTCGCTGCCGCTGCCGCCTGCATGTTTGTTAGCTCCGTAGCATGCGCAAACAGCCGACTGAGACATGGATGGGAGCCCATCACGCATGCATGGACGTATGTGGGGATGGCACTGCTGCCGACGTGGCGCCGCCTGGCCAGGCAAATTGCTTCGAGGTGCGCCCCCAGGGGCCTCCACTCCACCTTGGCATCATTCTGATTGATGACATATACTTATTGTTGTTACAGAGCTAGGGATTGAATACATGCAGGGCACGTATCTGCCCGCTATACAGAGGGAATTGCACAGGAAGTAACACAGGGAAGTGAAGCCGCAGCAGCGGCCCGAAGCACAGCAGGGCGGGTGGCCCTTCACACAGCAGGTGACCCATCACACAGCAGGGCGCGTGCAGACGGGGCACGAGTTGCGCTCCTGGGTTAGCCAGCGGTCGATGCAGGCCTTGTGAAATGCGTGCTTGCAGGTGAGCACTCGGAACTGGTCGCCAGGCCGAGCATTCTCCAGGCAAATCACACAAGTGGACAGCTCTGGGCCCGGGCTGCCGCTGCCACTGCCACTGCCCACACTGTCTGCTGCTACTGCTGTTGCGCCTGCTGCTGCTGCTGCTGCTGCGCCGCCGCCGCCGCTGCCACGCCGGGGTGGCGGCGGCACGCGCACTGTCTCCAGGCGGGCCACCGSCRCGCGCGGCGCCAGGMTTTTGCGGTTGRCTGCGTCCAGCGCCAGCAGCGCCTCGTAATCTTCATCTGTGAAGRCACGGCCGCTGTATCAAGGAGGGGGCATACGGATTAGCAGCCCATTGGTACAGCTGCCATCTGCTACGCCACGTGTTAGTGGATCTGCAACCGCCACAGCCAGCGACTCAGGCAGCAGCTACACCGCCCAGCCCATCCTTCCCTACAAAGCTGCAACTTGCACAGTACCTGCCCTGCCCGCGTCTCTCAACCCACCTAAGCAGCAGGTCAGCCGGCAAGCCGCGGTGCAGGCCGCCGAGCATCTGCTGCAGGGCTTGCCCAAAAATGCCGCCACGGCCGCGGCTGTGCCCACCGTATCCGCCGCCCAGCGGAGGCGCAAACAGTGCACCCTGCATGGCTGCCGCAAACTCGGCCTCTGCTGCTGGGCTGCGCCGCGAGCGCTGCTGGCGTGGGCCACGGCCGCCGGCACGGGGCAGGCCTCCTCCTGSCGCCGCGGCTGCCGCTGCACCGCTGGCACCACGCCGGCGGCCCCCTGCGCCAAGCCAGCCTCCCCAGAAGCCCCCGCCGCGCTCCTGCTCCTGAGCCTCTGCTGCCGCCTCTGCCGCTTCCAGCTCCCGGAAACGGCGCTGCAGGCGCGTCTCGGCTTCCGCTGCCGCTGCGGCACGCCGGTCCTCCTCCTCCTGTTGGACGGGTTTGAGACAGCATAGGGGGTCAGCGCACAAAGCATGTACTGGGGCTGTAAAGGCCAGCAACGGAAGCACCACTTGTAGAGCAAGCGGAGCTCGTGATGCTGGCGCTCCATACTTGAGCACCCAAGCACTGCACCTGCAGCTTCTTGGCAAGCTCAAAGTCGCTGCTCGTTGCCGGCGGGGACCGCTGTCGCTGGCCTCTCAAGTTGTGGAGCTGCTCCTGGGGCTGCTGCTGGCGCTGCTGGTGGGTGAGGCGCGCGGGCAGCGGGGAGCCGCCACCCACTGCCGCCGCTGCCGCCCGGCGCTCGGCGGCGGCAGCCGCTGCGGCCGCAGCAGGCGCCCGTCTGGGCTTCCAGCCTGCGGGCAGAGTGTTGTGGGAGGCCAGGCGTGGTTCCAGGCACTGCAGGGGCGTTCCGGCGAAGCTCGGCGTGCGTTTGCCCCCCTGCCAGCCCCTCACCTTGGCTGCGGCTGGTCAGCGGCGCCTCGTCGTCCACCAGATCGACAAACTCGGCCGCCTCGCGCCGCTGGCGCTTCGCGGGCCGCCCCTCCGCCTCGTCGGCGCGAGGAGAGACGAGATCAACCACGTTGTCCATGCTGGGGGAACAGGAACAGAAACTGGCGCGCTCCACGGCACCCCNACAGGTGACCNATACTGGGCGGCGGCCCATGCGGCCACGCCTGGGGGCTGGCGCTGGCGCTTGGGAGCCATCTCTCTCGCCAGCCCTGCTCGCCCATCTTGCCTGCCAGTCATGCTTCTTGTATCCAGTGGTGCTGCTTGTTGTGGCTGAGGCTTGTGTGAGCTAACCAACCAGCTGAACCTGCAGCGAGTGCAAAGGTGGCGTGCCGTTCGTTCACCCCTAGTTCATGATGTTGGCTTGGAGTTCCATTGAGAAGCTATAGTTCATGTCAGCTGGCAGGCAGATGAGCTACAATATTGCTGGCAGGCAGATGAGCTTCTAGATTGTGTCAGCTAGCAGGCAGACAAGCTACTGGATTGTGCAGTCGCCGGCGCGCATGCGGCGGCCCTCGCCCTCCTCCCCGCTGCCCTCGTCGCCCTCGCTGTCGCTGCCCGCCAGCGCGCCCAGGCCTCGCGCACGCAGCAGCGCCTGCATCACACAAGTGGTGAATGTGCAACAATCTCAGCTACTGCCAGCACCCACGTGAACCACTGTACATGGGCTGCTCGGCACCGCCGCCCCTCCAGCTTTACCTGAAGCATCTGGGGAGTGAGGAAGATGCGATCCTCGCCCTGGCTGCGCTGGTTGGCCGCCATCACACGCTCCTGGGCGGGCCCAATCACCTGGGCACGGACAGGCCAGCGCAACATAATCGGTGAAGCTGCCATGCAGCCGATAATTGTGTCCACGCCCGGCAGTGCAATGCCACAGGGGACAGAAGCAGGCAGGTGCCGACCTGGCCCCCACCTGCGGCTCCTCCGCGCTGGGGCTCCACAGCTTGATGGTGTCCTCAATGCCGCTGGTGGCAACGGTAAGCAGGTGGTGCGGGTGTGGCTCCAGGCAGTTGACGGTGTCGGCGTCGCCCTGCGGCAGCATGCGGGTTGGTTATCATTCTGAGGCTGCTTTGGGAGGGAAGAAACGAACACATGCCAGCTCAGGTGGTTTGGCATGTGGGGCGCCGCGCAGAGCCCAAGCTGAACGGGCATGCCCTTGCCTTTGGCAGCCAAAGCTGCCACCCAAGTAGGCCGCTGCCCGCGCTGCGCACGGCAACCCGTGCTGGAGCCGCCAGCTTGGCAGGATGGCCACCCACCTTGAGCATGGCTTGCACCGCTCCCGTGCTCCGTTGCCATATGAAGATGTGGCCGCAGTCGCTGCCGCTCATCACAAACTCGTCGCTCTGGCCCAGGAAGCTGACGCCCTGCGGCAGGGCGGGCAGGTGCAAGGGGGCCGCACGGCTGGGGCGCAGACAGGCAGGGAAGCTGTGCACCATGCGGCTGCACTGTGGCAAGCAAGCGAGGCGATATGCAGCCATGAGGCCGTCAGTAGCTGCGACAGCAGGTTGCCCAGCCGCCCACCCACCTTGACGGTGCGGTAGTTGCGGTGGCCCTTGTATTGCTGCAGCGAGTGGTGAGAGCAGGGTTGTGAATGAGCCTTGGAGCGTGCGCATGCCCAGTTGGGCACATGCTGTGCAGCAAGTTGGGCAGCCCACCTGCAGGACGCTGTCGCTGGGCCGCTCCCCTTCTGCTGGCTGCGGCACGTGGCTGCCTGGCACCGCCGCCTCGGGCTCATCCACCAGCGCGCCCTGCAAGCCGAAGGGAAGAAGAGGCGTGCAGTGCCATGTGTTTTAACGTGACTTTGGCTGACATGGTGCCATATGGGCTCAGCAGCAGGTGCAGACAGCAGCGCCCAACCACCCGCAGGCATGCTCATGGCACCCAGGGCACACGCGCCTGCGGCAGCTCGCCCTCGTCCTCCCACCCCTCCTCCTCATCATCATCCTCATCCTGCTCCTCATCTTCGCCATCCTCGTCGCTGTCAACCTCAATCTCCAGCCCCTCGCCGTCGCTGTCCACAGGCCAAGGCGGCGGGCGGCCCTCCCACTGTCCTGCACAGCCAAGGAGGGAGGGCAGCGGGTGCAGGACATTGAGCCTACCTGTGCAGCTGCTTTCAAAGATAGTGTCCCAACAGTTGGGGCAAGACAGAACACACAGACCTGCAGCCTGGCTTCGAGTACCATCAACCAGGCTGCATGGCAATCCAGGTGATGCATGGCTCACCTGCCATGCCGTCCTCGTCATCCCCCTCACTCTCGCTCTCGCTGCTGCTGTCGGTACTGCCCCCGCCGCTGCCAGCCTGAGGGTCCCCTTCGTCTTGGCTGCCTTCAGCGATGCCGCTGATGCTGCTGGGACTCTGATCCCCTGCCTCCCTGCCACGATCGCTATCCTCGCTGGAAGCCGCTCCCCGAGCACCAGCCAGCTGTTCGCCATCCGGCGGCTCACCCAAACCCTGCTGCTGCTGCGCCTGCTGCTGTTGCTGCTGCTGCTGGGGCGGCAGGCGGGGGCCGATAAAGGCCGCCGCCTGCTCCGCCCCCTCCTCCAGCTCCAGCCCTCGCCGCATGCTGGCGTGAGCCTCCGCAGCCACTGCTGCACCCGACGCTGCTCGCCTGCGCTCGGCTTCAGCCAGTGCCGCTGCTGCCGCAGCACGGCGCTGCTGGGCGCCGACCCCCGCATCCTGCTGCGCCTCCCTGCTGCTGCCAGCACCGCCACGGCGCGCACGCTTGGGAGACTGCTGGTTGACGCCGCTGCTGCCACCGGCACTGCTGCGCCGCCGCCCTTCTTGGTCCTGGCGCTGGCTGGCGGTGCTGCAATTGGCGGCTGCTGCTGGCTCCTCGGCAGAGAACAGGTATATATTCTGCAGCAAAGAAGTGAGACAACAAAGAGGTGGAATGCTTAGAGAATGAGTGTGGGATTGTGGAATGGTCGTCAGCCTAAAGTTGTGCTCACAAGCACAGGGTGTTGACGTCAACCCAACACAGCACACTCCTGCAACATGTGCGGCAGTTGGAGGCAGCATGCGAGTGCAAGCATGCTTAAACGCGACAGCGACCTCCCACAGCCTGCCGCACCTCGTCATTGTAGGTTGCCAGCACCTCGCCGTGCTGCCCAAACACCGCGCACGTGATGGTGACCAGAGCGCGGCGCCCTCGCAGGTGCCAGGGTGCCAGGCGCCGCACCTGCAGCCACAGTGCGCCACGTCAGTATAGCGACAGTGCCCACCGCAGGAAGGGCTTGCCACTGTTGCCATGCAGCCGTGCAAAGGGGAGGTGCGTTGGGTGGTGGAGAAGTGCAGCAGGCACTGTGTGGCACCTCACAGGATGCAGGGCGTGAGCAGCAGGGCACGAGCAGCAGCAGCGGCACCACAGCGCGCTCACCGGCTCCACCACTGGCAGGCTGGAGGGGCCCACGCGCCGCAGGTCGTACACGCTGGGAGGAGGGCAGAGGACGAGGAGGCCAAGTGCTGATTCAATGGGGGCTTTCAGGCAGGCACACACCTTTGCTCACTGTCTGCCGGCATGCCCCAGCCCCAGCCATGCAGTGCCTGACCAAGCAAGGCCCCAGGCGCACCGCACAAAGGGGTCCCCGCCCGCCACGCAGAACTGGGTGCTGCCGGGCCGGCAATGCACGCTGTTCAGCTCCAGGCGGCCGCGGCCGCTGCGGCAGGCCAGCAGGCGGCGGGCGCCGCCCCCGGGCTCCCGCAAGTCAAAGTGCCGCACCTCGCCGTCTGCAGGCAGCAAGAAAGCAGCAGCAGCGCTGAACCAAGGCGGCAAGAGGCCTGCTAGGGGCCAGCAAGAGGCCAGTATTCCTCCAGCGACTCCCCAACTCTCTGCCCCTCTAGGCCACCACCTGGCTGCCACCCAACGCCCCTCCTCTGCTGCCAAAATGCCAGACCGCCCCCCATGCCAACCCACCCTCTCCGCAGCTCAGGAAGCAGGAGGCGGAATCAGGCTCCAGCGCCAGTTTGTGCGCCCTGCCCCGGTGGCAGGCCAAGCGACGGGTCTCCACTGCTGCACCGCCGGCACCCGGCGGTATGTGTCCCACCCGCACCAGCCCATCCGCCGCGCAGCTGACCACCGTGCCATTCCCTGAATGCGGCATGATACGCGCCTGCGATGGCAGTGTGGGCGGCATATTGGGCTGCACTGGAAGCAGTTTGCAACCCGAGAGCGACGGCTGCCCCAGGCAGCATCTTGCGGCACAACTTGCCTGAAAAACATTGTTGTGGTGGCCGGAGTTGTATGTGAGAGTCTGCACCCCCAGCTGGAAGTCCCAGAACTTGATCTGCGGCCGCACAGCACAGGCTGGAGGGTGGGTTGCAGGACCGGGTCGCAGGCGCAGGACCCCAGCAGGGGGGTGTGCAAATCAGGCACGTCGCGCTGCCCACATAACCCACGCGCCTCCAAAATTTCCCACCTGCATGTCATCGCTGCCGCTGACCAGCACCAGGCCATCAGGGCTAAAATGCACGGTGTTCACGCAGCCTGCGAGCAGGTGTGGGCTATCGGGGCGTTCAGCGCCGAGCGGCAGTCGGTTCGTCCGTCGGCAAGGCCTCTCGCAGTAAGCTGCTTAGGGTTTGGGGGCGCTGCAGCGCTTCCCATCGCACCGTCGTGCCCCTCCAGTGTCCGCTCGAGCTTCAAACGCTTCACCAAGCCACAGTTCCAGCCGGGCACGCTCGCAAAGGCGTGGTGGGCGCGCCCCACCCCCAATTGCGCATCTCGAAGGAGGCTCAGCATGGTGTAGAGCACGAATTTGGCGCGCAGGGGCCGCTCCGTGACCTCTGATTGCAATGCGCCATGCAATGTCGCGCATGGAGACCGACAAGACGCTCGCTGGCGCCTCTGAAGCCCGATCATACCATGGCGGACGAGGCTGGCACCAGCGGCGTGCAGCAGGAGGAGCAGGTGCCTCCAGCCTGGTGGTGGAGCCTGCATGCTGGTGGTGGAGCCTGCATGCTGGTGGTGGAGCCTGCATGCTGGTGGTGGAGCCTGCATGCTGGTGGTGGAGCCTGCATGGTGGCTGCTATTACAAGAATGGCCGCCACCCCCTTCGGGGCAAGGTGCAGCGCGCAACTCAAGCAATTTTAGACAAAGCGCAGAGGCAATGAATGAATGGTCCCAAGCTAACCGTCCCTTGGTGCAAGGGTCCCACCCTTGCTTGTCCCCATGCACGCTGCTTCAGCAGGGCCCTTTTCAACTCGATGCCGAGCTGCACTCGCTGCGATGCCAGGCACCCGCTGCTAAAGGCGGCCTGCGCCCGCCATAACCCAACTCCCGCCAGGGGTTCAGCCCCTGACGAGGGAATGCGGAGAAGGTGGCTAGGCGCAGGGTGGGGACTGGGGCCGCGGCGGTCGGTGCGGCAAGGGCGGTGGGCAGGGGCGCCAGGGAGCGGCGGCWAAGGGAGGGAGCGAGCATGGAATGCCGCCCAGGTGTGCTGCCGCCAAGCTGCCGCTCGCGCCGCGCTGCGTTGCCGCCCAGGCCGCCGGCTCCGCCGCCCCCAGCCTGCGCTGGGTGGCGCAGCGGCCACTGCCGGCTCATGGAGCGTCYGGCGCTGCCCCCAYTCGGGCAGCTGCGAGATCTTTCAGGGGGTGGATCCTGCGCACCAGGGAGGGCGCGAGGCAGAGGGACGGTGCGAGGTGACGGGAGATGACGGCACAGCCGGCACGCGTCTGGTGAGGTGCAGGTGCTGCCGCCTTGCTGGGTGGCGTGCCTCTTTGGCTGCTGCACTCCCAACTGGGAGAGGCGGCATGCTGCCATGCCACGCTGCCGCACATGCAGGCCATGCCATGCTGCACCATGCTGGCCACCTGCGCCGGAGGCGCTGGCTGCAACCCCAACCCATCATGCACCCACACTCACTCGGCGAGGCCACCACAAGCTCGGCAGAGGGTACTCCGCTGCCCATCCCTGCGATGCAGAGGGGCCGGGCAGGGAAGAGGGACAAAAATGTTCACAAGGTGGCACCCAAGGGGAAGCTGGGCGGGCAGCTGCCCGCCAGGACGGCTGCAGCAGCGTGGCGACGGCAGCCTGGCTGGGTCTGGAGCGCCCTCTCACGCCACCACATGCAGCTGACAGCGGCCGTGGGTCTCTTGAGCAGCAGGCACGCAGCCCTAGCACGCTGGGTTGCCGATTCCTGGCGCCTCGAGAGGCTGGGAGGGGCAGCCAGCTGGCCAGCTGGGCCCCACATCACTGGTGGGGCCTGAGTGGCATGCAGGCAGGCTGGGGTGGCTGCCGAGGCACTCACCAGCCAGGGGGCAGCGCTTACTAGCGCTGCAGCGGCTGCTCGACGCCATCAGATGTTGTTGCCATCGTGAGGGCGTGAGGGCAGCCGCAGAAAAGGGCTGAAGCAGGGCCACTGGGGCAATATGGGCCGGCGCCTGCGGCGCGCTGAGCGCCAGCATGGGGGCGGCTTTTGGTCATCCCCGGCCGCCATTCACGGTCTGGAGAGTTTCGATCACTTTCACATCACTGTTCAGCACTGATCAACGATCCGACAAGCGCTGGCATGGCCCCAGGCGCCAGAAGACCGTGAAGCAGGGCTTCGGGGGCGGCCTGCGCATCTGGCGCGGCCAGGAGGTGGAGGATGCGGAGCAGCGGGCTGATCGGCGCGGCCACCCGCCCGGCAGCTTGGAGGCGGAGCTGGTGGCCCAGGCCCGCACCGCGCTGCAGAAGGCTGTGCTGGACGTCAACACCGTCACGCTGCTCGCCAACATGTTCCTGAACGGGGCGCTCGTCTACAATTTCCCAGCCCGTGCCGCCCCTCAACCAGGATACCTGGCGGTACGCCTACCAGAGCGTGAGCGGCATGGCTGGGCGCAAGGGCTTCGACCCTGCCAGCCAGGGCCCCTTTTCCGAGTTCTACAGGCTGGTGTGGCGGCCCTTTTGGCGGCAGCTGCACAAGGTGCGCATTGCGCATGCTGGCTCGTTTCGTAGAGGGTCGAGAGCCGTGGATGTTGTGGGCTGCGAGCATTTCTGCCCGGCTGTACGCTTCCCTCACCTCGAATGCCCCTCCCTGCCAGTGTTGCTATGTGAAAGTCCAGTCGGTCACTGCCCTGGTTATTCCAACCGAGTTGCTTGGCTCGCTCGCACCATGTGTCCCATGTACGCCGCCCCTCCCTGCTCCCTGCTCGCTCTCTCCTGCAGAAGCGGGACATTTTCAAGCAGCAGCGAGACCTGGTGGACCGGCGCAGCATCGCGGGCCCTCTGGGCGAGTGGCGCGCACGGCGTCAGCGCATGCTGTCAACCTGCTCGTCTACAATGGCGGCGTGGTGCGGCGCATCGGCATCTGCATCTACAATTTGGTGCGTGTTGGGGTTTGACAGTGGCAGGGCAGTGTGCCCTGAGCACTCCCTGCAAACTTTACCAGCGCTCCGGCATGGTTTGCTGAATGCCCTGGTCGCCGCTGGGCGATTGCAGACCCGCTGCCTTCGCCTCCCATGTCAACCATCCCTGTAGCTGCTGGCGGCGGTGCTGGCTGCCGACCCAGATGCCATCCAGAGCGGCCGCATCAAGCTGAGCGCCCTGGTAAGTTACACTTTGTGAAGGAGGAGGGGTTGAGTTGGTGGGGGTGCCTTTGAATCTCCTGCGACGGCTGCCTTTCGCAGGCGGCTTCTGGGGCAAGGGTGTAGCCGCTTCTTGCCACTGGACCTGTGCGTTCGCTGCACCGAAGTGCCTGCACCGAAGAAACCCTACCTGAATTGATTTCCAATGGCCTCCTTCCTCGGTGCCCAGGAGCGCTTCGGCATCAAGGCCGCCGGCAAGATCACTGCCGCTGCTGAGCAGGCGGCTGACGAGAGCGATGACGACTTCCTGAGCCGCCTGCTGAGCAGCGCCATTGCAGCCAAGCCACGCGGGCTGGACCTGCCCGCCAACGTCTACCGCGAGTGGGTACGCATGGGCTTATCTCTGGACTGCAGTTGGTTTGCAGTTGGGGTGGGCCAGGGCAGCTCGGGAGACGCATGCTGGGCGTCAGGTGGGGTGCCCGCCACCTGCCAAGGCGAATCGCTTCTTTGTCCAGCAGCGGGCAGGTTCACTTCACTATGATTTACTTCCTTCTCACCCTGCTGCAGCTGGGGAGCGGGATTGCTGTCATCATGGCGGCCTTCAACAGCCTGGGCAACGACGATGGCCAGCCGCGCCTGCTGCCGCTGAGGGACGGCAAGCCGCGCCTGGAGGTGAGCTGCTTGATGGGGACTTATCTGTTTGATCCTGGGCGGCCTTTAGTGCAAGCTTGCACAAGCTTGCGGCATGCGCGCGAGTTGCGCTCAGTGCCGCCTGGTCTCGCACGTTTGCTTGCGCTGTATTGAACTGCAACGCTGCTCTCCTGCGCAGGTGGCGGTTGATGAGTACCTGCCGGCCCTGCTGCAGCTGCGGGTACTCATCCCCGCCATCGAGGGCGCGCGCTCCTTCGAGATCCTGCCGCGCCACGGCATCGAGGGGCGGGCCATCCAGGTGGTGAGTGCTGCTGCCTGTGGTGCACGTTTGGCTGTGTCAAGACTGCAGCGCTTCACAGGACAACTGTGTGTTTGATGGATGGTGTGCCACACCAGCCTTTACATATCAACTGACAGGCAGCACTTTACCTTGCTTCTGCGCCAGCGCGTGCCCAAATGAGTGAGAGGAGAGCTGTGCCATTGGCCCCCTGGCAGCGGGCTGTGTGATTTTGCCCAGCCTTTCCTGCTCGAGTACTGTGCCTCCCCTTTGTTGTGCTGTTCAGTCGCAATCCGGCCTGAAGCTCATTGTGATGGGCACTGCGGACACTAACCGCAAGCTGGCCAAGTTCATGCGGCGCGCCGGTGTGGGAGCCTGCACGGTGGGTGGGTGCCGCTGGTTTGTGATGCCAAGGTTTAGCTGGGCTCGTGCCTGAGTATGAATTGCAGCTTGCCCACAAGCCCGCCTCTACCAACTATGGCATGCAATGCTGTCGTGTTCACCGCAGGACATGAATGGGTGGCTGTTCCGAACCATCTTCCGCCTGCCTGAGGACGAGTTCTACGGCTACGAGCCTGCCAACTACGGTGCGTCGTCATCACTTGCTGCACAAAGGCGTGCCGCTCGCCGGCCTGTATGATCTGCAACGCACGCACTGCAGACTTGTGCGCACCTGGCTGTGCTTGCTTCAGGCTGTTCAACAGCTTGTTCATTGTGCTCTCTCCCACCCTGTGCCCTGCCTTCAGCGGACATTGACCTGTCCAGCATCGCCCAGCACTACAAGCGCAAGGCGGCTGCGGTGTACAAGGAGCACTTCATCGCGCTGGACCGCAAGGAGAGCATGGTGCGCAGCATTTGCTGGGGTGGTGCACAGCTCTGATCAGAATGCTATGTGCATGCCAGTTTCCTGTTTGCTGCCGGTGGTTGCGATGAATGCACCCTTGAGTCACAAACACGGCAGCCTTCCTCACCCTTTGGGAACCCTGCTCTGCGCCTGTACTTGCAGCTGGAGTTCAAGGCAGGCAGCTACAGCCGGCAGCAGCCAGAGGCCCCCGAGCAGGACTGGCTGCTGCCAGCTGGCACGGTGCGCAGCAGGGGCTACGACCCCGGCCAGCGCGACCAGGGCACCACGGGGGCGCTGCCGCGGCCTGGCACCACCGGCCGCGAGCGGCGGCTGGACGCAGAAGGCCGGCCCACCAGCGTCAGCGTCAGCTCCAAGGAGCACCGCAGCCTGATGAACGTGCGCGAGGCGGACTGGTGAGTGTGGTCTGGGCTTGGTTTTGATTCTGCTTGTGCTAGATGGTTGCACAAGCTCGCACCTGTGGCTGGCACATGGCCTGCTGGCACTGCTGGCGTGCGATCCAAGCTGCAGTATTGAGGGGATGTGGGCGTGTGCGACTGCCCCTTGCGAGGTGCAGCCTGGCTTGTTCGCAGTATTGCTGCCACTTTCCCCTGCCTTCTTGTCCAGGGAGCGCAAGGCGATCCTGCAGCAGCGGCCGCACCTGCTGCGCCTGGAGGGCGAGCTGCGCAGCCTGCAGGCCACCGACCTGACCAGCTGCCTGCAGAAGATGCGGATGGAGATGCACCTGGTGCTGGAGGCGCGCGGCGCGCTCTGCAGCCGCCGGGTGCGCCTTTGTTGGGCATTTGTTCGGGGCATTTGCCGGTGATTTCTGCCGTGGGGCTTGCAGCTGCAGCCGGCACCCGCAGCAGAGGAGGTGTGGGCGCTGGCGCCACCTTATGTTAGCATCCAGCCCCTCCCTTACTCACTCCTCACTCTTCGGGTCTTGTCTCCTCCGCAGTTCTTTGACCTCAGCTTCCTGCAGTACGGCCGGCGGCAGCGCACCCACAGCCTGGAGACCACCAAGTACACCACCAGCATCCCCACGCACGTGCGCGACCCTGCGGCGCGCGTGGTGCCCACCCGCAGCGGCGAGACGGTCAGGTGAGCGGTGCTGGGTGGCTGCCTGCAGCAAGATCAAATATTCAAAGTGTGTCGCGCTTGTCCTGTGCAGCCTCACCTGCAAGCTTGCGTGGTGCGTTCCGCCTCCTCCGTCCTGCACATTTGCTCCGGCATCATCACTGCGTTTTTGCTCTTGACATTTTGCTGCTGCAGTGCACAGCTCTACATGCGGCAGCTGGACATGCACATTGGCAACGCTAGGATGCGCTCTGCTGGCGGTGAGTTTGTTTGCTGTTGCGGCTGGTATCCCAAAGCGCCATGTGGGCTTGGCCAGAGCCATGCGGCTAGGAGTTGTGCAGCGGCATGTGATTAGGAGAGAGCTGGAAGCTTATCGCTGATTGGCATCAAGACAACTGTGTGCAGGGGTAGTTCTCAACCTTGTGCCCTGCCCTTGCGCCCATATGAATGCAGCGAGCGTGGAGCACATCCAGCGCCGCCTGGCGGACAACTGCGGCAGCACCAGCTCTGTGGACGAGTTCCGCTCCTCCAAGCTGTGCCCCCTGTGCCATGTGAGGGCGTTGACTGCGTGCTTAGGGTGCACGAGGGTGGCTGATTGTCCTGCGTGCAGTGCAGCCATCGTTCAAGCAGCTCGCCCTGTGGTTCTTTGTTTGCCAACACCGCATGGGTGCAGCATTTGCTGGGTGCACTGCAGCGGTACAGTGAGCCATGTGTCTAGTCAGTTGCAACATTGCCAGCAAGGCAC
>JADXDR010000090.1:42903-53528 GCA_025026875.1 Chlorella ohadii
GKTACTTTTTAACACAAGTGTTCCCTCATTCCTGCCCTTGCTGCTCAGGCGGTGATGGTGCAGCCGCTCATGCGGATCACCGACAAGCAGCGGCGCGACCTGGAGCGGCAGCACGGCAAGAAGGTGGGCAAGCACGCGCGCGTGAAGATGTACCAGGTGTGGCGCTGCCCCAACCCCACCTGCCGCACCTGGTGGCAGCGCGACGTGGCCGCCGCCATCAACATCAGCTACCTGGGCTGGGTGCAGCAGCTGGAGCAGTTTTATGACAACGGCGTGGACCTGCGGGGCAAGTTCTCGCGCTCCTACAAGCCTCGGGAGGCGCGGCAGCAGAACGGCGCGCCTGCTGCCAACGCAGCAGCAGCAGCAGGAGCAGGCGCAGCGGCGGGTGCCGAGGCAGCAGCAGCAGGCGCGGCGTTGGACCACAGGCTGCAGTAGCAGGCACCACCTGCAGCGTACCATCGTATCATAGCTTGTAGCATTGCCTGGGAGCTCAAATGCAACCTATCTACTGTCTAAAGCAGAGCTTGCTGACCATCTGTAAAGTTTTGCAGAGACCCAAGTTTACAGTCAGCAGCGCAAGCTGCGGATTTGTGTGTGGATTGAGTGTGCTAGCACGTGTGGTGCCTGTGCGGGTTGAATCAAAGGAGGCCAGAGTCGCACCTCAGGACTAGGAGTATCAGCGCAGAACCGCGTCACGGAGCACCATAGCGACCGTGAATTTTGAAGTAATCTTCTGACATCTTGCCCTTGCCATCGCGGTCGGAGCGACGCACCCCCGTTGCTGCTACCGCGCTGCCGCTGCCCTGCCGGCCCTGCCACGCAGGTCGTGGTGGGATCATCTCGCCTGGCTGCTGCTTCATGCGCTTGGCACGAGCCGCGCTGCCACTGCCAGACGCGCCGCCAGCGCCTGGCTTGCGCTTGCGCTTGCTGCCGCTGCCGGTCACGGGTGCCTCAGCCTCGGCCGCAGCCTGTATGGACCAGCACATGGACCAAGGGACCTCACCAGTTTGGCCGCATGCTTGCAATAACATGCCCCCGACCGATCTTGCAATAACAGAGCGCGCATTGTACCAAAAACAAAACCCCTTCCAAACAAGCCCAGCCAGCCCACCTGCTGTGCCTCCTTCTGCTCCGGCAGCCCCTCCAGCCGCTCCGCCTCAGCAGCGGACGCCGCCTGCAAAGGCATTCGGGAGCAAGCAGGGCCGCGCCGACCGTCACCCCTGATCCAGGCCCAGCGCTGTGCAAGCGCCGGCGAAAGCCTGGCGGCAACCCACAACACCCCAAGCCAACACACCCTCAGCAGCAAATACAACAGTGCCGCCCACCCCAGCCCTGCACTCTCACCAGTGCCTCCTGCCCTGTCGCCAGCTGCGTCTGCCCTGTCGCCAGCTGCGCCTTGCACTGAACGGCGGCGGCCTGCGCAACACAGGACAAACAGCCAGAAGGGTCGTGACATCCAACTGCGGCGCCGTGCCAGTTGCATGCCACCTTGTTCGCTGGCACAAGCATGCCCCGCACAGCCCCCATCGCCAGCACAGCACAGCACCGCACATTCTTTGAGAGCGGCCTACCCTTCCGCTGCCTAGCTGGCCCCACTGCAGACCCACCTCTGCAGCCGTGCGCGCCTCCTGCTCCGCCGCAAGCCGCGCCTGCAGCTGCGCCACCTCCTCCTTGTGCTGCCCAGCGGCGGCGCAGGCGGCATCCTGCACAGCAGAGGCATACGTACAGCAGGACAGAGGTTGTTTCCTGTACTCAACCCTTCCGCACGCTCAGCTGTGCGATTCATGCTGCAGTAAACACTGGTCGGCGAGAATTGCAAGCGCAACATACCCAGCGCAGCGCACTGCTTTGCGAGCTGCCAACCCTCCGCCGCCTAGCTACCCCCAAACAACCGCACCGCCCCACCTCTGCAGCCGTGCGCGCTGCCCGCTCCGCCGCCAGCGCCTCCTGCTCCGCCGCAAGCCGCGCCTCCTGCTCCGCCGCAAGCCGCGCCTGCAGCTGCGCCACCTCCAGCTCAGGCGCAGCGGCGGCAGCGGAGGTTGCAGCCTACACAACAGAATGGAGCACGAGGCCAGAAGGGCCATGGGATGCGGTGGTGGCGGGTCAGTTGCCAAATGCCATGACGCCTGAGATGCAACTGGAGAACGCAAAGCAAGCCGGCACTCAGCATTTAATCACCAACCCAGCCAGCCTGCCTGCTCTGCCACCAACTGCGCCCCCACACCCGCCAGCTCTGCGCCGGCCTTAATGGCTGCCCGCTGTGCAGTGGGAACGCAGCCAAAGGGCTAGAGTCATACAGCTGTAATGCATCACATGCCTTGGTGCAAATGGGATTCTTGACGCCTGCAAAAGGCGCCCCAAACAAAGCTGCAGGCACGCAAAGCCGCGAGAGCAGCAGGCAGCCTTCCAGAGTCCCACCTGCTCCACCTCGGGCCCCTCTGCGTACAGCTCCTCGGCCCCCTCTGCCGAGTAGCTCACATCGTGATACCCCGTATCAAAATCCTGCGCAGCGAGCAAGGATCGCAAACATAAGCTGGACTCGCTGCATGCATACCATCTTCCAGCCTCATGCAAGGTTGGCGGCACATTGCGTTCGTTAAGGACAATCACCCCACATGCGAGCAGGCCGAGCACACGGACGTCTTCCCCCCAAGGCATGCTAACAAAGACTTGCCTCCTGTGCGGCAGCCGCCTGCTGCTCCATGCCAGCTGACGCGCCTACAAGGGACAGATATCAAACAGCTCGGGAGCTGAGTGGAGGAAGGTGCACATCAAACCAACTTTGGGACACAAGTTCACAAACGCATCACTGGAGGAGCTGAGCCGAGCAAGGTGCACATCAAACCAACTGTGGGACACACAGGCATACCAGTTCACAAAGCCACGCATCACCGGCCCACATTGCCCACCCGCAGCTGCCCACTGGGTGTGCGCTGCCTCACCTGCTGCCGCCCGCTGCACTGGCCAAGACGCGCCTGGCGCAGTCTCCACCCCGCTGGCGGGCCAGCGCACCGCCTCCTCCCGCAGGTCATGCCACTCCTCCTCGTCGTCGTCATCGTACACCAGCAGGTGCTGGCCATTGCTGCAGTCAAACTCCAGCACTGTGGCATCGCACCACTCCGGGCTGCCATCCACCTTCCACAGCACAGCCGCCCGCTGCTGCACCGCCGCCGCTGGTGTGTAGGGCAGTTGTGTCACCTGCTGCCACAGCTGCTGCGACCGCACACCACGGGACGGCAGCTGCCGCCGCCTATCAGATGCCGCCTCGCTGCCGCTGCCGCCGCTCAGCTCACTCTCCTCCTCCGCCTCGATGCCGCTGCTCAGCCCACTCTGCTCCGTGTCGCTGCTGAGCAGGCATGACACCAAACGAACGCTGGCAGCCCTCGCAAGCCTGTGCACAGTCCGGCCTGAACCTGCCAGCACGCCCACCTGCCGCGCCGCAGGCTTGGGTGCTGAGCGGGGCAGCTCCACCGGGATGTGGCCTTGGCGAATGGCTGCCGCCCTCTCAGCCGCCAAGCCCTGGCAGTGAGATGCCAAAACAACAAACTGAGACGGTGGAGGGGCATACCCGCCCACTTAGACCCATGCAGCACCACGCGATGGCACATGGCACCTTGCACCAGCCCTCAACTCGCACAGTGGAAGCACCCACCTTCAGCTCAGGATACACTTCTGCTTTCTTCTGCGGGTCCGCCAGCACCTCGTTAATGATGGCGGCCGCCTGGAAGTTTCGCTGCAGCCAAGGGAGGTTTTCCACCTGATCACAGCCTTGGGGTGCAACAGGCTTGGAGTGCAACAGGCCATGGCAAACACACACGGCGCACAGACGTACACAGCAGCAGCCCCCAGATGTTGCGGCTCAGCGAGCCATCAGGCGCTGCGGCAGCGCACCTCGCGAACGCCCTTCACGCCAGCCAGCAGGTTGTGCTTCTCCATGTACCGCCCAAACTGCTTGTGCACGTTGGCCTCCACCTCAGCCGCCTTCTTCTCCCGGGCAGTCTTGTTGCCGCTTGTCTGCAGCGGCAGGGCGAGGGGCCTGGAACAGGTGGGTGGGTTGCACCAGCACCCACAAGCCCAGCACCCAAGCAGGCAGCGGTCACCAGCCCCGCAGCACACCCGCAACATGGCTCTGGACCTCACATTCCAATTCCCAATACATTAACACACCCCACTCAGGCTGGGCCTACGCACCGCCCACGTCTCCCGCTCCTCGCGCGGCAGCTTCTCCCAATCGTCCACCAGCGCCTCCTCTGCCCGCCGCTTCCACTCCGTCGACATGTAGCAGTGGTTGCCAACCACCTGCACGCTCTTGCGGTTGGCATTGCAGTACATCCGGAAGCCCTGCGAAATGGGCAATGCAGCGGCGGAGGTTTGGGCTGGCGGCACCAGCGGCGGCGCTCGAGCGCCGGCGGGCGGCAGGAGCAGCTGTGCGCGGGGGCAGCAGGCTGTCTGCCCTGCCGCGGCGCCCCAGCACGCATTTGTTCCCACATGCATCCCGTGCGACAGGCACAGGCTGGAGAGGCGCAGAGAGCTCGGGGCGAACCTCTTCTTTCCGGAGCCGCTTGAGGCGGTCGGAAGCTTTTGACTTGGCCTTGGCGACGGGGTGCAGCGGGCAGACGATCAAACCGAGCAAACAAACCTCCCAGGCTTGGCGGCCTTTGACCGGTCGCACCTTTCCACCCCGCATTGGGAGGTGGGGTGCACGGGAGGGCCCATCGCAGGCGCCAAATACATGTGATCGACTTGATAATTGTTCAGGAAGGCCTCCGGCGGCGCCGCGCAAAGGGCAGGGGGCGGGCCAGACGCCAGTCGGCGGCAGGTGGGGCAAGGTGCCCTCCGGGGCGTTGCTGATGGAAGGTCAACGCTATGCAGCGCAATCGGGACGCCTGCAAGTCGCTGCCGTTCACCCTCCTGCATTTCACAGCTCCACGGCTGCATGTGGGCCGGGTGCATCGCAAGGAGGCCGATAACCCCATTGAGCGATTCCACAAACGAGTAATCTCTGTGTGATCAGGCCGGCGGGCCTTCCCAGCACCCGTCTTGCCCGCGCGTGCGCCAACCCCACCAAACGCTGCCCCCCCGCAGCCACTTTCTTGCTTGATCAGCGCAGAAGCCTTCCAGGAGGCGTTATCTAGTCAGCACTGGCCTTTCGGCAGTGACCAGCCCCCGCGCCGGTGGCGCCGCTGCCGCTTGCCGCCGCCGCCTGGGCGGCAACTTGTGGCCATGTCGGCCCTCCTGGCCAGACTGAGTCAGGAGCAGGTGCCTGCAGCCGAGCACTTGGTGGCTGCTATGAGAACCACGGGCGACCTGGAGCGGCTGCGCACCCTCGCACTGGAGAGGCTGGAGAAGGATGTGAGCACCAGGGCGTGGGGCCGCTGCCACAGCTGCCGCCAGCTGCACACTCCTGCCGCCGCTGCCGCCGACCACAGCCCAACGCCTTCATACTGCCCCCCTGCCCCCGACAGGAAGATTTACTGAGACGGATACGGGATGAAGTGCAACACAGCAGGGCATTTCGAGAATACAGTGGGCCGCGCCAGCGCGAACTGATGGCCCAACTGCAGCATGAGCTGGCGTAAGTTGCGGCGGCACACGTTAACGGTGGCTGCTTCTGCCCCGCCGGTCGAGAGTGGCAGCTGAATGAGAACAAGGGGAATAGGGTTCTTTTGGCCCATCTGCTGACTCTGCATATCCATTGTCAGAACTGTGCACGCCTTGGATGGCCATGCAGCGTCTCACTCGCCTCCCCCCTGCTGCGCTCGTGCCCGGCTGCCTGCAGGGACGACTTGCTGCCGCATGCAGTGAGTGCGCTGTGGCGCGTGCTGACCGATGAAGCGGAGGGCGGCGGCATCGCGCAGCAGATTGACCAGGCGGTGCACGCAGCACTGTCGCGGCAGCGAGACGAGGAGCTGCTGCGGGGCGGGCAGGCAGCGACGCGCCCTGGCACGTAGCACGCTCTGCCCTTGGCTTGNGTTTTTGTAACAAGATGCGTGTAAAATGCGGAGGAGGGCTAGNTACAGGTAGGGGGCCGGAGGGAAAACAAGGGAGGGAGACCAAATAGAATGGGGGCCATGCATGTTTGGCGTTTATGAAGTGGAGCTTGAGGTGCGGCTGGAGGGCGGAACGGCCACTCGCCTGCACGCTGGGAAAAGACAAAGACAATGCTGCAGGCTTGCACGGAGGGGAGGGCTTCAGCGCATTAATGGAGGGAGGGAAGTAACAAAGGGAGATTGGGCATGCAATTAATCTGGCCCATGCCTACCATATGGCAAAAATTTTGAGAAGACATGGGGGGAGTATGGGCAGAAGAGCAGAGCGCAAGCTCAAGACATGCAGCCGTCAGGGCTGCTGCGTGGTGTCGGCTGCCGCCTCGGGGGGTGGCACGCCAGGGATGCGGCTGGAGGGCGCTGG
Source organism: Chlorella ohadii (assembly GCA_025026875.1). Taxonomy (NCBI): domain Eukaryota; kingdom Viridiplantae; phylum Chlorophyta; class Trebouxiophyceae; order Chlorellales; family Chlorellaceae; genus Chlorella; species Chlorella ohadii. Next base: position 49,315 of record JADXDR010000090.1, read on the forward strand.
CCTGCTGGCCGGCAGGCGCGGGCGGTACTCTCCCATCGCTTCCGCCGCCCGCTGCTCGCTATCTAAGCACACTCTGCAGAGCAGGGAGGACGGGGTGGCATTGGCAGCGCTTCACGGCCGGCTGCCGCTTCTTGATGCACCACTGCAAGAGAGCACCAGGGCCAGCAGAGCGAGCAGCGGGCCGGTCTTAATGCACCACCACAAGAAAGCACCGGTTCCAGCAGAGCGAGCATGAGGGCGAATAAAGCGCCCGCCGCGCCGCCCTCACACTCACATGTTGTAGACGATGGCCACAATGTCGGGCAGGTAGGGCGCGCAGCGGTAGTTGGTGTACGCCTTGAGCAGGATGTTGGAGACGGGGAACTGGCGAGCCACCAGCTCCATGCTGCACGCGGGGCGGCGGCGTGGAGTTGGGAGGGGTGGGCTGGGGAGGATGGCGGCAGGGGAGCACTGTACCAACCCACCATGTCAGGGTCAAGCATGTAAGGCAGCAGCCTCCGCAGCCAGCGTGCACGCTGGGCTGGCCAGCACGCAATGCTGGGATGGGGAGGCCAGCAGCGCAGCTGCCGCCACACACCTGGCCACATACTCCTCCTGCACTGCCGCAGCGATGTGGCTGCTGATCTCCGCCAGCTGCGAGCGAGAGTGGCACAGGCACAGCCAGGTGAGCAGCTGCATGTCAGTCTGCTTACGAGCGAGACGGAGGTGGCAAGCGAGATAGGGGGTCAGGCAGGGTGGCGGGCAAGCAGGGCAGGAGAGCAGCAGTCCAGGCGTCTGGCCACACCTCGAGAGCGCGCTGGGCGTTGATGACCAGGCTTTCTGGCTGCTGCACCGCGTAGGCCTGCAGCTTCTGCACCCACTTGGACACGCCGACCGCCACCTTTGCCAGGCGCTTGGAGTAGTTGTGCCAGGAGCGGCGCTGCGGTTGGGGGGCGGGCGGGCACACGACAGGTTGCTGCACCTGCGTAATCCCAAAAGGCCTGCACACCCCGTCCCATGCACAGTCCCCAGCTGTCACGCAGCCAGGCAGCCGGCAGTAGGAGTAGCAGAGCAGGTGGGCATGGTGCATGCTAGGGGCAAGAAGCAGGGCAGGCTGGCGGGGCGGCACGCACCACCAGTGCCAGCCCGGTGTCGTTGATGTAGGGCATGACTTCTGAGGCAATCTCGCGCCACAGCGCCAGCTGGCCCGAGTTCTCTGGCAGCGCCACGTGGGCGAGGTAGGACAGGTAGGCGGGGCGCAGCTGGCCCACGTGCCACCACATCTGCGGGGGCAGGGACGGCGTGGCGGTCGGAAGTTGCCAAGCTTGCTGAGCACACCCAGTGTGCCAGGAAGCATCGACACAGAAAGGGTAAACCATGCAGCCTGTCTGCACCTACGCCACCCCGGCGTGCTGCCGCCCACCTCGGTCATGCGCTGCACCAGTGCCTCCAGCTCCGCCACGCTGCCGGCGTCAAACCCGGCGGCGTCCGCAGCCTGGTAGGACACACGCAGCTCCGCCTGCCACTGGCGCACAAAGTCCAGCTGCAGCGGGTATGTGTGGTTGGGCAGAGGGGGAGGCGTGGTCAGCATGGGCGTGGTTGGCCCCACAGCAGGGTTATGTGCGAGCAAGAAGCAGGCGCAAAAAGCAGTGTTGGCTACAGTCGACCAGCGGCCGCCTCACTGCCCGCACCCCGCCCACCCGCCCCTCACCAGGTCCTCGGGCCCCGCCCACGACTGGATGCGCGCCAGCAGCGCCTTGTTGCTGGGCGGCGGCACCTCCTCCACCTCCTGCAGAGCGCTGCCGTCCAGGCTGCTGGCCACGCCGGAGCGATGAGCCTCGCCCAGCAGCGACTGCGGTGCGGAGCCCACGGCCGCACCTGCCTCGCTCACCGCCAGCCCGCTGCTGCTCCCTTGCAAGCCGTCGGCCCCGCTGCTGGCCACAGCGGCGCCCTCATGGGCGCCAGCCTGCGGCTCCTGTGCAGCCTCTTCCGCAGCCTGCATCTCTGCACTCGCCGCCGACTGTTCGGCTGCCTCCAGCTCGCCCTCGCTGGGCAGCTCGCTCAGCGCATGGGCCAGGCCGCCGGCAGCCTCGGGCGCCGGCAGCTGCGGCAGTGGTACCGTCTGCCCCTGCTGCTGCGGCTGAGCGGGCGCGGCGCCGGCCTGCTGCAGCGATGCCGCCTGCACCTCGGGTGGCTGCATGGAAGTGAAGGTCTGCAGCATCGCGTCGCGCACCGCCAGCACCCGCTGGTACATGCAGTTCTGGGCGCGCAGCGCCTCAATCTCCACCTCCAGCTGCAGCACAGCGAGCAGGGAGGGGGCAGGGCAGGTGAGCAGCATGTGGTGCGTTTGTGCTGGCCGCCGAAGTGCGCAGCAGAGGATGGCACGCCAGGCAGCGGCGTGGTAGCCGCTGCATGCAGCCACAGCAGCGGTAAGCACCGCGGCTGCCATCCCTGCACCGCACCTGCTCAATTTCCTGCTGCAGCACCTCGCACTGCTCCCCTGCCTCCTGCTGCCGCTGCCGCCGACGCTGGCGGAAGCGCTGCTGCGCCAGGCGATTCTTCTCGCGCGCGGCGGCCAGCTTTGCTGCCAGGACCTGCGGGTGTATGTGCGGCTGCAGCCAGGCGGGACACAGATGCGTGTGGTTGTCACCACAGTTTAAAGCACATCCAGCATTTGCATAACAGTGTGTGCAATAGCAGGACAACGGGGAAACACGACGAGCAGGGCCAGCGCACCAGGTGCGGAGCGGCGTTCACCGCCGGCTGCTGCCACTGCTGCTGCGGCCACTGTGGCTGCATGCCTGGCCATACCGGCGGCGCTGGGGCTGCTGAGGCGAGCTGCTGGGGCGGCTGCACATACGCGCCGGTCGGCAGCGTGAGCTGGGCCGCGGCGTTGCGCGCGTCACGGCCTCCAGGTAATGGAGCAGCAGCCTCCGTGCTGCCTGGGCCCGCCGGGGGGGCTGAGCCCTCTCCCAGCTGTTGGGGGCCGTGCATACTTGGGCCGTGGAGGCCAGGGCGGGCTCGATCGAAGATCGACTGGAGCAGAACGTCAATGCATTGCGTCACGCATGGTCCATGTGCATTACAGCAATCACATGCTGAGCGGCGGTGGCCGCCGGCGGCATCTCTGCTTAGGCTGCGTTGTGGCCTGCATTTGCNTTTCATTTGGCACAGAGAGAAATCATCCTGCTATGAATATTTCTTCTGCTCGAGACCCTGCAGGAGTGCAGCTATGTTACATATGCGGTAGCCTTGTGAGTCGACCTGCTGCTGCGTCACTTGACATGCCGCACCAGCCGGCCAAGCAGCCGTTCACAGTCGCCCAGGTAACCGCTGCCAAAAAGGTTATAATGATTGAGCTTATGATACAGGGTGTACAGGTCCGCTCGCTCATCAAAGCCGGGCTCACGGGGGATCAGCTCGTGGTAGCCGCTCCAGAACGCCGCTCCAAAGCCGGCGCACCAGCTGTCGCAAGAGGAAGGAAGGTTTGCCAGCAGCTTGATGTTGCACACAGCCCATCAGGGGCAGCACAGAAGCGTGATACTGCCCACATCCCATCAGGGGCAGCACAGAAGCTTGATACTGCCCACAGCCCATCAGGGGCAGCACGGCAGATGGCTTTGAACATGTGTCCACAGCAAGTTCTCCTGCACATCTGCTGGGCTGTGTGCAGGCACTGCCCGCGCCACCAGCACACGCTCACCTCATGCCCCACTCCGCCTCGTGGTGGCCATAGTAGGTGGCTGGGTCAAAGATGCACGGCTGCCCATCCACTGCCGCAATGTTGCCGCTCCACAGGTCGCCTGCGCCACGAGATGCAGGCAAACAGGCATGTTGACATCAGACAACCATATGCAGCACGCTCTGCCGCCTGGAAGCTTCGATGCCCAGACCCGTGGTCGTGCAAGTACAGCAAAGCATGCCTGGTAACCTGTGTCTGACGCTCACCGTGCAGCACACTGGGCTTGACCTGGATGCCGCCAAACAGCGACTCCATGGCCCCCGGCCGCAGCAGCGGCTCCGCCAGCTGGTTCAGCCGGCTGTTGGCCGCCAGCTTCAGCTGGTGCCGCAGGCGGTGCTCCCGGAAGAAGGTGACCCAGTCGTCCGTCCAGGGGTTTGGTTGCTGGGAAGGTGCAGCAGGGTTGATGTCTCGATCTTGATCAAACACACGAGCTGTGGCCTGGAGCATCCTGCCTGCTGAGCCAGCGCATCATCATCCCGCTGGCTGCTACCCC
>JADXDR010000090.1:53569-122657 GCA_025026875.1 Chlorella ohadii
CAACAGCAGCAACAAAATTGAACCGACTCACCGGCGTGCCACCGATGGTCTGCAGGCAGTCGAGGGCACAGAGTTGTTCATGATGTCAAGGATGCAAGACAGAATACAGGGCAGCCAGCGGCTGCACCCAAAGTCATCCGTTTCATCGGCGGCTGCAGGGCAAATGTTCGCGTTCTGCAGCCCAACTGCTGCTCACATTGTCACAAACGAACCCAAACTGGCCGGCGTGGTCGTGCTGAGGCTCTGCCAGATGCATGCGTGCCATTTGTCGCCCCAGTTCGGCTGCATGGACAGCAAGGGTGCGTGCAGGACGTGACCAGCAAGGGCAGGAGCATTTGATCTCTAGATCTCACTTGACCTGGCCGCCCTGCCCTGGTCGGCTGCGTGCCAGCATTCCCCACTGGCTGCCCGCCTAGGTGACCCAGGCCTTATACTGGGTGCGCCTCACCCTGGTCGCAGCGGCCCCGCATGTCCAAGCACTCCATCACAATGAAGGAGCCGCCGCCGCGCAGCGCGCCGCCGCCTGGTGGCCCCGGCAGCGGCCCATAGTGGTAGACCTCTGGTACTCGGATCGTTTGGGTTGCTGCAGGCAGTGTGGGCATGGCTTGAACGTCATTGGCATGTAGACTGCGGTACATGCAAATCAGTCGGTGCGTCCACACGGGTGCACCTGGGCGCTCACCGTGCATGGCGCGCAGCCCCTCCGCCTCCCCCTTGAACATCGCCTCCGGATCGCGCCCCAGCGCCGTCTTCACAAACAGCTGCCGCCCGCTGTCCATGGAGTAGATGTAGGCGGAGGACCAGCTGGAGCCGCCCGCAAACTTGGTGCCCGTGATGCGCCCAAACTCGGGCAGGTGCTCCTGGATCCAGGCCGCCGCGCCGTCCGCCTCCCTGCTGCGCAGGACGGTTTGGCACTCAGGTCTGGCTGCGGGGCCGGCTAGCTTGTGCAACTAGCAGGGCCATGGGTGCATCAGTGCAAGTCAGCACGCAGACAAACAACCAGCTGGAGCACGCACAGCAGCGCCCCCTGTCGTGCAAGCGGCGGCGGCGGCGGCACAGCGGCAGTGCTCACTTGGCACCAGCCATTGCTGCCACACGCCTCCTGAATTGGCGATGAGCTCGATGCGGTCGTGCAGGAGCCAGTGGGGGGGGGACAAGCCCTGGCTGTGGCAAGCGCAGTCCAACAGGCGCAAGGAGCATCGCTAGGGCCGCTCGGGATGTAGTATAAGCAACTTTGCTGCGATCACAGCACTGCAGGCACGCGCATTGTGCAAGTGGAGCAGCCAGCACCGGTGAATCATGAGGGCCCCCGTACCTCGTCTTCTGCTCTCGGCAGCCCTTGTCTGGCAAAGAGAAAGCATTGGCAACCCAACTAAACATTATTGAAAGCCGAAATGGCCCTCTGAGCCCAACACTACCCCACAGTAGACTTTCTCAGGCCCAGCGCCAACAGCCCCGCCGCTAGCACCGATGGCCACACCAACCAGCACTGTGGCAATGCGGCACAGCTCGCTGCTGCCCAGCGGGCGGCACGGCGCGCTGCCCTCGAGCACCAAGTGCGGCACGCTCCGCTCCGCGCCCTGCACCCCTGGGGGCCCTGCGATCACTCATCAAACGATCGCCATGCCTTGCAGGGCACCGTGCCGTCTGCCGGGAGCTGCACCAAGGCGGCGGCGGCAGACACCGCCGCCGGCACGCGTCGCCAGCCCTGAGGCGCCCGCCGCTGCACCACCTGCCCCGGCCGTGAACCAGCACCTGGTGCCCTCTGGACAACCGGCCTGCGAGGCCTTCGGCGAGCCGCTGTGCGGGCGGCCAGACCCCCTGGGCGCCACCATCGACCCCGATAATGTGAGGGGGCATCGCCTGCGCTACGCTCACGCTGCCTCCTGCCTGTTTGCAGCCGGTTGCCAGGTCTGCTTGTTTTGCATGGCTGTAACCATCCGCTCCCCGCCTGCTGCATTGCAGGGCGCAACCAACTTTGCGGTGTATGCCTCCAATGCCTGGGGCATGAGCCTGTGCCTGTTCACCGAGGCCGACCTGCGTGCTGGGCGCGTCACGCACGAGGTGGCGCTGCACCCGCAGGCAAGTGCCGTGCCAGACTGGTTGGTGTGTTACTGTGGGCTCCGTTTTATCTGCAGTTCGTCAGCCTGAGGACAGACATCTGTACTTGCCTGGCGCCTCTGCCCACCGCTGCTCTTTGACTTGCTTGATCAGCCAACTGCCGGCCGGTGTAAGTTGCCAACTGCCCGGCATGTGGTGCCACTGCGCACTTTGCTCCTGCAGCCCAGCTACCCCACATGTGACTGCTTTGCTGGCTTGCCTGTCTGCTGCCCATCACACCGCCTCACTGCTGGACCCCCTTGCTCGTCGCCTCCGCTGAGCAGGACAACAAGACGGGGGATGTGTGGCACGTGGCCCTGCCGCGCCTGGACCCCTCCCTGCTCTACGGCTACCGCGTGTTTGGCGCCAACGAGGAGATGCACGAGGAGAGCGAGGGGCAGCGCCACGACCCGGTGAGAGCCCAGCCAGCCAGTGGCACATGCGGTGCAGCTTGTGCAATCGCAAGCATCTTGTCTGGTCGCCTGTGACCTGCCTGATTTATCACAGGCAGGCGGCCTGGCCTGAGGAGCGGCAGCATGCCAGGGCACTGCTCACTGCATTTTCCACTCCACTGCAATGCTTTGCTCCGCAGGCGCGTGTCGTGCTGGACCCGTACGCAAAGGCGGTGTTCAACGGGCGCCGGCACTTTGGGGAGATGGGGCCGGTGAGCTTGCCGATTTTCTGGTTGCCGACCGCTTCCTGGCATGCAGGGCGTGTGTGCACAGCTTGGGCTGCATGGCGCCTGTGCAGCCTTCCCCAGCTTGTCATGCTGCCTGCCTCTCCATCCCACCACGCTGTGCGCACAGGAGCTGGCGTACGGGGAGCCGGGCGTGCTGGGGTACGCAGCAACATGGCCGCAGGCGGCGGCGGCGCTGCCACAGCCGGGCGGCGCGGCCGAGTTTGACTGGGAGGGCGACCGCCCGCTGGGGCTGCCCATGGAGGACCTGGTGAGGGGGCGGGCGGGCGGGTGAGTGGAAAAGGGGGTGGAATTGATGTCTGCGGTCCTGTCCGCCGCAGATGCACTGCGCACGTGCGTGCATGCTGCAAGCCAGCGTATTGCTGGTAATTCATCCTGCACTGCCTGGCGCTGCCCCACCCCCTGCAGGTCATCTACGAGATGCACGTGCGCGGCTTCACCGCAGACTCCTCCAGCGGCGTGTCAACGCCTGGTGAGTGCTGGTCGGGGTGCACCTAGCACGTGAAGGTGGTTGCCTGTCCCTGAAGGAGTGCAATGAGCGTTGTGCAGCAGCCAGACGCACTGATGGGAGCTTTCACATGCCGAACTGCACGCATGCTTTCCACCTGACCCACAGTCCATCCAAGGCATGCCTGCCCACCTGCCATGTATCACTGCCTCCTGTGCAGGCACGTTCCGCGGCATTGTTGAGAAGCTGGACTACCTGGCTGGGCTGGGCGTGAACGCCATTGAGCTCATGCCGGTGCACGAGTTCAACGAGCTCGAGTACTACCAGGTGGGGCGCTGGAGCGCATGGCACGGGGCAGGGGCAGGTGGTGCTGCGCTGGTGACGTGCTGGATATCAGCGCAGTGCAGCAGCACCACGGCTTGGAAACCTGCTCTGAGGCATGCCCCCCATGACCTGCAATTCACTCCAGCCTGCCGCCGCCCCTGCCTGCTCAGATCATCCCCGGCACCGAGTCGTACCGCTACAACTTCTGGGGCTACTCCACGGTGGGCTACTTTGCGCCCATGTCGCGCTTCAGCGCAGCGGCGGCCTCCGGCGGCGGCGGCACCGATGTGCTCAACGAGTTCAAGCAGATGGTCAAGGTGCGCCGGCGGCTGGACGGGTCATGGGGGCAGGCAGCGTCCAGCTGGTGTGTGGCCGCTCTGTGCATGCAGGGCTGAGGCAGCCAGGAGTGACGGGAGGTGTGGAGGGCAGCAGCCGGCAACCTTTGTGGTGATTCTGTTTTAGACAGCCTGCCCTAACTCACCTCCTGGAGTGGAGATGTCACCGACTCCACCCCCCGCTTGCCACCACAGGAGTGCCACAAGCGCGGCATTGAGGTCATCCTCGATGTGGTGTTCAACCACACCGCGGAGGGCAATGAGATGGGCCCCACCCTGTCCTTCAGGTGCGCCACACCTTGGCGGCTGGGCCCGCCTGCCTGTCTGTCTGCTGGAGCACTTGTGGTGCGGTTGCAGCTCATGGCTGCATGTGCAACTGGGTCTCATGACAATGCGGCCACCCTGCTCAGTCTGCTTGCCTTGGCCCCCCTCTCAACCCTCTCCCAGGGGCCTGGACAACCGGGTGTACTACATGCTGGCCCCCGGCGGCCAGTGCTACAACTACAGCGGCTGCGGCAACACCTTCAACTGCAACCACCCCGTGGTCCGCCAGTTCATCGTGGACTGCCTGCGCTACTGGGTGCAGGAGATGCACGTGGACGGATTCAGGTGCAGGGCGGGGCTGGAACTGGGGGTTGCTACAGCTGGGGGATGCCACAGCTGGGGAATGCGACAGCTGGGGCATGCCACAGCTGCTGCTGGCGTCAAGAGAGGCTGGGCTGGCGTTGGCTGGCCAGACCGCAGAGCTGAGGGCAGGAAGCTGCTTGTCACCTCACCACCCACCACTCCTGCCCACCTCGCAGGTTTGACCTGGGGTCCATCATGACGCGCGCCCCCTCCATGTGGTACCCCTCAGACCCCATCCCCCCCGCCGGCTCCTACGACTCGGACGGAGCCAGCGCCGGCAGCAGCGCCACCGCCACGTCAGCGGGCAGCGTGCTGCCCAGCGCGCTGGCCTCCCACCCCGGCAGCGACGCCGAGGACTGGGGCGAGGACGGCGGCTACGCGGCGCCCAAGGCCAAGGGAGCCATCGTCTGCGACGGCGGCTTCATGACCGACGGCGCGGGGTGAGCGCGCAGGGCAACCAGCACCGTACTGCTGCCCTGCAGCCTTGCAGCGGCTTGCTGGAGGGTTGGCTCACCGCTGCCGCCAACCATGGGAGCCACACTGTTCTGACTGAAGGCTGCCCTCTGCCCCATGCCCCATGCATTGCAGGGTGCCCACCGGCACGCCGCTGGGTGACCCGCCCCTCATCGAGCTCATCTCCTCCGACCCCGTGCTTGCCGACACCAAGCTGATTGCCGAGGCCTGGGACTGCGATGGACTCAACCAGGTGCGGGCGGCGGGCGCGCTCAACATGCCTGCATCCACACAGCGTGCAGGGGTTGGGCAGGATCTGCTGCTGCGATGCGCCCTGCTATCAGCCTGCTGATGCCCTGCTGCCGGCGTTGCTGCTGCTGCCGCTGCAGGTGGGCGCCTTCCCCCACTACGGCCGCTGGAGCGAGTGGAACGGCCACTTCCGCGACACCGTGCGCCAGTTTGTCAAGGTGCGACTGCCTGGAATGGGGCTGGGGTGGCTGGGAGGGGCATGCTAGCACTGGTATGCGGGAGGCTGGGGCTGGGCGACTTGCTTCCCTGGCTGCAATGTGGCACCCCACCGTGCTGGCTGCGTCGCTTGCCCGTTCTCACTGCCATGGCCTGGCGCCTTTGCAACACACTGCTGCAGGGCACTGACGGCCCGTGGGTGGGCAACATGGCCAGCGTGCTGTGCGGCAGCCCCCACATCTACGTGGCGGCGCCCGGAGAGCAGGACTGGTGGGTGCACTCGATGTTAGCATCAATGCTGAGCTAGGCAGCGGAGGTGGCAGGCATGGACAGTAGCAGGCCTTGATGCTGCACAGCAGCAGTAGTGCTTACAACTTTCAACCAACGCTCACCTGGTTCCTTGTCCGCCCGCCTCCTGCTCAGGTGGGGCAACAACGCGGGGCGGCGCTGGAAGGGCGGGCGCGGCCCCACCGCTTCGGTCAACTTTGTGACCGCGCACGACGGCTTCACCATGGCCGACCTGGTGTCCTACAACGAGAAGCACAACGAGGCCAACGGCGAGAACAACAGGTGGGCTGGGCAGGCGGCTGTGGGTGGAGAGGAACAGCTGGCAGCCCAGCTGCCAGCCAGGCAGCAGGCAGCGCAGGTTCCTTTAGCAGCCTCCCCCMCCAACTGCACGACAGAGCMCCAACGCTGCTTGTGGCCCCCTCCCTCCCTCCCCMMCASGGACGGCGAGAGCCACAACCKNNGAGCTGRAACNNGCGGCGCGGAGGGCCCCACCGAGTCGCCCGCCGTCAACAGCCTGCGGCAGCGCCAAATGCGCAACATGCTGGCGGCGCTGCTGGTGGCGCACGGCGTGCCCATGCTGTACATGGGCGACGAGTACGGCCACAGGTGGGTGGGCAGCGGGGCCAAGCGCCAGGCTGGCGTTGAGGTGGACGTCGCACCGCTTGAGGCAGGGCTGTAGCATGGTACATGGTGGCGCAGTGGGCAGCCGTGAGCCCAGCCTGCAGGTGCAATCAGATTTGGCACCATGCTGCCCCGCTTCTGGTGCACCTCTGGCCAACTTGCCCCTCCCGCCCCCCGTCCTCCCCTGCCGCAGCAAGGGCGGCAACAACAACACGTACTGCCACGACTCGCCGCTCAACTGGCTGGACTGGGCCAAGGCCACCGCCGACGATGATGGCCTGCTGCGCTTCACGCGCCACATGATCGGCCTCAGGTGCGGCACCACAGGCGTGCAGCCATCCCACCCAGCTTAGTAGCTGAAAAATGCAGTATGCGCTCACACCTCACCACCTCCCACCATGGGGCCCTCTGGCTCCCCTCCAGCCGCCCACACCCCGTCCCTCCCTCCCCTCCCGCTGCCCCAGACGCTCGCACAAGGAGCTGCGGCGCACCAGCTGGATCCACGACGGCGACGTGGAGTGGCACGGCGTGACTCCCAACACGCCCGACTGGTCCGACACCTCCCGCTTCCTGGCCTACTCACTGAAGAAGCCCGGCGGCGGCGGCCTCTACATCGCCTTCAACACCGGCCACCTGCCGCAGGTGGGGGCGGGGCCAGGTCGGATGGGTGGATGGCACCGGCGCAGCATGCAAAATGAATGGGACTTGGGCAGTGGGCTTACTGAGAGCCACTGTTGCAAAACGTGCTGTACCGACCTTGAGGTGCTGCATTGTCCTGTGCTTTACTGCAGGTGATCCAGCTGCCGCGGTGGCACGGCCGTGTGTGGCAGCTGCTCACCGATACGAGCAAGGTGAGCCCTTGTGTCTGCATAGAGGCAGCTGCTTGACCCATGGGCAGCAAGTGCGAAAGATGCAGTGCGTTGCGCAGCAGCAGCGTGGTCCCACCGCCGCGCTCTCGTCCGCTGCATGCTCCCAACCAGTGCACTGCTGCCCCCCTCTCCCGCCCACCCCGCCTCCCAGGTGGCTCCCTTTGACGTGCTGGTGGCCGACGAGCGGCTGCCGGCTGAGGAGGTGGCGGCCACGCGCGCCGCCATGGAGTACTGGAAGCTGGAGCACGCCTACGCCATGCTGCCCCGCTCCACAGTCATCTTTGAGTCGGTGCCCGAGGACAGCCGGCCGCGCATGCCGGAGCACCGCAAGCGCGGGCGCTCCTCCGGGTGAAGGCGGCGGCCCCTGGGCCCCTGCCCACCCCACCCCACCCCACCCCAATCCTGAACCCTCCTTCCTGCTACAATGAATGTTGTACACCTGTACTCTGCCTGCATACTAGCGCCACCCAACCCATTTGATTCSCAGCGCCTGCCCCGCTTGCCCGAGCACGGCSGGGCGCCCGCCCCATKCSCCGAGGGCAGCTGCGAATGTATAGCTTGCTCAGCCCTCGCCGCCGCTTTTTGTCCCGCACTTACCCCATTCCCATTTCATTCGGTTGTCAGAGCCTCACTGACAATTTTTGCAGCGCTGTGTCTGTGCCGTGGTTGTGCTGTGTTGCCACGAACGCCCCGTGCCGTGCATTACGCTGTCGTCCTGTGCCCCCATAGTGTAATACTTAGCTCAGGTCATTCCCTGATCATGTCACAGCTTGTGGGGAGTAGCATGCAACAACGTCTTGATAAATAGCGACTTGCCGCCCTCGGCTGCTGGGCGCTGAGGCCGCTTCAGGAGCGGCGGCATAGGACCTGGACCTGCACCCCGATCGTCACACTGCTGCTTGTCCCGTTTCAAGTACCTCGATCACGCCTGCTTTAGCCACCGAGAGTGGAGCGGAGGCTTGGGTGGGCCGCCTAGAACCCCAAGCCGCCCTTTCCGGTATCCTTCAGCTCGGCGCTGAAACCCTGGTGCAACAACACAGTCGGTGCACCCTGGGGCCGCGTACCGAGGCAGCAGAGCGCTGACCCACCGCCGCCGTTGCCGCCGCCGCTGCCGCCGCCACCGAGCTAGCGTGCCACGGAGTAGTGCAGATGCGGCGTGCTGCATCCGCAACGCTGGTCCGCCTCAGCCGACAGGCGTCACGAGATCTGGGTGCAGGGCTAGCACACGGCGAGGACCTGCCAGCTCTGGGGCATGCCGTGTCCGGCTTGGCTGCGGCAGACGAAGCCCGCCAGCAGGGCGGGCAACCCAAGCGCAGCCGACGCTTTGGCGCTCACCTGGCAGCGGCTCTGCACCTTGCCAGCGTGCAGCAGGTGATGGTTGTTGTGTCGCCATCGAGTGATGGGCACTTCTCACGCCCCTGTTGCCCCCTTGTTCCCTGCTGAACCGATCCCATGAGGTCCTANCCTCCCCCCCCATTGCAGCACCTGCACTTGCATGAGCACGACCACAGCCAGCGGCCGGTGGGCCTGCCGCGAGCAGGGTCGGTCCGGGACCCTGAAATGCACCCGCACAAGTGAGGAGTGAGGGGCGGTAGCTGCGAGGCTTGGCGCATTGGGAACAAGCAGCCCTGCTGCCGCCGGCATGCACTGTGCGGCACCCTTGCTCAGTGTGTTCCTGCTGTGTGCACACCCTGCCTGCCCTGCTGCAGGCACCACTCTCACCGTGCCCCATGGCTCCGCGCCTTTGTTCTGGTGTGTTTGTGAGGCTTGGGCAGCGAGGCAGCGTCGCCTGGTGTCGTGAGGTTGATGGCAGTGCATGCTTGCACGGCCGTGTCGCTGGCCATGCGCGTCTTGAGATGCTGCCGATTCTGAGCTGCCTGCACTACGGCCCACCCATGCAGGGCGCCAACGACGGCCTTGTCTCCACCTCCAGCTTGCTGATGGGGGTTGGAGCAGCGAGCAGGTGGGCGCACCAGCCGGGAGGANCCCTTTCAACCTCATCAGACCGCTGGCAGCAGAGGCTACACTCACCCACATTTCATAACTGATTGCTTTGCGATGCACTGCCACACTGCTGCAGCGACCACCACACCATCNGTTCTNGAGCNGGGGTGGCNGGGGCTGGTGGGTGGCGCGCTCAGCATGGCTGTNGGGTGAGGGGCCAGGGCGGGAGGGGTGCTGCAGGCGGAGGCTTCCCACGCTCACAAAGGCCGCGAACGCATGCTGTTGGCCCTGCTTTGCATGCGGCAATGGCCACGTTGACCGTGCTAGACAGCGCCTACTGCGTTTGACACCCCACTTGCTGACTTGCTTNGCTGCCCTGGCTACCCCGTTTTCCTCCGCCACAGGCGAGTACATCTCGGTGAGCAGCCAGCGGGATGCAGAGGCGGCGGACATTGAGGCTGAGCGGCAGGCGCAGCTGAGCCCAGAGTCGCGCGCGTTTGAGCTGGAGGAGCTGACGCAGGTGGGCGTGGCTGGTTTGGAACCGCTGGAGTGGCCAGGCCTCGTGCTAGCCTGCCCAAGCCAGGGCTGCCAGCCTGCGACCCTGCATCCAGAGCCGCGTGGGCTTCACTGCAAGCCCCTTCCCTCCCCGCCTTGTGCCTCCCCCAGATCTACGTGGAGCGCGGCCTGCCCTATCGCCTGGCGCGTGAGGTGGCTGAGGTGCTGACAGAAAACGACGTGGTGCGGGCGCACGCGCGTGACGAGCTGGGCATCGGTGCGCTGCCAGGGTATTCCAAGCTGGGTTGCGCAGCTGGGCCCGAGGATGGCAGCCCTGGCAGCCACACCTGGTCATGCCCTGTGCGCCCATGCAGCTGGGTCTGAGCCGTTCTCAACCTCTCCTGTTTTCCCTCGCAGATGTCGACAACTTGGCGCGCCCGCTGCAGGCTGCCCTGGTGTCCGCCATTACCTTTTCATGCGGAGCCGGCATCCCGCTGCTGGGGGCCGCCTTTGTGACTGACTGGAAGGTGCGGCAGCAAGGTGGTGCATGGCCCGCCTCCCTGTCCAGCTGGTGGCCTTTGTCCCAGGCTTCCCTCCCTCTGCTGCACCCCCTCGTCTCCGTCTGGTCCTGTACCCTGTGCAGGCACGCACAGGCGTCGTCATTGCGTGCACCACCCTGGGCCTGGCGGGCTTTGGCAGTTTGGCGGCATNGGTGGGCGTGCCTTGGGAGTAAAATTTGAATGGCGAGCTTGATCACAGGCCCGCATGCGACTGCTGTTCCACGCCTGCATCTGCGTCCACTCCCGCAACTCTTGCAACGCAGGCTCGGTGGCGCAAACAAGCTGCGTGCTGCGCTGCGCGTGCTTCTGGGCGGCTGGGCGGCCATGGGACTAACTTACGGTGAGATATACAACAAGACCGACTGTCCATCCTGCGCACGTGCATGCGGTGGAGTTGATTGGTAACGCAAATACTGCCGCCCAATTTGTGTCCAGGCATTGGCACTCTTTGTGAGACGGCCGCGGCGTGAGCGGCACGGCACGCAAGCAGCCAAGAGTTCAAGTGGCACGATCATGAGCTGCACACCTGTGCCGAGCCTCAGCTGAAGTGCTGCCACCTGGCAGGGCAACTATTGGCTTGGGGGAAGTCGAAGAGACAAGCAGCTGCAGTCGCTGACTGCAGGCCGTGGTTGACCTAAAAGTTCACCCCAGATGCAACACACTGAGCGCTGTAAAAGCCTGCACGAGCAGTGGCCGGTCAACAGTCCAGTCAAAGGTCCCCGGGGTCCCCACGTGTCCGCACGCCACGCTGTCCGGAGCACGCCCATTGCAAACACCAACATCAAATGCCTGGGCTCTGGCCCCTGCGCTTCCAATTCCTGCGTCCTCACAATATTTCTCAACGTCGATCCGTGTTCTTTGCCCGCTTTAGTCGCCTGCAAGCTGCAGGAGGCGGAGCAACACCGCGGGCCGTCGCGCTTCCCGCCCCGCGCAGCCTTGCAAGCGCCATAAGCAGGCTGGTCGGGTAGTCAGCAGCACCGGCAGCAAGCCGCGGCCAAGTCAACACACGCCGATGAAGAGTCCTCGAATGGCGAGTCCCCCAGAGGTGCGCTGGCAGGCTGAAAGTTCATGCTGGTGATCGTGGGCAGCAGGCACTGCGTAGTAGCGGGAAGGCAGCGCAGCGAGGCCCTCGGCAGCTTCCTAGTCAGACGGCGCCCGGCGCCTCCGGGACGCCGCCCGCAGCGGTGCCCACACGACCGGCTTTGTCAGCTGCCAACCTTTGCTGTGCAGCAGCTTGGGCTGCACTGCTGGGTGTCACTAGAGTGCCCAAGCATGTGGCATCCCACCCCTATCAATCATCAGTACTGCCTGCTGCCCTCCCCGCTCCCAGGTCACGAGCCTGCTGGCGCAGGAGGCTGTGCCGCCGAGATCGCAGCTCACGCCGGTCACACCGCTGGGCCTCACGCTGCCAAGGCTGCAGCTGCCAGTTGCGGCCCCGCCGCCGCCATCTTTCCTGCCGCTTTTTGACTCCGAACCTTCCACACCCGTGGCCGCGTGCATCCCCACGCCCACCTGCCCGGGGGCACCGCGCCCCCCCGAGCTCCTCCCACCCGCATTCCCGGTGGCACAGGGCGGCTGGGACATGCCGTACCTTGCGCCCCGCACCCCCACCGCGTAGGTGGCGGCAGCCGACCACCCAGCAACAAACTGAAACCTGAAACCCCCTCACGGACGGGCCATGGGCACTGCACCCTTCCCAGCCGCGCCCCTCTAAAACCCGCTCGCGCAACAAATGACACGCACCACCCCCTCCAGCCCACCCCCGCTGCATGTTTGATCGCCGCGGCCTGCCTCTGACTACCAATGTGATGGCATGGGCCCTGCCCTTGCCCTGTCCAGCCCCCACTTGCCTACGATCTTGCTCCTAGACGCTAGCTGCTGCCCACCGCTCTCCTCCAACCTCGTGGCGTCGGCCCTAGATCCATGCCTGCCTAAGCTCCCATCCCCTGCTCACTTCCCTCTCTTTCATTTCATTGCCTTTGCGCGCGCCGGCAAGCATGGTCCCTGTGGCCTTGGCGTGAGGACTGCTGTGCAGTACTCGCTTCAAGTCTCCACTTACAGCGGCAGCTTGCTGAGCCATGCGCGATGCATTTCATCCGTTTTTCCCATGACGGCAGGAGCCGGCCCACGCATATCTCTCTTGCCCCTGCCCCTGCCTTCCCCATGTTGACCGGTGCCGCACATGCCCTGTCACTGTTTTCCCAACTCCTTCCCAGTTTAGCATGCTTCTGTCTACTACTAATTGCGATCTAGTAACCAGTGCGTCCACTAGCATACCAAGGAGGCAGGAGCCATGGTTGGGAGAGCGACGGGGCTTAGGGGAGAGCGGGCCGGTACGCTGGTGCGCCCCTTTCGCCCGTCTCCTTCAACAGCCGACAGCACGCCTTCAGCAATAATATCCTCCTCTGCCTTGTTGGCTCGGATTTGACCTGTGACAGACCGGCTGGCTGCTGCATGCAAAGGCGGCGTTCAGTTGGGCGCAATGCTGGGCTCCGTCCCTGCTGCCGCCACCGCTTGCCGAGGATGGACCGCCTTGCAGCACCGTCAATTTGCGTCTGTGGGCCTCCTTGATTTGCTGATTTTCATCGCACTGCAGTTTGAAAGGCCAGGGAGCGGCCCACGATGCTTGCTGCGACCGCTGGCGTGCCACACGGGCGCTGCTGCGCGTTTAGGCCAGGCGCGCGGCGAGCATCGCGTGTAGCAGCAGTCGCTGTTGACAGGAGGGAAGACGCCGCGGCCGCTACTGCCACCCAGCAGCGGGTGGCGGCGGTGGCGCCGTGGCTGTGCCGCCTGGCAGCGGCTGCCCTGGTGCTTGCAGCCCCTGCAGCCCAGGCCGACAGCCCTGCCATCGTGTTTGAGCGGAGCTGCAGTGGGTGCCACACAGGCGGCGGCAACATAGTGAGGTGAGGGCGGTGTTTCACAGCTTTAGGCCATGCGTGCTCGGCACCCTGGGGCCTGCCGCATTCCGCCCCGCATGGCATGTCCAACCTAGTGCTTGCCCCCGCCCCTTGCGCCTCCTGTCATGCTCGGCAGGCGAGATGCAACGCTGCGGCTGGAGGACTTGCAGCGCAACGGCCTGGATGACACGCAGGTCAGGGCAGGGGGAGGGGGACACGGTCCCGCCCTCCTGGGTCGAGGCCGGGTGCATGCCTTTAACCATTCAWGAGTGCTTGATTTCATTCTCTCATGAAGTTGGGCCCTCAGGGGCTGGCGCTAAGCTGTTAGACTAGACTAGATTAGGTCAGGGCAAACATTGCACATGCATTGCATGCCCTGCACCTCCCATCGGACGCCGCTGCCGACAATGCGTTTGTGTGTGTTGAGCCCCAAGAAAGCTTTGGCCGTTCACACCTACCAATCTTTGTTGCTGAGCGCAGGCACTGTTCGACGTCATCTACTCGGGGCGTGGCAGCATGCCTGGGTGCGCCAGCAGCCGCACTTGCTGCCCACTGCACTTGCAGCGCAAGCGCGTGCTTGTATTGGGCTTTGACGCTTTTGCAGCAGGAGCATAGGATTTGCAGTACCAACCAACAGTTGCGTCGGCACCGTGGCGCAGGTTTGGGCAGGAGTGTGCGCCGAGGGGCAAGTGCACGTTTGGCCCGCGGCTGGCGGATGACGACATCCGCGCGCTGGCCGAGTTTGTGAAGCAGAACGCCGACGCCGGCTGGCCACCTTCTTGATGTTTGTCCTGCTGCCGAAGGCAGCTAGAGCAATGTAGCCTCCACTCCTGTAAAACGTGAACGCAGCATTATTGCGCTGGGAGCGGCGCTGCGGCGGCGAGGCCTGAACTTGCCGCTTGCCGAGGGGTGCTCTGCTACACGCTCAACCGCTGCAATCGAGGGTGTGTGCTGCGAGATCACTACTGTATCACACGCTTCGAGTCTTGGGGGTCGGTCGGTCCTTCTTTGTTGGCGGCAACCCTGCGCGGCTTGGGGTACGAGACCGTGACGAGCGGCAAGGACGGCGTGACGGTGAGCCTCCAGCCGACCGCCAGGGCAGGGCCGAGCAGCCGCTCAAGCTGCAGGGCTTCCTTGAGGCTGCAGCGCTCGACCTCGCGCCCGTGTCCCATCAGCCGCGAGACAAACGCCTTTGCACGCCGCTTGGAGCCCTGGGGCTCTCCACACCCCCCGCCGCTGCCGTCTCTGCACCGCCGCCGCCTTCACCTGTTCACGGCTGCACGCCGACAAGCTTCCCTATCTGAGGGCCAAGGCTGGCAGGCTCTCACTGCCCTTCTGCGCATCCAAGCCTGCCTGGATCCACGCCTGGCTGCCTGGCTCGCATCTCTTCGACCGGCACCGCCGCCTTGTTGCATGCAGGCCCGCCAATGTGGGAGTGGCTGCTGTGGGGCCACCCCCCCAAGCCGAGGGCCAAGCAGCTGGGCGACGTGGTGGAGCGGCTGCTGGCAGCTGGCCCGGCGGACGGGGAGAACGCCTTCCCGCTGCCGGAGAAGGAGCTGAAGCGCCTCTGCAGCGCCACCAGGTGGGCGGGAGCGAGCGGCAGCACAAGCAGCAACCGCATGCAACATTCCAGCGGTAATGACACGCCTCTTTGCCTCCTGCTGCCTGCCAGGGATGCGCTGCTCAAGGAGCCCACGCTGCTGGACATCAGCACCGCGGGAAACGTGGTGGTCGTAGGTGCGAGGCTGCACTGTGACACCTGGCTGCTGCAAACCCTGGCTGTAGCCGGCCGCCCAACAGTGGCCGGCCGGCCCCTGCCGCAGGCGACCTGCACGGCCAGTTCTGCGACCTGCGGCGCATCTTCCAGCGGCTGGGCCGCCCCGGCAGCGATGACAAGGTCTGGATCTTTCTGGGGGACTACATCGACCGAGGTGAGGCTGCGGCCCTGGGCAGGGCCTGAGCCGCACCGCTGCAGGCCCAGCGTGTGCGTTCCTTGAGCGGCCGTTGCATGTGCTGCTGTGCGGTAGGGTACAAGCTGCGCCTTGGCCATGATGTGATGCTGCTGATGTGCCTGCTCCCCTGCTGCCCTCCCAGCAGGGCCCATGGGGCTGGAGATTGTGGCCACGCTGTTTGCGCTCAAGCTGCGCCATCCCAATAGCATCTACCTGCTCCGGGGCAACCACGAGTGCAGCGAGGTGGGGCAGGGGCAAGGGAGGCCCGCCGCTTGCTGCCTGGCCTGGGACTGCCTGCTGCTTCCCCGCTGCCCGCATGCAGTGCAGCCGCCTGGCCTGCCAACCCAGCCCAGCGCTGCCTAGCTGCTGCTCACCGCTCCGCGCAGATCACGGTGCTGTTTGGCTTCTGCGGCGAGTGCCAGCGGCGCTCCACGCTGGCGGTGTGGGAGGCGGTCATGCAGGTGCGGCCCGCACCTGCAGGGTGATCGATGATCTTGGCCGGCGGTCCCAGCTGGGACGCTGCCCAGCATCCCCTGCAATGGCCGTTGCCTTGCACGCTTGGCTTGTGACCGTCTGCTTTCACCCGTCCGCACCTCCACCTGTCCGCCCCCCAGGTGTTTGATGCCTTGCCGCTTGCGGCCCTGCTGAACAACAAGGTCTTCCTGTGCCACGGCGGCATTTCGCCATACCTGCACCGCCCGCAGGATGTGAACGCGATACGGCGGCCGCTGGTGAGCCGCCGGGCAGGGGGATTAGGTCAAGTGATGCGGGGCACAGGCTGGCATTGTCACGTGCTGACTGACCAAGATGCATACCCTGCCCCAAAGCGTGTGTCCAAAGTCTGGGCTTCCCTCAACGCTGCTTTCCACCCAGGATGTGAACCCAAATGGCGAGGGCCTGCTGGCTGACCTGCTGTGGGCCGACCCCAGCGGCCACATCAGCGGCTGGTGCGCCAACCCGCGCGGAGTCAGCTTTGTGTTTGGTCTGGATGTCGCCCAGCAGTGGCTGCGCCAGCAGGTGGGAGCAAGGGCGTCGTTCCTGGGGCTTCTTGCATGCCGGTGTTTGAGAGTGGATGCTTAAGTAAGGGGGAGGACCCGAGTGTGGCATGTCACGCTGCTGCCTCTGCTGCACAACCCACCCGGCTGCTGCAGGGCCTCCGCGCCATCGTGCGGGCGCACATGGTGCAGCAGAACGGTTTTGAGGTGCTGGGAAACAACGAGGTCATGACTGTGTTCTCAGCAACAGGTAGGTGCTCCTCAACTAGCCCAAGGGGCGGGCTGCTGGGCAGGTGCAGATGAAGCCAGCTGGTCAGCAACCCACTGGGGCAGGCGACAGCTGCCATGCAAGCAAGGCTGCCGTTGCCTGGCATCTTCAGCCCACACTCCTTCCTCCAGCCCGCCCCTCTGCGCCATCTGCCACCTCTGCCTGCAGACTACCGCGACTCAGGCAACACGGGGGCGGTGCTGATGATCGCTCCCTCCTTGGAGTTTGAGTTTGTGTGCTTCCCGCCCGCGCCCCGGCCGGACGGCGCGCTAGCGGCGCATGCCACAGGTGCAGCAGCAGGCCAGCCAGCAGAGCCGGGGCAATTCAGCAGCCCACAACCGGCAGCACCACTGCCAGACAACGCGGGTGTGTCGCTGCCTGTAGGTCCACTGGCAACCTCGCCATTTGCAGCGGATGCAGACGTGCCCCTGACAGCCGCAGCGCCAGCAGCAGGCGAGGCAACCCCCGCGGCCCAGACGATGCAGCAGGTGAGGCCCAGGGTTGTGGCAAGGCAGCCTGTCTGGGCCAGCTGTGGTTTTGATGTCCAACTGCATGGGCACACCCTCCTTCAAACCAGGCAGCGGTCCATCTGCTTCATGTGCCCCACACGCCTCCTTGCTGCCATCACAGGAGGCGGAGGAGGAGCGCGAAATCATCAAAAGCCAAGACTTGGCTGAGCTGGCTCGCAAGGGCAGCCTGGGCTTGGAGCAGCTGGAGCAAATGACTGGCGGCAGCCGCGTGCCAGCGGTGGCACTGCTGGCTCGCAAGTCAGCGGGCACGGCGGCAGCTGCCAGCAGCAGCGCACGGCCGGCAGACTGAGGCGCCCCTGGCCTGCCTCTCTATATCTGTAACGTGTGTACTTGTAGCTTCTCCTGCAAATACGCCCAGTTGGCTGCCTTGTAAATAAGGGATGCACGTGACGTTGGGCCAGCGAGCGGCAGCGGCAGAGGGGCAATGCCCGTTCGCTCAACCTACGCGCCCTGTTGCCTCGATCGCTGCTTCTTCGTGTTCCACGATCATCGCCAGGCCTGTGGATCAGCACACAGAAGCAGCCACCGGCGCGCCCTTCGGTCAATTTCTGGGCGACTGCAAGGTGCGTCGCCTGGGCTGCATCTGCTTACAGCTCACTAGATCGATCATGCCAGCGCCACCAGCCCACGCCCTGCCAAGAGCTCTGCCGCCAGCCGCGCCGCCGCCACCGCACCACCGCCAGCAGCACCGTCTGCCACCGGCCCACTGTTGCAGGGACTCGAGCTGTACCTGAGTCAGTGCAGTCATGTCGGATGAGGATAGGCGCAGCCTGAAGGTGAAGGCGGGCGTGGTCAAGCGGCTGCGCAAGGAGCTGGACATGTATGCCGCCGAGGTGGCCACAGAGACGGCCAAGGTGCAGCAGCTGCGCGATGCGGGCGCCGACCCGCATGACATCAAGTACCAGGTGGGTGGGTGCTGGGTAGTGTGCTTCTGGAACAATGGAGAGCGTGTGGCAGAGCACCATGGCTCGCTGGGTTGCAGCCGGAAACGTCCTGCTCATCCGAGGCAGCGCCCTCCACTGGCGCGCTGCTTTGCAAATGTTTGTGCTGAGAGAAATGCTGAGGCACAAACCCGGGTGCAACATCGGCAAGCGGCAGCAGGCAGCCATACCGTCTCAGCTGTGACCCCGCCCTTGCTCGTCTTGACTCCTGCNCATGCTGCTGCCCAAGTTGCCGAGTCGTGCCTGCCCCCCYYCCCTCCCACCTCCCCCTGCGCAGGAGAACATCCTGGCCGAGTCCAGCGCCATGCTGCCCGACACGCGACAGCGGCTGGAGGAGGCGTTCCGGGAGCTGCAAGGCCTGGTGGTGAGCCCCGCTCGCATNGGCCTNGCTTCGCTGGCACAGCAGTAGTTTGTGGGTGCTACCAGAAGCACGTGACAAAGCCTCGCCCTGCTTGCGGCTGGCCTCCCAAGTCATGCATTCAGGTAGAGTTACAGAGTCGTGTGGCAAGTATTGGTCGGTGCCTGAAGAGAGGGCCGCCGCACTGCTGCAGGAGGAGCTGAGCGGCGGGATGGCGGGGAGCGAGGAGCTGGCGCAGGCAGAAGAGCAGATTGCAGCGGTGCAGCCGCTGTTTGCATGAGGCGGCGCCGCAGCTGCACACACCAACTGGGGGCAAAAGCCAAGAATCGGTCGATGTAAATCAAACACGCGCAGTGGGCGCACAGACAAGGAGGCAGCTGTGCAGGAGCCGCCAAGGAGCAGGAGCAGAAGTTATTTGGTGGTCAAGCGGCCCTTTTTAGGCAAGGGCCGCGGTCAAGGTCGGGTTTGTTTCAGTGCCGCACGGGGGCGGCGTATGCGGCGCTGCCGTAGTAGCTGGCTGGTGGGGCAGCAGCTGCACTGCCGCCAGCGGGGTGGGCTGAGCTGCTGCGGCTCTTGCTGCGGCTGGCCGCCTTGGCTGCCTCCCGCTCCTTGGCCGCTCGCCGCAGCTCCTTCTTGCGCTTCACAATCTCCAGGTACAGGCGGTCGCGGTACTCGCTGATGGAGTACTGCGCACACAGGGCGGAGCGAGTGGGCGGGTGGGATGGGTGGGTGGCATAGGAGACGGGGGTGGGTGGGCGCGTTAGGGCAGCAAGGGAAGGCTTTGTTGGCTGCCCGCCCGGCTCCCTGCATCCTGCTGCCGCTACCCTTGGCTGGCTTGCCCCGCACTCCCACTGGAACAGCAGCCGCCGCACCTTGGTGTTGTCGTCGATGGGGATGGTGATGACGCCGGGCGCCACCGGCTCGTCGTGCGGGTTGTGGAACTGCGCGCAGTACGGGTGCCGCAGCGCCTCCTCGGGCGAGATGCGCTTGTCGGGGTTGAACTGCAGCAGCTTCTGCAGCAGGTCCAGCGCCTCGGGCGAGGCGGACGGGAAGGTGGCCTCCAGCCGCGGAGTGGCGGGCGCCCGCATCGACTCCAGCATCGTGGCTGCGCAGCACACATGGCGGTGGGTGGGGAGGAGTGGGGCAAAGAGGGTTGCGCTAGCAACCAGTGCCCAGTGCCCTCCTGCTTTGCATGACGCCACAGCCTCATGGATGCCTTGCTGCCCACACCGCACTGCATGGCCAAGAGCTGCCTGCCCACCTGCAAACGGCGACTGTATTGAGTCGATGTCCTGCGGCGAGGGCCGGCCCGTCACCTCCAGGATGCGGTCCAGCTGGTTCATGGTGGACGTGCCGGGGAAGATGGGCTTGCCGTTGATCAGCTCACCCAGGATGCAGCCTGGAGGGCAGCAGATGGTGAGCACAAGGGGGCGTGGCCTGGGTGGCAGTGTGTGCGCAGCAGCCAGTGCAGTGCAGCCAACAATGCAGGCAGCAGGGTGGCAGGCAGCCTGCGGCCGCCCGCTCAGGTGTGCAGGTGGTGGGCGGAGACCAGCAGCTAGCAACCCATGCACACCAGCCATGCAGCTGGTGCTGCACCGCACACCGCCACACTCACCGCAGGCCCACATGTCCACGCCAAACGTGTAGCGGTGGGAGGAGAGCAGGATCTCGGGGGCGCGGTACCAGCGCGTGGCCACGTAGTCGGTCAGCACCGGGTTGCCCTCCTCGCTGGCCAACTGCGCCACCGACCGAGCCAGCCCAAAGTCCGCCATCTTCACCTGGCACTCGCTGTTCAGCAGCACGTTGCTTGGCTGCGGCAGACAGGTGGTGATGGCGGAGGTGGTGGTGGGAAGGCACGCACCCTTCAGCTGCAGGAAGGACGCACATTCCATGCTGCCAGCTGGCTGAGCAGATGATGCGCAGCACATGGCGGCTCGCGCCGCACCTTGATGTCGCGGTGCAGCAGCTGCGCGGAGTGCATGTACTTGAGGGAGCGGAAGATCTGGTACATGATGTACTGCTTGTGCACCTCCTCCAGGATGTTGGCGCGGATCACGGCATGCAAGTCCGTCTCCATGTACTCAAACACCAGGTAGATGTCGCTGCAGAGGCAAGCGGGGGCAGGACAACAGGCACCCAGTGTGAGTGAGCCACACATGGTTGCTACACAAAGGCCCCAGAGCACTGGCGGCTGCAGTCGGTGCAGCGCTGAGCGCTGTGTGTTGCGTGTGTGGTTGCGCAGCATGCTGGCCCCAAGCCCCCGCCATGCTGCTCGCCAGCACCTCAGCAGCCAGCGGCTGCAACTACGCTGCTGCCTCACCGGTCGTTGTCTGCTTTGAGCACGTTGAGCAGCCTGCAGCAGCGTCGGAGTGGAGGGAGAGGCGGTGAGGTAGGGCAGTTCCCAGCGCAGGAGGCATGGCCTGAATGCGGCGCAACAGCAGGCACCAGGTGCTGCTGCCGCACCGGATGATGTTCTCATGGTTGTTCAGCTCCTGCAGAAACATGATCTCCCGAAACGTGCGCTGCAGCGCATCAGGGAGGAACGGCAGCAGTGCACACACATGAGCAAGAGTGATACAGCAGCTGGCAGGGCAGTGAAGGCAGGAATCACATGCATACGACCGCTCCGGGCTGCCGGCCACACCGTGCTGCCGCTGCCCCACCTGCGCGTCCGTTGCATTCTGGAAGGCGTCGAAGATCTTCTTCAGCGCCACCGTTTCCTTGGTCTTCTTGTCGATGGCCTTCCACACAATGCCATATGCCTGCGGGTGTGATGGCATGGGCCAGAGCAGCTCGTGCAGCTGTGCAGCATGGCCTCCGCCATGGGCTGCCTCCGCAATGGACTGCCGCACACCATGCAAATGGTATGGAACATATACAACATGACATGCCCTATGGAAAGCAGCATACCGCAGCACACATGGGCCAGCGCACTCACCCCCTTGCCCAACCGCTGCTGCACTTCATACTTCTTCAGCACGTGCTTGTCGATCTCCTCCGACATGGCTGCTGATGCTGATGCTGCTGTTGCTGCTGGTGTTCTGCTGCTGCGCAACCCTGTTGGACAGACCTGCGTGGGAGGCACGCGGTGGGGGGCAGGAGTGAGCATGGCGTCAGGAGGGCCGGCAGGCTCGGTTTGAGCAGGCGGCAGCGGCGGCGGGCGACGGCGGGTGGCGCCACAGCTGCCGCCAGGACGCTGGTTGCGTGGCTGCGCTCCACGCGCCTGTAGCTTTCACTCTCGTGCGGGACCGGGACCAACGGCGCCTGTGACCGGCCCTAACTGCTGCAGCTTGCGGAGGCTGTCGGCGCTTGAACGCGGGGCACGGGCCGGGGTGTCTGCTGCAATGGGCTGGGTGATGGGTGCCGTGAGGAGGCTGGAAGACCCAGCTGTGTTGCCTGCATGGAGCCTGCTGCGTCGCCTGTCGTGGCCTGCTGATGAGGACTGTCCCTCGGCACGCGCCGACACTCGGTCGATAGCGGGAATTCAAGAGATTTGCCGAGCAGGGCCCACAAGCGACACACAGCGTCGCGAGCTCCCCGACCCACGCGGTGCTGCGCCCTGGTCGCCTGACGTCCGCCGATTGGGTAACTACAGGTGCGCCATGTGGTGTCGAAGCAGCCACCTGCTTGCCTTAGCTCCAGTGGAGGACCCGCCGGCCGTGCGCTCCCCTGCCTGCCCCTGTCCCTCCCCTGCTGCACTCCATGTTCTGCCCGTCCTGCACAGCATCGCCACTGGCGCGCGTGGCTGCCCCCTGCTGCTCGCCGCCAATACTGCCGCCGCCGCCGCTGCCGCCAGGCCCGGTCAGCATGGTGGGTAGCTCATCCTCCTCATGCCTTCTGGCAACCCCCCTCAACACAGTGCACAACAAGGCACGCCAACATGGAGAGCCGGCAGGTGGACGCCCGCACGCGGCAGCTGGTGGAGCAGCCCTGCCGCGTGACCATGGCGGGGTACGTCAACCCCATGGAGGACGCGGCAGCGGAGCGACGCAAGTCCACCTTCAACCCCGACGAGCTGGCCGCCTTCCTGCATGGCGGCGAGGACAAGCTGGCTCGCAGGTGGGGCGCTGGCCGGCTTGGGGAGGGCGAGGCAGGGCAGGCGGGCAACCACGTGTCAACGCAGGGTGCAACGTGCTTTGCATGGGCACCGGTGCTCACGGGCATGGGCCAGCAGCATTCATGCTCATCCCTGTCGGCTGCTCCTGCTCTGCAGGGACGAGCTCATCAAGCTGCTGTCGTCGCAGCCGTGGGGCGACAAGACGCACCGCTACTTCCTCACCCGTGAGTGGCAGGCTGGGTGGCGATGTGGGCCTTGAAGACATGTGCTGCTGTCTGCTGCCATGCCCCATGTGTCTGCTGCCATGCCTGCGGATTGCCCGGACCCAGAACTGAGCGGTGAAGTTGGGCCCACCCTGCCTGCCTTGCAGGCGAGCAGGAGTATGTGGGCGGCTTGAAGTCGGCGGTGGGCATCTGGTGAGGCAGGGCGGGTGGCGCCGCAGACACCATGATGTCCTGGGGTCTACTCAAGGTGCACATGCATTGCCAGCAGGACCTGGGTAGGCACCGCCTCAGCTGTGAATCCGCTGTGTATGGCCTGCCTGTGCCGCTGCAGGAAGAAGATGCGCGAGGAGCGGCTGCCGATTGAGGACGGCATCGCCATGCGCGGCCTGGCCAACTTCCCCGGCGGCCTGGAGCTGCACATCGGGTGCGTGCAATGATGCACTGGCGTTTTAATAAATGTGACAGGCTGCATGCAGGATGTGCTGCATAACAAGATCTCTTGAAAGAGTGAGGACTCTGCCTGACCACGCTATTGCACAGGCCTCAACCCCTCTGCCCCTGCCCTCCTGCGTGCCCACCCGCAGCATGTTCATCCCCACGCTGCTGAGCCAGGGCACGCCGGAGCAGCAGGCCAAGTGGCTGCCCATGTGCAACCGCCTGCAGGTGTGTGGGTCGAGGTGCTGCCGCCAGGCTGCGAGGACCTGGGATGCAGCGAGCTGCACTACCAACCGTGCACCTGCTTCTCACCCGTCTCCCCCTCTGCTTTCGCTCCTCGCCCCCAGATCATCGGCACGTATGCGCAGACGGAGCTGGGGCACGGCACCTTTGTGCGTGGCCTGCAGACGGTGGCGGTGTACGACGAGGCCGCGCGCGAGTTTGTGGTGCACTCGCCCTCGCTGGAGAGCATCAAGTGGTGGCCCGGCGGCCTGGGCAAGACGGCCACGCATGTGAGGGGGGGGCTGCAGCTGCATGACTTTGTTGGCAGTGTGGAGGACTGGAGGAGCATGGGTTCAGGCCTGCCATGGGCGTTGCTTCCAGCCGCCAAACTCTCACAGGCTCCCCGTTCCGCTCACCTCTGGCCCCCAGGTCGTCCTTATGGCTCGCCTGTTCACCAAGGGCAAGGACTACGGCCCGCACGCGTTTGTGATGCAGGTGCATGCTGGCCTGGCACTGCGCTGCTGCAGCCTTCGCTGCCCAAAAACTGGGCCAACATGCTCAATCTCAGTCACATTCATCACAGGATGCGCTGCCTTGCGACCAAGTTTGCAGCATGTTATTCTGACCCCAGCCCCACATGCTGCCCCTCCCTGCTCCCCCTGCCCCCCGCAGATCCGCGACCTGGACACCCACCTGCCGCTGCCGGGCATCATGGTTGGCGACATCGGCCCCAAGATGGGGTGCGCTGGCATGCTGCCTTGCTTGCATGCTGCTGGTTCCACTGCAAGCACGCCTCGTGTCAACAACAGACTGTCACACTGGCTGCCAGGCCTCCAGCCAGATGCTCATCCCTTCCCTGCTCCCCGCTCTCATGCCCCGTGCCGCAGCTTCAACAGCGTGGACAACGGCTTCCTCAAGTTTGACCACGTGCGCATCCCGCGCGACGCCATGCTCATGCGCTTCGCCCAGGTGCGCTCCTGACCGCTGCTCCTTGGCGCAGGCGCAGTTGCACCCTGAATAAAGCAACCGAATCATGAGGGGGGCATGGAGCCGCTGGCCTAGGCGCACATCGCTGCTGCTGCATGCCTCCAACTGCCTGGTGTCCCTCTCTGCCCACCCCACAGGTCACCGAGGACGGCCAGTACATCCCGCCCCCTCCTGACAACCAGAAGGCGGCATGTGAGGCGCTGGGTTGCCGGTGGGAGTATGCGTGGCAGGACAGCCGGGTTTGCTGTACGAAAGTGCCGTGGCATTGATCTGGTGTACCCAGCTGCTGTGCTGGCAAATTACACAAAAGGATGCTTTCTACACAAACTCTGTGCAGACGCCACCATGGTGTACGTGCGCGCCACCATTGTGCGCGACTCGGGCGATTTCCTCAGTGAGTCGGGGCAACGCAGCTGCCGGCCTGCATGGGAGGGCTGGTATGTAGTTCAATTGCTTCTTTAATAGGACATCAAGCACTCCATCCGGCTGTCTGCTTCCACGCTTGACTGCTTGCCGCCCCTCCTGGCCCGTGCAGGCCGCGCTGTGACCATTGCCACACGCTACGCAGCGGTGCGCCGCCAGACCACCTCCAAGCTGGGCGAGCCAGAGCTGCAGGTGCGCGATAGCTTAGCTTGGCATGGCACGGAATTTCCGGGCCTGGGGCACTATGATGGCCACTGGGGCAGCGTTCATCACAGCCACCCCCACCCCACCATTGCCTCGTGCGCAGGTGCTGGACTATGACAATGTGCAGCAGACGCTGATGCCGCTGCTGTCCCGCGCCTACGCCCTCATCTTCATGGTGCGCCCGCCGCAGCCCCGGTAGCATGCCCTGCCTGCTGCGACATTGCTTGGCCAAACCTATTCAATAGCTCACCCGGGCCACCCGCTNCCCCCCAACCAACGCTGCAGGGCCGCTCCATGATGGCCATGTACGAGAGCTTTGACGCGGCGCGCGCCCGCGGCGACTTTGCGGTGCTGCCCGAGCTGGTGAGGAGCTGTGATAGGGGGCGGCTGGGGCCTGCAGGGCGCACTCTGTGTCATCAGGGGAGTGGTGCTGGCAGGCAGGCTCAACATACCATACCCCATGCAGAGTCAGAATCGAGGAGTGCACCTGTTAATTAATAGCCCAGCCGATGGCCTTGCCGATGCCTGCCCTGCCCTGCCCCGCAGCACGCACTGTCCTCGGGCCTCAAGGCGCTGTGCACCGACATTGCGGCCAGCGGCATCGAGACGTGCCGGCGCACGTGCGGCGGGCACGGCTACATGCTGGCCTCCGGCCTGCCCACCCTGTTCAACTCGTACGTCCAGGTGAGCAGAGTGGGAGAGCAGAGGCCGTGCAGTGCAGTGGGGCGCTTGCTCTCAAGGCTGCTTGCACACATGCTGGTAGGACACATGCCAGTACAGCCGTGTTGTGGGAACACCCGCCCACCCTGTGCCAACCTTGGCCCTGTTGCATGCACACGCTGCTCTCCTGCCCACCCGCTGTCCCCACACCCATCCGCCGCCTGCCTCCCTCCCACCCCATCACCCGCCTGCAGAACGTGACGTGGGAGGGCGAGAACAGTGTGATGTACCTGCAGACCGCCCGCTACCTCATCAAGTCGGCGCTGGCGGTGCAGGCGGGCAAGCCGCTGACCGGCAGCGCGCAGTACCTGGCCACCGCGGCGCAGCAGGTGCGGGGCAGAAGGCAGGAGGCAGGGAGGGCGGGGGGCACAGGCCTCTTATCACGAGGGGACCAACAGAGGAGGTCATGTTTCTATGAGGGTGCAGCCTGCAGCTGCGCATCGACGATCCCCCAACCAAACCCCAACCAACTCCCTCCCACCAGGCGGGCGTCAAGTGCGGCGTGGCCACCCCCGGCGACTGGCGCAGCTCTTCGCACGTGCTGGCTGGCCTGACGCGCGTGGCGGCGCAGCTGACGGCGCAGGCCSCGCAGGTGCTGCTGCGTGCGGCGGGCGGCCGCGTGGACTTTGACGGCGACGCCTGGAACGCCAGCACCGTGGACCTCATCCGCGCTGCCAAGGTGGGCCCGGCTGGGGTGCATAGTGCCGTCCACTGAGGGGTGGCAGAAGGTGGTTTTTGCGCTGCGCTTAAGCGGTATGCTTCCCTCACTGGGCAAACGGGACTCTGGCGAGTTGCCATTGCTTTCCAGCCCAAGCTTCTGATCAGCCGCCTCTCAACTCCTTTCCAAAACCGTGCCCTCCTTTCTCTCCCCCCGGCCAGGCCCACATCGCGCTGTACCTGCACCAGAACTTTGTGGACTGCGTGGAGGCGGCGGCGGGTCAGCGCTCCATCACCGCCCCTGCGGCCGCCGCGCTGCGCACCGTGGTCGGGCTGCACGGCGTGGTGCTGCTGCTGGAGGCCTCGGGAGACCTGCTGGAGGGGGGCTACTGCTCGGGTGGGTAGGGCCTGGTTTTGGCAGGATTGGGAGGTGCAAGGAGTGCAGGATGGAATGCAAAGAGGCTGTGATGCTGCAGCACGTGCTGTGAAGCCAGCCCATTACTTTGGTGGGCAGAGTGCAACTGCCGTGTGCCTGACTCGCTCTTCCCACCCGCCGGCTGCCCCGCCGGCTGCAGGCCGCCAGGTGGCGATGCTGCGGGAGCAGCAGCGTGCGCTGGTGCGCGAGCTGCGCCCCAATGCGCTGGCCCTGGTGAGCTGGCACTGAGTAGGGTGGTGGAGTGTGGGCAGTGCAGCAGCGCTCATGTGCTCATGTTCGTCACCTTGTGCCCTCCCATCCCTGCCATGGCTGTGTCGCACCAACAAGCCGCCCATTTGAGGACCCACCCTNGCCCCCCCCCCCCTGCCCTCCTGCGCAGGTCGACTCGTTTGGCATCCCCGACTACCAGCTCAACTCGGCGCTGGGCCGCAAGGACGGCAACGTGTACCAGGTGTGCGGCGGCTGGGGACCTTGAGAACTGCACCTGGAACCTATGCAAGGGCTGCCTCAAACAGACTGCCAGCTGCTCACGTCTCTTGTTTATACCTACGTATGCCTGCTCCAACCCTGCTCTGCGTCTCGCTTCCCCGCAGGCGCTGCTGGACAGCGCGCGCAGCAGCCCGCTGAACGCCACCGCCGAGGGCCCCGCCTGGGAGCCGGTGCTGAAGCCGCTGCTGAGCCCCATGGCGCGCAGCCGGCTGTGAGGGGCCGCCCTCGGCTGACGGAGTGGCCTGCAGCCGTAATAGCCGGCAAGACTCTGTTGAATGTACGTGAAAGTGCTGGTGCTGGCATGGGGACCGCTGCCCAGAAAACTCCCCGGTCGAACGCTCACTCCACTTACCAAGTTTTGACTGCTGCTCATCCTTTCTTTATCCCCAATTTTTGTGCACCAGTTTTGCCCTGCCTGCCATGTGCTTTGTGTTACTGATGCCAATCAATTCCTGTCTAGCGAGTAGCGTGTTGTCTCGTTCCCTGCCCTTCCACACTAGCGAATGTAAGTAGCGTGCAAATTGGCTGAGGCTTCACGCCAGCGCCACAATTGTCTCCTACTCGTCCGCAGCTGGCGCCGCCCACTTTGCTCCCATGCACGCGGCCGCAAACGCAAACATGTCTTTTGGGGAAGAAAAGTGGACGGAGAACGGGTGAGAATCACCTTGCAGCTGCGTGGGAGCCCAACATAGCAGCCGACAATTGATCGGGCATTCCGACAAGCATGAGTTCTGCACAGTCCCTGCCCGGCATCCGCCCCCTGGTGCCGCCCACCTGACTGCTCCTCGATGATCTTGCTGGTGGGCTTGCCGGCGCCGTGGCCCGCCCGCACCTCGATGCGCGTGAGCAGCGGGTTGCGCTGGGGCGAGTTGGGTGCACCTGGGCATTGAAAAGCAACGGTATGTGTCATTGTTGATGGAGGCTCTCGGCAGCAATGCCACCCGCGTGTTCTGCACGCTCAACCTGCCAGCCATCGCCCAACCAGGCACAAGTGATCCTGGCTCACCAGCAAGCACGTGCTGCAGCGTGGCGGTCAGCTTGTGGGAGTGCAGTGGCACCACGCGGTCGTCGTGGTCGCCCGTGGTAATCATGTACGCCTGCGGGGCAGGGGCAGTCAGAGCACAAACGTCACCGGCACGGAGCAGGAGGCATGAAAACAGCTGGCCACAGCCTTTGGCCTCAGTCCCTGCCCCTTACCGGGTACTGCCCTCCATCTGCGGGCGGCGCCACGTTGTGGATGGGGCTGCAGGGCACAGGGGTTGAGCAGCGCCAGATAGTTAGCAGAAGGCATAGCCCGGCAGGCAAAGGCTGCTCAGCTTGCAGCTGGACAGTCCACTGCTGCGCACCACTGTACAGCATGTTCACGCAAACAGCTGCCCAGCCACTCCCACCTGTAGCGCAGGAGATAGCTGAAGTCCTCGGCATTGTCGGGATCGCCGTAGTCCGTGCACCAGGCGTGACCTGCTCATCAGGCGGTGAAAGGCAGGCATGACATTCAGGAAAGCTGCTGTGCCACGCTGCTGGCACTCGGCAAGTACCGGCAGCATGGCGTTAGGATCCACAACATTAAAGTCCAAGCCAGCTTATGGGAAGGGCAAGGGTCGCCGTGACAGTCAGCGCACAGGACCGCCAGAGCACCCAGCCCACCCACAACCATCCCACCCCCGCAGGCCTCGCCTCACCAATCGTGAACATATGGAACCTGAGAAGGTCCATGACCCCAACCTACGAAGCAGGCAAGACGTTTACATAAGTGCCTGCATATGCAGCCAAGCATGCAGCGCACCGGCAGCGGCTACTGCTGTGCGGTGTGCACCCCCATCCATCAGTGTCCAAAGCCCGCCCCCACCTGAGCTAGGACCACCTGCAATGACGCAAGGCACAGCAGGGCGGAGAGTCAAGGGTTGGAAGCAACTGTGCACATGTGGAGACACGCAAGAACGGTGCAGGGCTATGCGNCTGCGGCTGCCAGCACAGGCCACTCACTTGGAAGAGGTCTGGGCGCTGATTGCCGCACGCAGCCACAAGCAGGCCGCCATTGGAGCCGCCCTGGATGGCGGTGGTGTGCGGCGAGCAGTAGCCGGAGGAATGCAGGAACTGCTTGCAGGGGGGTGGGAGCGACAGGGAAGTTTTGTGCTGCGACATGGGGTCTCGAGAGGTGTGGGCCCACTGAGCAGCAAAAGAGCAGGACAGCATGCCCTGCGGCTGTGAGCAGCCCCACCTGGGCGCAGGCCTGGAAGTCGTCAAAAACGTTCTGCGGTACAATGGTGGGTGTGAAGGAGGTATGAAACTTGAGATACGGTTGTTGTACGATGGCTGGGCCCTACTACCATGTAACTTCAACGCTGCGAGGCGGTACCCCACCTGCTTGTTGTGCACGCTGCCCGCGTCCCGCCACTCAATGCCATACTCGCCTCCTGCCAGCACAGGGCGGAGGGCAGCAGTGGTTGTGCAACGCGCCGGTGAGGGCTTACGGCGCCAGTCCAACATGGGCTGTGTGCCAGGGGATGCATGACAAGTTCTGGGCTGCACGGCACGGCTCCCTTCCCTGCTGTGCTTGCACCGCTCACCGCCCCGCAGGTTGGCCACCGCCACCACTCCGTTGTACGCCAGCATCCAGCACAGGCGCGCCACGCTGAACCCGGGCTCCAGGCTGATATTGAAGCCGCTGCGCCGCATGGCAGGGGGTGGGGTGCCGAGGCAGGAGGGGTCGTCGAGTAGAGAACTGGGACAGAACAAGGCTGGCTTGATTAAAACAATGTGTTAGGTGCAGCCCATGCATAGCAGAAGATACATGTGAAGGTGTGCTGGCGGCATCGCCCGCCCAGCTGCTCACCCGTAGCCATACAGCAGGGTGGGGTTTGAGCCATTCAGCTCCAGCCCTTTGCGGTGCACCACGAACATGGGCACCTTAGTGCCGTCGTTGCTGGTCACAAATTCCTGTTTGAATCCGGGGTAGCAGGCAGCAAATCTAATTAGAGTAGAAAAATTAGAGTAGAAATAGCCGCCCGGGTTCCGCCGCTGGTCTGCATGCCTGCAAACTTAACCCTTTGACTACGATGCCCCCTGGCTGGGCGGCAGCCGTACAGGCATGCAGTTGTGAGCCAATTGCGGCTCCACCACTGCATGCTTTGACCTGCCGCCNGGCATACAGCTCCCCCAGCATGAGAGGGATGGGGGCAGGTGGCGGGGCGGGCGGCAGCACTCTTTGCAAGCTTCGGCACACCCCAAACCTGCAAACTTGGCCATGGCTGGTCAACCTGACCTGGCAGCTGTAGAGAGCAAGCTGCGCAGCGCCGCTGCCCAGCTTGGGCTCCCTATGGGGTGCTGTTGCCCCCTCCAGCACACCCATGCTCGCCTGCTTGGTTACAAAGTCTTCTGGAGAGAAGCCCACGGTGCGGATGCGGCGGAACAGGTGCGGCTGGGGCTCGGCGTCGGCCACCTCCACGCGGTAGATGGCGCCCTGGGCAGTGCAGAGAGGGGTGGAGAGCAAAAGTGGGTCATAGCCGCGCAGTACGAGTCAACCCCTGGGAGCCACCAACCCAGCTCTCGCAGGGCAGGCAGCTCCAGCAGAGGCTGCCAGGCTTGCAAGGAGTATCATGTACAACACGTGCTGCACGCTGAGCATGCATTGTCACGCACCGGCTCCGTGAATCCGGTGAAGGAGAAGAACGTCTCGGTGTGCTTGTGTGAGCCGGAGAAGCCGCTGACGGAGCCCAGGCCCGGCATCTCCAGCGGGCGCACCNTGGGGGGTGGGCGGGATGGGTGTGCAGGGATATAAGGCGCCGCAGCAATGAAGTTAAGGGCAGGCGGAGGGGTACATGCAAGTGGTGCATTGCTCCTGATGCCTGCTGCAAAGCTCATGAGTGTGTGATGTTCCAGCCTGCAACCATCAGGCCGCCCCCCAGTTCTCCGCACCAGCGCGCCCGTCTGCCAGCTGTGCAGCTGCAGCGCGGACACCACGTCGCGCAGGTAGCAGACCACCAGCGTGCCGCCCTGGCGCAGGGGGAAGGGGGCCAGAGGCGGGGTGCGTTGGTGGTGGCCGCCTCTGCATTGTTGTGCACCGCTGGTTTTGGGAAGCAGCAGCAAGACAGCCAAGCTTGCAGGCCCGGCCCATCAAGCCAATAACCCGCACCTGCACCAGCTCCATCCCCTCCAGGGCCTCCATCAATGCCTGACCCCACCCCTCCCCCACCCCTCCCCCTCMCCTTGACCAGGCAGCACCACTGMAGCAGGTCCTTGGGGTGCTGCGCCATCAGGTCGGTGCACGAGGCAGCAAAGTTGGGGGCGGCCATGTCGCCCCGCACCACCCGATACCTGCAGTGGCAGGCGGGCAGGAGTGATAGTCTGGCCGGCATGCTGCTGCCAGATGAATGTTGCGCACCATCTGCTTGCAGTCTGCAGGCAGGTCCGCGCTCAGCGCCTCGGCAGCCGTCCAACCTCGGAGCGTTGGAGTTGGTGTGCAGGGTGATGGTTGTGCCGTCGTTGCCCAGGTAGTCCCAGGCCGCCTGCAGTGGTGCGGCAAGGAATGGTGGCGCTTGCGGCCGATGCTAGGCAGCTGAGGAGACTGCTTGTAGCTACCAGAGGCCTTAGAACACACGACTTGTGAATGGTTGCTCCCCTAATTTTCTTTCAACAACACCGCAGCACCCCCAGCCCACCGAGAAGTTGTCGATCAGCTTGACCAGTGGCAGCTTGCGGGTGCCGGAGTGGAAGTCAAGGTCAGCCAGCGCCAGGGCGCCGCTGGCGGCGCCACGCGGCAGGGCCTCCAGGTCCATGTACCTGTGGGGAGGGTGGAGGGAGGGGAGRGGGGAGCANTTGGATGTGCTAGTGAGGCGAAGGAGGAGGGCTGTAGGGCTGGTAAGAGCGCAGGGGGAGGGGTGCTGGACTGCTAGTCAGGCGAAGGGGGACAAGGCCGCGCAGGCAACGAGTGCATTTGCTAGCAGCACCCCAATGGCGTGCACCAGAGCTTGTTGGCGGGGAGGCAGCCGTCTGACACGCTGATGAGCAGGTAGCGCCCGTCCTTGGTGACCTGGCGCAGAGAGCAGCGGCTGGGGCTGTGATAGGCTGCTTTAGGGCCGTGGGAAGCCGCTTCAGCAACGCCGCAGCACGAGCGACACATTGTATGATTTTGTCCTCAACAGCACACATGAATGCTGACTGGCAGGGGCATGCAACACTTGCACCAAACCCCATCAGCTGCAGCCCGCCTTGCCTCGGTGCCGAACATCCAAGTGGGGTGGTCAGGGTCGGCCAGCACGGTCACGTCCTGGCTCTGGGGCGTGCCCAGCACGTGGTAGCACAGCTGCTGGCCTGCGGGAAGCAAAAGGTGCCACAGCCACAGCGGGTGAGGCACAGTACCGCCTCTTTGCAGAAGCAGACTGCCAGCCAGGTCTCACACGCAAGCAAAGCCCTGCCCTGCCCGCCCACCCAGGTTCTGTGTGGTCTCGGTGCCCTTGTCAGCCGTCTCCGGCTCCTCAAAGCGGCAGTAGAAGAAGCCCTTGCCATCGTGGGTCCACGTGATGCCCTGCCAGCAAGCGGAGGCAAACCGCAAGCACCTGCTTGAGCAGCGGGCATAACCGGGTTCGTGATAGCCGCAGGGCAGGCCCGTGCCACATGCGCTTCAGCCCCACCACGGAAGCAGCCCACCCCACCAGACAGCAGCAGCCCAGCGCACCGAAAACTTGACGTGGTCCAACTTGTCCTCCAGATCTGGGGGCGGTGGGAAAAGGGGCAGCGCAGTCGGCTTTGAATGACAAGGTACGGTAGCAGCCATGCCGCATGGAAGCACCCCCACACCCCAGTTGGCGCAGCCCAGCCCAGGTCAGCCCAGCCTAGCAGAGGCTGCCCCAGCCCAGGCGGTGGCCCCCCCGCCTCGCTCACCCGTGGTCTCCCCCGTCTCCTGGTCGATGCGCTTGACGTGGATGGTCTTCCAGTCGGAGCCGCCGCTGCTCAGCATGAAGGCTGCGGGCACCCAGGGGGCGGGTGCAGATGGGGCGACGGGCGGACAGTGCAGCCAGGTGGCCAGGGTGCCTTGCGATGCCATCCATGTTGTGCAGTGCCTGGTGCACACATCAGCGGCAACACACGCACACATGCTGACACCCCAGGCTTCCCCCTGCCTGCCCGCCTGCCCTCACCGTACAGGGTGCCGTCCTCGCTGAAGGCCTGGCCGCCCAGCGCCACGGTGCCGTCCTCGCTCAGTGTGTTGGGGTCGATCAGCACGCGCCGCTCGCCCTCCAGGCTGCCCTGGCTGTACAGCTGCGCAAAGGAGCAGCCAGGTGGCAACAAATGCAAGGGTGGGAAGGGGGCATCGGCAGGCCGGTGAGCAGCTGGCTTTCAGTCAGGCCTGCCCGCCCTCGCAGCAGCAAAGCAGATGCTCATGCAGCGGCAGTACAGCACAGCGCAGCACAGCACAGCGCACCACCGACTGGTTCTGCAGGCCGCTGTTGTGGCTGAAGTAGTAGCGCTGGCCCCTGCGGTACGGCGTGCCTGCAGTCGGGCAGCGAAGGGCAGCGAGGGCAGTGTGGGGCAGTGTACGGCAGGCAGCGCAAGTGGAAATTGACAGCCATCAGGCAGCATCCCTCTGTGACATCCCCAGCAGCACCCTGCTGCACCCGTGTTCTCACCATATCTCTCGTAATTGTACAGCTTGGTGAAGAGCTGGCGGAAGGGCTCCCGCGAGTCGCACTGCGCCAGCACGCTCTGCGTCAGCGCGTTCTGCGCCTCCACAAACGCCTGCCGGGCGGGCAGGGAGGAATAGACAACAAAAGGTGGAAAGGAAGCACAAGCATACCTCTGGGACAATGTCAGCCAGACCTTGCAGCCAGCAGGCGCTTCAGCAGCATCTGCGAACAATGCAACTGGTTTTCCCCGACTTGCCTGCGTCTCCGGGCTGTCAGGGTCCTCGAGCCAGCGGTAGGGGTCTGCATGTGGGGGAAGCAGGCGGCTCCAGCTTGCTCCATGGCAGCAGCAAGGATGTCAGCGCTGAGTCAGGGGTGGACACGAGCCCAGCCAGCCAGCTCTAACCACCAGCGCCGCCCCAGGGCTCCACCCCCGCCTCATGCCGCACCTGCGATGGTCTCGCCATGCAGCACCTCCACCACGCTGTCGTCGCGCCGCACCGCGGGATACTGGCTGGGCAGCACGCTCAGCTCGCCCTGTGGCGCCCCTGCAGCAGGCAGGCTTGACAGCAGATGTGAATGTGGTGTCCTTGAGCCCATGGTTGCCCAGGCAGCTCCATAGCAGGCAAGCGGTTGCAGTTGGGAGCGAGGCATGGCCGGCATACCACGCACTGGCTGTCGCAGCGCTGACGCAGCCACACCTTTGGCAACCGGCACCAGCCCCGCCCGGCTCTTGGAGCGGTATTTGCGGGCCAGGCGCTGCAGCGGCACAACAGTCGCCGAGCGCTCGGCAGACAACACGCGCCACGCGGTCAGCCCGGCGGCCAGCGCTGCGCCGCCCAGGAGCGCGGCTGCCGCCGCCGTGCCTCGCGACGACATGGGCGGCAGGCGCCTACTGCTGCAGCAGGGGTCAGCTAGCAAGATTGATGTGCAGCACAACCAAGCGCAGCCTGCAGCTGCAGCACGCACAGCTAGCTAGCAAGGAGGCCTGAGTGCCGGCAGTGGCGGCAGCGGCGGCGGCGCCCCACGGCAAGCGGCTTTAACGATCGGAGCATCGCGAGGTCGCGTGTGGATGCGATCATGCACATATGCGATGGTCGCAGTCGCTGCAGAAGCCAGGCGGGAACAGCCCGCTCACAAGTGGGGTTGTCCTGACGGCTTGGCGCCTGTTGCCTCCACTGAGTTCCCANGGCAGTGGTCC
Source organism: Chlorella ohadii (assembly GCA_025026875.1). Lineage (NCBI taxonomy): Eukaryota > Viridiplantae > Chlorophyta > Trebouxiophyceae > Chlorellales > Chlorellaceae > Chlorella > Chlorella ohadii. The sequence goes on from JADXDR010000090.1 coordinate 88,415, forward strand.
ACAGACTGCAGGTGACACGAGGCGATCGATCCGGCCTTCCGTGAGACAGCATACCAGCCCCATGAAGAGCCCTAGCATTGTGCGCCCCTGCAGACCCTCCGATCGCTATTGCATCCGCCTTATCACCTCCAGGACCGCCAGGATCGCGCATGCGCTGCGCCGTGCGCTTGTCAGCGGGAGCCGGCCGCGCTTTGCTGGCTTGCAAGGGCCTGGCCCGCGGTTCCAAGCTTCAGACCTCTCGGCAAGTCACTGCACAGGCTGCACAGACCATGGCGGCCGCTCAGGTGGGTGGTTCCATTCAGTTCTTGCTGCTGGCTGCCCCAGAGCGGCTCACATGTTGCTTGACAGCAGCAGAGACTTCGATGAAGAAACTTGCAACGAGGCATTGGCCTGCTGCCAGGCTCCCTGGGCCGCCACCGACTTGCCGCCGCTGGCCTGCCCGTCTGCCGCCGCTGCCTGCATACATAAATGCACCCATCGCTCCACCACTTGGTTGTGCAGCCCCTGCCTGGTCCGGCGGAGATCAATGCCTTCATTGATTCCATGAACGCGGATTACGAGAAGGTGCACGTGGAGTACGAGAGGCAAGCAACGCAGCTGGCACCATGGCTTGGAGGGCTTGGGGCAGGCAACCTGGACCACAGCCTGGGATGGTGTGGGCAGCCTGGGAGCATGCCTGCCGCATGCCAGCGTTGCTACATAATGTCGGAACGCTGCGATCATGAGCTGTGTTGCTTTCATGAGGCTGCACTCCTGGCTGTTGCAGGAACTTCTGGTCCACCAAGATGGGGCTGGCGGGCGCGTCTGCAGACGAGCTGGCCCGCACCAAGAGCGCGCTGGACGCGTTCCTGTCGGACGCCGCCAAGCTGGCGGCGGTGCGCCAGCTGCTGGCGGAGGGGCAGGGGGTGACTGCGGAGCAGCGCCACGTGCTGGGTATCCTGGAGAAGACCTTCAAGGTGGGGGGCGGCGGGGTGGGGGACAGGCAAGCTAGTGCATGTGCTTGCTGGCAAGTGAGCTGGGGCTTGAGAGGGTGCAGGCACAGCCAGCAGCAGCAGCTGCTCAGTGGGTTGGCATGGTCGGCTTGCCCTTCACCGTCAAAACTGCCCTCTTGTGCCGCAGACCTACATCACGGAGGACGAGCGGGCGGCGCAGGTGGGGCTGGGCAGGGCATGAAGAGTTGCCGGTTCCCACCGAAGGTAGCGCCTGCCCAGCCTTCCGTGTGTCCAGTGCCTGGGTCAGCCGCACCTGCTAGCTCCGCCCTCCTCATCCCCACCCTGTGCCCCGTCTTCGCAGTACAAGGAGCGGCTGAACCAGCTGGAGGCGGAGCTGCAGCAGCACCGCAACAACATGGCGCTGGGCTACACGGTCGGGGTGCGAGCGGGGTGGGAAGGGAGGGCATGGCCACACCTCCAGTGTCACCGTGCCTGCTGCCCTCCTTCAGCACGGTCATTGTTTTACAAAGGCCTGCTGCCAGCCTGCCAAGCCTGCAGCTTGCGTTGTTTGCTTAGCTCCGGGAGGTCACCACTGCCGTGGCCCAGCCCCACAGCCGCAGCCGTCCCACCACTGCCACACCCTGCCTAGAGTCACACCACCCCTCGCTCCTGCCGGGCACCTGCCACCTCGCGCACCTGCAGGGCACTTTCACCAAATCCTCCTCCGTGCAGCTGCGCAACACGATGCGCACCAGCGAGAGCGAGGAGGTCCGCAAGGCGGCCTACGAGGGGCTGCGCAGCGTGGGGCCACACGTGGCAGGTACGCACCAGCTGGCAGGCGGCGCCAGACTGCATGCTGGCTGGCTGTTTCCAGCTGGCTGGGAGTGTCAGGTGGGAGTATTCCACAGCTGCAGCTGACTGGTAGCCGTGACGGCTCTGGCAGCGTGCGAAATGCTCGCTCCCGTGCCCCCTCCCAACTGCAGACCAGTTTGCTGAGATTGTGAAGCTGCGTAACAAGCTGGCACGCGTGGCAGGCTACGAGAACTTTTACGCCATGAAACTGGAGCAGGCGGAGGGCTTCAACATGGACGTGAGCGCGGGGTGGCATGGCAGGGGAAGGGCTGTCTGGGTGGGACCATGGTGGTGCGTGCGCAGCACTTGCAGGCATTTGCACACATGCAAACATCAGCTGTGCGTTTCCAGCAGCGCCCATCCAGCCGCTCTTGTGTCTGCCCCTGCTGTGTGCTGCCTCCCAGGTGCTGTTTGGCATGCTGGATGAGCTGGAGCGCGAAACGCGGCCGCTGATGGAGGCGGGTGCGTCTGCCAGGGCAAGAGCCGAGAGCGGCAGAGTGCCATGCACGCTGTCTGCAAGTTTGGGAGCCTGTACACACATGTAGCTGTACACACATGTAGCTGCAGCATGTGAGCTTGTTTGCATTCATGCCACGTGCCTCACAACTGCACCCCCGCTTGCCGCAGCCCGCAAGACGCTGGCTGAGCATAAGGGCGAGGCGGCGCTGCAGCCCTGGAACACGGGCCATAGCCTGGCGGGGGACGTGGAGAAGGCGAGCTGAGGGCAGCGCAGGGTCTGGCGGCTGCATGCAGCCAGGGCTGCTGCTTACAATGTTGGATTCCAGTGCAACGAGCCCGCTTGTTGGAGTCTACCTCACGTCATGCTCACGCCGCCGTTCCCCACCCACTCCCGCTGCCACTCCACGCAGAAGATGGACCCGTACCTGCCGTTTGCGGATGCGGTGGACGTGTGGGCCCGCACCTTTGCTGCGCTGGGCATCCGGTACCGGGGTGCCACCATGGCCCTGGACCTGTGCGACCGCGACGGCAAGTACTCAAACGGCTTCTGCCACTGGCCCCAGCCCGCCTACTTCAAGTCGGACGGCACCTGGGTGCCCTNCCAAACCNACTTCACCTCGCTGGCCACGCCCACGCAAGTGGGCAGCGGCCGCACCGCGCTCGTCACGCTGCTGCACGAGGGAGGCCACGCCGCGCACTTTGCAAACGTGCTGCAGCGCAGCCCCTTCTTCAGCCAGGAGCGCGCCCCCACGTCTGTGGCCTACGCCGAGCTGCAGAGCATGTTTCTGGACAGCCTNGTGGGGGACGCAGCCTGGCTGGGCCGCTACGCGCGCAACGGGTGTGCTGGCGCCGTGCTGGTGGTGTAGTGCCACTGGCCTGGTTCGGGGGCGTTTGGGCTTGCATCATGCTCTGTATACCTGCCTGCGCTTTACCCAGCACACTTGTAGCCATGCATGCATAGTGTTCCCATCCTGCCTACCCTGCTGCTGCAGCCAGGGCGAGGTGCTGCCGTGGGCGGTGATTGAGGAGAAGCTGCGCTCCACCCAGCCCTACGAGGTGTTCATGTGAGGCGGGCGGCTGCTGGGGAGGGGCCAGGTGCTGTCATGCACTGCAAGTCTGCAGATCAGTTCTGGTGGGCCAAAGCGGGCGGGATGTGTGGCGGCATACCGCTGCTGCACTCTGCCCCGCTTTCCCACCACTTCACTGCAGGGTGCGCACCATGCTGAGCGTGCCCTACTTTGAGAAGGCCCTGTACGAGCTGCCGGAAGAGGAGGTGACCTCGCAGCGCATCCTGGCCCTGGCGGACGAGGTGGAGGCGCGCATCGAGGGCGGGGCCGCTCCCCGCCCCCTCATGAGGTGGGTAACCCTGCGGTTTGAAAGCATAGTTGTGCTATTGTACTGCTTGTGTGAGCTGCTGCTGTGCGGTTGAGAGGCTTGCCAGGAATGGTGGAACAGGTGCACGGAGGAATGGTGCCGCCGCTCTGGTGCGCGGGCGGCCGCCCCTCCGCCTCACATGCATCTCCATCCCCACTGTTGCTTTGAATGCAGCGTGCCCCACATCCTCTCAGATGAGGCTTCGTGCTACTACCACGGTAATTATATTAGAGTGTGGGGGAGTGCCCAGGAGTGCTCCATTGAAGCTAGACGTGAGTCAGCTGCTGTGTGGCAGCATTGGGCCTCCGACCGTGCTGTCTTACCAACAGCGGCCCTCCTGCCTGCCCCTCCCCTCCCCTTGGCACAGGCTACGTGCTTGCGGGTAAGCTGCGTGTTGCATGATGTTGTCAGCTGGCTAGATTCAGGGCCGCGGCGGGCAGACTGGCCAGCGTTCAGCACGTGCCGCCTGTAGTGAGCGGCGGCAGGGGAGCAATGTGCCGAGCATAACATGCCCCCTCCCTGCCTGTCGCCGCAGAGATGGGGGTCCACCAGACGCGCGCCTACTTCCTGAATAAGTTTGGGCGCATTGTGGATGATGCGCGCGTGGGGCAGGAGCTGGCGGACGCGTACTGGGTGAGGCCGCTGCCCCCTGATGCTAGGCTGCGCTGCGACTGCAGCTTGAGAGCATGCAGTGGGGGCCACTGGGGCCCTTGTCATGGTTGTGAAAGTCTAAATTTGCTCAGCTGACCACAATTCTGTTGTTGACAGGCCCCCGGAAATGGCGAGGCGTTCCTGGACCTGGTGCAGCGGCTGACGGGGGCGCCCCTGGGCAGCGCAGCCTGGGTCAAGGAGCTGCAGGTGGGTGGGGCAGGGAGGGGAGCTGGCGGGAAAGGGCTGGTTGGCTTGAGAGCAGGCCAACACCCTGGCCTTGTTTTGTCCCAGTTTGCATGGTTGCCATGTCACCCTGCTGATTCACTCGTTGATGTGTGCCGCTGCTGCAGACGCCGCTGCCCAAGAAGCTGGAGGAGGAGCAGCACGAGTACCAGGCGGCGGTGGCGGGTGCGTGGCCTGCAGATCTGCTCCTCTTTGCTGTCTAACTGTCTAGCTGGCTGGCTGGTGTGGCAGAGGAGGCAAAGCCTGACGAAAGCCGTAGCAGTGGGGCGTGACATGCACATGCTCCATTCTACCTGCCCCAAACCCAACCGACCCACCCACCCACGCACCCACTCACCCACCACCGCATGCGCAGCGGGCCCCGCCATCCCCTCGGGCCAGGAGCCGGACCTGGACATGCGGGTGCTGCTGGTGGACGGCGACGAGACCATCGCCGACAGCGCACAGGGAGGGCTGGCCAAGGCCTCGGAGATGTTCAAGGCCTGGATCGCCAAGAAGTGGCCGGCCAACGAGGCAGTGGCGGCGTGAGGCTGGCGCTGCGATGCGGGCCACTGAGCAGAGTAACCACCAAACACAGGATCAACTGCATTGTATATCTGATGGGAATGCACACGGACACATGTTGACGCCTTTTCGCAAGCATGCAGCACTGCGGCGGCAGCGGCGGCAGGAGCCGCTGTGCCGCGGCCGGGCGTGGCACTGGAGGCGCCATGTCCCTTAGCCAGCAATTGGCATTCATTGCGCTGTCGATCATTTGCTGTTCAGCCCCCTCATTGAGCTAAGGCGCCCCACTGCCTGAACTTGGTTGTGCAGCAGAATGCTTCGCGCGCTCCGCAGCAGGGCAGCGCAGCGGATCGGTGGCAGCAGCCTGGCATGGTGAGCATAGGGTCGAGCGCTCCGGTAGCCCCTACGCCGAGGGCGCAACGCTAGCGGGACGCGCAGTTCACCAGATGGCTTTGCTGCCTGCTGCAGGTTGTCTGGAGCCAGCAGTGAGCTCATAGCCGGCGGCAGGCAAGGCGCGGCGTGCACCGCGAGCGGCAGCGGCGGGGCGGCGGCAGCAGGCCTGCGGCCCGAGGCAGCGGCCCCTTGGGCCTTGCAGCATGCAGCACCCTTCTCCAAAAGTGAGCCAGATATGGCATGTGTGTGCGTGGGAAATGACTTTTTAGTTTGCAAAACAGGCCATGCATGATCGGTCGCCCTCCGGCTTTTTGCTGCAGAGGCAAAGAAGGGCGCAGCTGCGGAAGCGGCACCGCCCGGCGATGCGGCGGCGGCCTTCGACATGAAGGATTTCAAGGAGTGAGCACATTACGTGCTTGTCAGTGATTATTATATGTGTTGTGGCAGTCCTGCAGCTCTCTGCATGCGTTGTTTCCTATGTGCCACCTGCCTGCTACCTCCCCGCAGGCAGATGGAGCGGTCGCTGATGCACCTGCAGGGCGAGCTGGCCAACATCCGCACAGGGCGCGCCACCCCCGGCATGCTGGACCATCTCAAGGTGCTGCAGGGGCTGGCTGCCGGCAGAAGGGTGTGGGTCGGGCCTGCAGACTCGGATGGACCGGTTGTGAGGTACACGTTGGGTGGCAGGAGTATGTAGGTATGTGCTCAATTAGGTTGGAATGTAGCCCGGGATGCACTTATGTTGCGCCCCACACTCGCCCGCCGCAGGTGGATGTGTACGGCGACCGCATGCCGCTCAAGGCGTGCGGCAGCGTGTCTGTGCGCGACCCGCAGCTGCTGGCCATCACCATATTCGACCAGGACGTGAGCCTGGGCCCTGTTGCTGGCTGGGCTGCCTTGCTGGCGCATGGGCAGCAGGAGGCCCCTTTGCTGTTGCAGGGCTGTCCCATTGTATTGGCGTTGAGGCAGCCGTTTGCAGGCTCACGCCCCTGTCTCTTGCATGCCCACCCCCGCACTGCCTGCAGGCGGTGCCCAGCGTGGTCAAGGCGGTGGCCGAGTCGCCCCTGAAGCTGAGCCCGCGGGCAGAGGGGCAGGAGGTGCTGGTGCCCATCCCGCGGTGCGTGGCGCGGCGGGGGTCAAAGCTGTGGATGGGTGGAGAGAGGAATGGGCGGTTTGCATTGCACAAGGACCTGCCCAGCTTGCAAGCAGGAGCCAGTTCAAGGCCAGCCCATGTGCTGTGACTGCCCAGTTCCACACGCTCGCTGCCGCCTCCCTGCCTGCAGGCCAACCATGGAGACGATTGCTGCCATGATGAAGGTGCGCTGGGTGGCCAGCGCCTGTTTGCCCGGTGACCACAGGGCCGCCAACAACCAAACAGCCACCACCAGCCACCTGTCTGACCCGCTCATGCTACCCGTTCACTCTCCCCTCCCCTCATTCTCTCCCCTCCCCTCGTCCCTGCCCAGGTGGCCAAGGTTGAGGGCGAGCAGGCCAAGGTGTCGGTGCGGCATGTCCGCAAGCTGGCCATGGACGGCGCCAAGAAGCTGGCCAGCGAGGACGAGCGCAAGCGGGTGGAGAAGGAGGTGCAGCGCGTGACCGACGACTACATCGCGCAGGTGGGGTGCGGGGGCTGGGGGGTGCTGGCAATGAGTGGAGGGCTCCCTGGAATGGCTTGCTTGGTGGCAGCTGGCTAAGCAACTGCATTGCAAGGCCAGAGGGCCAAGTCGATGCTTCTAGCTCAGCGCTGTTGCAAAGTATGTAATGCCAACCTTGCAACTCTCAGTGCTGCTGCCATCCCCGCAGATCGACAGCATGGTGGCAAAGAAGGAGAAGAGCATCAAGAGCCACGACAGTTGATGGGGCTGGCAGCCTGAGCGAAAAATTGAAAGCTCCATTGGAGGCGAACAAGCTGCCCCTCCACCTTGACGCTGGCGCCCTGCCGGCCTGAGGCTGGCGTGCCACACCTATTTCACTGCTCTGCGCATGCGGTGACACTGACAGTCTGATGTGCTTACAACTTGCAACACTGCAATCATGGCTGATTGCACGATAGACATGGTCTGCCCTGGCTAGCTCACACTTGCTGCTCTACTGCTGCTGGGGCGGCTGCGGTGGCTGGGTGCCCCTGCCGCGCCCCGGGCCCAGGCGCCCGCGGCCACGCCCTGCGCCTGNTGCGCCTGGCGTGCCGCGCCCGCCTGGCGGCCCACGCCCTGCAGTGTTGCATGGTGGGAAACGGGCAGCAGCGGGTCAGGTGCAATGGGCAGCAGCGGGTCAGGAGGCAGACACTCACACCGCAGTACAAGCAGCCCACCCACAAAGCCTAAGACAGCATGTCACACTCTGTCGATTCACTTCTCAGCTGCAGCGCGATACACACCTGGTGCAGGGCCGGGCGGCGTGGCTGCCGCTGGCTCGGGCGCCGGGGCCTGGAACACAATGGGGGCACGCTTGCGCTTGGGCGCCGCGCCGCTACCACTGGCACTCGGCGTGGCACCGCCGCTGGCTGCTGCCGCTGCTGGCTTGGTTGCCGCCGCCTTGGCTGCTGCCTTGGCCGCCTGGCGGGCAGCCGTCAGAGCTGCAACCTCTGCCGGGCTGGTTGCCGCAGAAGCCGGTGAAGAGGCGGGGGCCTGCTGCGCTGCCTGCTGCTGCTGCTGCTGCTCNTCNTGCTGCTTGGCCGCCTCCTCAGCGGCGTCCTCCGCCTCCATGGCCGCCATCTGGGCATCAAAATCCTCATCAGCCGCACCGCCCGCTGGCGAGGGCGCAGCCGCCGGGGAGGGCGCTGCCTCCAGCTCTGATGCCGCCGGCTCTGGCGCCGCAGCTGCGGCAGCCTGTTCAGCCTGCTCGCCCGCCGGCTGCTCCTCTGCAGCTGCTGGGGAGGCGGGCACCGGCTCCTCTGCTGCCGCCGCCGCCTCCTCGGCCTCCTCCAGCGGCTGCTCCTCCTCCAGCTCCTCCTCTCCCTCGCCCTCCAGCTGCTGCCCCTCGCCTTCAGCCGCCTCCTCCTGCTCCTCAGCCTCAGCTGCCTCCTCCTGCTCCTCAGCTGCCTGCGCCTCCTCCTCAGCCGCCGCCTGCTCCTCCGCCCCCTCAAGCTGCTCCTCCTCAACCGCCTCCGTCTCAGCCTCCATTGCCTCCTCCTCACCCTGCTCAACCTCCTCGCCTGCGGCAGGGCGGCATGAGCAGGAGCAGCAGGGGTGGGTTGCAGCGCGCTGCGATCGCAAAGTGCACGTGCAACCAATTTCTGAGGGGCATGCATGTCCGCTCGATCCCGCCATCACCAGCCAGCAGCTGCATCCACGGCATCAGTAGCAGCCCCACAGCTCACTCCCTTGCCCAGCAGCTTACCCGCCTCCTCGCCGTGATCCTCCGCCTCCTCCGTCGGCTGCATCTCATCGCCGCCAGCCCCTTCCTCCTCGCCCTCAGCCTGCTGCTCCTCCGCCTCCTCCTCCTCTGCAGCAGCTGCTGCCGCAGCCTCGGCTGCCTGCTCCTCGGCCTCAGCGGCTTCTGCCTCAGCCGCTGCCGCCGCCGCCGCTGCCGCCTCTTCCACCTCGCCCTCCGCATGCCCCTCCTCTCCCTCCTCCTCCTCCTCCTCTTCGTATTCGCCCTCCTCGCCCTCCTCGTGCTCGCCCGCTGCCTGCAGGGTTGCAAGGGTGGGGCACAGGGCGGGCTTGCTCAGAGGCAAGCGATGGAAACAGTGGGGCAGGGCAGAGGTGATGGCGCACAACCCATGCACATCGTCTGCCTATCAGCATGCTGCCTTGCGCCACAACCTTCCCACCCCTCACCTGCTCCGCCTCCTCGTCCTCCTCCATGGCAGCCGCCTCATCAGCCGCCTGCTCCTCCTCCTCAGCCGCCGCGGGCTCCTCAGCCGCCTCCTCAGCGGCGGGGGGCGTCACACGCGTGCGCTTGCGGGCCGGCTGCTCTGCTGCCGCCGACTCTGGCTCTGCCGCCGCCGCAGCGGGGGTGGCCGCATCTGCTGCTGCCGCCGCAGCAGGAGTGGCAGCATCTGCGGGCGCCGCCGCCTCGGGCAGCTTGCGCTTCTGCACCGCCTTCTTCAGCTCCTGCTGCAGCTGCGCCATGGCTCGCTCCTGGATCTCGGCCACCTGGCGCTGCCCCGCCTCGCGAGCAGCAGGGCCCCGCCGCGCCGCCGCGGCCGCTGCCGCTGCCGCCTCCCGGCTGGCGGCCAGCTCCGCCTCAAGTGCCGCAATGCGCTGCTGGAGCCGCTGCTTCTCGGCCTGCAGGGCCGCCACCTGTGCCGCCGCCTGGGAGGCATCGGCCGTGGCGGCCGCCAGCTTGGCCTGGCAGTCAGCAAGCTCCTGCTTGGCCTCGTCTGCCGACGCCCGCGCCTTCTTGGCTGCAGGGCCATTGAATGGGAGGCATAGAGGCGAGGCGTTGTGGGGCACGTAAACGGACGGCCGCTCCGGCACCCAGGTTTGCCCTGTCTAAGCAGCAGGCAGGTCCTTCCAGTGCATTGGCTGCCGGGCTGCACAACAGAAAGGCAAAAGCATGCCCAGGGCAGCGGCAGCGGCGGCGGTGCCGCCCTCACCCAGCTGCAGCGCCTTGTCCTGCGCTGTCTTGGACTTGCCCTTCGCCTGCTCCAGCTCCGTACCTGGCAGCAGGGCAGCAGGCATGGATTGTGTGTTCTGGGTGGCCATGAAAGGTGTGCGGTTCCACAGAATACAGCAGGGGCGCAGCAACGACAATATCTGAACCGCTGGCATGCTCATTGGCTCGACCTGCAGCCCATTGGCCAGCCAGTGTAAGGCAAGCCTGTACAGAAAATGCACCCACCCCGCGCCACCAGGTCAGCCTTCAGCCGCTCCACCTCCGCCTGCAGAGCGGCCACGGCGCCTGCCTGCGCGGCGGCATTGCCCTGCCNGGACAGGCAGAATNGGATGGTGGGGATCCTGAGGCCATGTGCTTGCCGGAGGCAACCAGGTTACGGCGGCAGCCATGGCTGCAATCACACACTCACGCCAACACCACCACCCAGCCCCCCCTGCATGTCGCCGCCCCGCCCACCTCGCGGCCCTGGTCCAGCGCCGCTGCCTGCGCCTCCAGCTCCCGCAGCCGCACCTCCTTCTTCATCTGAGCCAGAATCCACTCCTGCAGGGCAGGCACACGCAGGGGCGACAGGAGGGCCGAGTTGTTGGCCTGCTGGTCGCCACAGCAGCCTGCAGTGTGAGGTACCAAAGTTGCCACAAGACACAAGCCGCAGCACACAACCCTGCCACTGCCCCGCTCCTGCCACCCCCTTGCCCACCTTGATGGGCAGGCCCTCCTGGTTGAAGTTGCGCTTGATGGCCTCGGTCAGGTTCTTGTGGATCTTCCGGCTCGTCTCCAGGTCGGACTGCAGGTGGGAGGGCAGACGAATGGGAAGTGCGCATGAGCACCAAGCAGAGCAACATTGGATAAATTGACCGCTCCTGCCGACAGAAACTGGCTGAGAGGAGAGTAATGTGCCGGTCTGCCCACCGGTCTCTCCACCCCCAACGGCACCGCCTTCGCAACCCTGCCCCCACCCACCTTGGCCTTGGCCAGCTCCTGCGCCTGCCCGCTGCTGGCCGCATTCTCCTTCTCCGCCTCCTCCAGCCGCTGGCGCAGCGCCGCCAGCGCCTCGCGCTCGCTGGCCAGGCTGGCCTGCAGCGTGGCCGCCTCGGCGGTGGCTGCAGCTGCCGCTGCCTCAGCGGCGCGCTGCTTGTCCTGCGCCTCGCGCAGCTCCGCCAGCACGCGCTGGTGCTCCTGCGCATCCACGGACTCATACTTGGCCATCAGCTGCTGCGCCCGCTTCTGCCACCGCTCTGCCTGGTCCTGTGCCGCCGACAGCTCAGCGGCGGCGGTGGCGGCGGCCGCCTCCAGCGACCGGATGCGCTGCTGCAGCGGCGCCTGCGAGGCCTCGGAGGAGCGCAGCCGCTGCTGCAGCTCCCGCACCTGCCGCTGTGCCCGCTCGTTGTCGGCGCTGCAGGGGCAAGTTGGGGTTGGGGTGAGATTGGTGGCTGACTGGGCAACAGTCGGAGGCAGACTCAGACTTGGCAACTGCCCCCGCCTGACCCAGGCAACAACTGCATCTGCTCCCCATGTCACCACGCACCGCAGCGTGGCGTTGCTCTCGCGCAGCAGGTTGAACTGCTCCAGCTTCTGCATCAGCGCCGCCTGGTCCTGCTCAGCGCGCACAGCGGAGCGGGCGCGCTCCACCTCCGCACCCAGCTGTGCCCGCGCCTCCTCCGCCGCACGCTTGGCCACAGACGACTCCTGGCGCAGGCGCGCCACCTCGCGCTCCGCCAGCTGTGTCAAAGGGAGGGTGGGGGTGGGGGAAGGGTGGTGTGTGAACAACATGTCACGAGTGCAGATGGACTGGATAGCACAGCATGTGCACACACCACGCCAGCAGTGGCAGGCACCCAAGCAAAGCATGGCTGAGTGACCCCCAGGCACCTGCAGGTTGATCTCCGCCGCCTCGCGCTCCTGGCGCAGCAGGCGCAGCGCCTCGGAGAAGTCGCCGCCTGCGGGTTGGAGTGGAGGGCAGGGCAGCATGAACAAAGGCAGGGCAGGCTGAGACACTCAGCCCTGCGTGCTTGCTGGCAACATAGCGGTGAGGCCGCTGGACCACTGAGGAAGCAAGCTGTAACCCCTGGCTCACCCTCGCCGGGCCGCTCCGCCGCCGCCTTCTCCAGCTGCTGCTGCAGCACGTCGCGCTGCTCCGCCAGCGCCTTGGCCCGCCGCTCAGCCTCGGCCGCCTTCTGCTGCAGCTCGTTGCGCGCCACCTGAGTGTGGGAGCAGGGCGGCTTGGGCTGGGTGCAGGAGCTGCTGGCAGGCAGGAGTGGGCGGCTGAGAGAAAGCAGCTGGTGTTGCACTACATGCTGCCCCCTTCCTGCCCTCTGCTGCCACATCACACAGCAGCCCCGTGCCGCCCACCTCGAAGTCCACTTCGGCCTGGCCCTTGGCCACACGCGCCGCATCCAGCTCCAGCACCGCCTCGCTCAGCCGCTGCTGCAAGCTGTTGTGGGCGGCCTCCAGGGCTGCGGGCCAGGGCAGGGGAGGGGGCAAGGCAGGGTGGCCAATCAGCGCAGGGTGGTGTGCTTACGCCTGCACAGTATTGTGCCTCGCCGCGCAGCTCCCCCTCCATTTACCAAGAATTCTCCGACAAGCCTATTTGCAGGCCAATCCTGCCCGTGTCCCACCTGCATATCGTTTGAGTGCGTCTCCGTGCTGCACCACCTCGTTGTCGTAGTTGCGCTTGGCATCGGCGTACTGACGCTGCAGCTGGCCCACCTGCGGGTGCAGCAGGGGTGGGAGCCGCACTCAAGGCAGTGGGGCAGCAGCCAGAAAGGACAGAACGAGGCAGACATGGTGCAGGGAGCAGTGGATGTTGCAGTTGGCTCAAAGGCATGCTGCGCCCTCTGCCGCCCAGCGGCCCACCCACCTCCTCGCGCAGGACGGAGGCCTGGTCGCTGGCTGTGGCCGCCACGCGCTTGGCATCCTCCACCTCAGCCTGCAAAGGGGTGNCCAGACGTGTGCATATAAAAATACTGGCCTTCATGGCATGGCTGGGTTTATTGTATGCCACAGCAGAGCAGCAGCCACTGCACACGCAGGTTAATACAAGCAGCACCGCCGAAATTGCCCCTGCCATTTGCCCTGCCCTGTGCCGCACCTGCAGCCGCTGCCGCTCCTGCGCAAACTCGCGGTCCAGGCGCTCGCACTCCGCCGCAAACTCCTGCTCAGCCTGCTTGGCGTCGCGCNACCNTGCGGGGGTGGTGAGGTGGGGGTGTGGGAGANTGAGGGGCCAGGCAGAGGGCCACAAGTTGGCAGGGAGCAGGGTTCTATCCGCAATTGGTGCGTGAGAACTGGCGGCAGCTGGTACTTGTGCTGCCACGAGGATGTGCCTTGGCTTCTGTCATCTCGAGTTTCGTTGAGAGCCTCACCTCGCCCTCCTTGGCGCCCATCTCCGCCCGCAGCTTCTCAATCTCCTCGTTGGCGGCGTTGAACCTGCAGCGTTGTTCGGGTGGCAGGCATGTGCAGTATTGAGGCACAGGAGGCACCCAGGACAGGCAAAGTGGTGCTTTTGGTACAGGACTTTGAAGTGGCAAGGCCACCAAGATGGAGGGCATACATGCATGCAGGCATGGCCAGCAGCCCCCCATGCAGAAGGAGCGCTGCCCCGCCCCCTCACCGCGCCGCCGCCTCGTGCTTGAACCGATCGTGGTCGGCCTGCACCGACTTGAGCGCCTCCTCGCTCGTCTTGGCCAGCATCTCAAACTGCTTGGAGTGGCCCGTGGCCGCAGCAGCTGTCTCCTGCAACGGGGTTGAAGGGCATGCGGGCGGAGCTGGTTGGGAGTGGTGTGCCWATGTGGCAGGCGAGATGGTGAGGGCAGTGTCGGTGCAGAAGGTGAGCAGCGACCAACAGGCCAGCCATGCAGCCAGCCGGCCAGCCCAACCGCTCCGCACCTGTGCAGCCGCCAGCTCCTCGCGCAGCAGCTTGACCTCCGCCGCCAGCTGCGCCTCGCGGCTGCCGTCAGCGGCGCCTGCGGCGCCGTCGCCGGCTGCATCGCCCGAGCCGCCAGCAGCTGCGCGAGACGCAGCAGCCATCTCCAGGCGAGCCGCCCGCTCCTCCGCCTTGCGCACAGCCTCCTGCAGCAGCTCCACGCGCGCCTCGGCGGCGGTGGCGCGCTGCTGGGCGGACGACAGCGTGTCACGCAGCTGGCGCACCTGCAAGCGGGTGTGAAATCGGCAGGCGACCTGGTTAGCACTTGTGGGGTAAGCAGTGCAGCACCTGTGCTGCACATGCAGCTGAACCGACCAGCAAGCCGGCTTTCGCAACACAAACAATAGTTCCCTCCCTCCGTCCTATCAGCCCCCAGGCGCCGCACCTCCTCATCTAGCTTCTGCAGCTTGGTGGCGGCATCTGCCTGGGCCGCCTCGGAGGCCTTGATGGCGCCCTCGGCACGGCTGCAGGAGGGACGGGAGCCCAGTGAGCAGGTGTGGTCAGCAGGCATTCCCCTCACGCATCAGCAAGGTGCCTGCCTGCCTCCCGCAGGCCAGTGCCAGGTTGAACCAACAGGGCTGCCCAACCTTTCAGAGCAGTCCAGCAGAGCACCGCACCTGCGGGCCACCGTCAGCTCGCGCTGCGCCTCGCCCAGCTCGCGGCTGGTGCGCTGGGCCTGCAAGGGGGCAGCGGGCAGCCAGGGTTGATGTGCAGGGCAAAAGCGCAAGCAGGGAGGGCATGCAGCAAGGCCACAGCGGCGTGAGTGCATGCTGCAGTGCAAATAACTGCAGACCCTTTCTGCTGACAAGGTGCAGACTGACAGGCTGCCATGCACCGCATGCCAGGGCAGCCACAGCATCGCAGCAGCAGCGCCCCACCTCCTCCTTGAGCCGGGCCACCTCCTTGACCNAGCTCCTCCTCACGCGTGGCGGCCACCTTGCGGGCCGCCTCCAGCTCAGCCTGCGGAACAAGACAGGAGTAGGGTGGCTGCTCAGCATTCACAAGTGACGATGCCAGGCTCTGACACACTTATGGGAGCAACATTGAACCCTGCATGCATGCACTCGTCTGCTCCCTGCTGCTGCATGGACGCTCGCTCAATCGTTTGACAACGCTGGCAACTCCTTCCCCATCAATGCAACCACCCTACTGGCCCAGCCCAACCCACCGCCAGGCGGAACTTGTCGCGCGAGGCGTCTGCTGCCTCGGCCGCCGCCCGCTGCTCCGCCGAGGTGAGCAGCTTCTTCTCCGCCTCCAGGCCCTCGGCACGCATCGACTCGCGGCGCGCCTGTAGGGAGCAGGCAAGAGGGTGGGAGGAGGGGCAAGCGGGTCAGCCGCTTGAGTGCTACAGAGCATGCCACATGCCTTGCATTGCGACAGAATCTGGCCCTCTACTCTGGCCTGCCCTTTCGCCTCACTGGCAGGGGCCCTGCCACGCCGGCCTCACCGCATCGCGCGCCTCGTCGGCCGACGCCTGCGCCTGTGCCAGCTTGCGCTCCGTGTCGGTCAGCAGCGCCTGGTACTTGGCTGAGGAGGCAATCATGGACTCCAGCTGCAGCCACAGAGGGGCTGAGGTGTGATGGGCACAGTGATGAGGGCGGGAGGCTTGGGTAGGGCGAGGCACCATGTTGAAGCACGAATGTGTTTGGGATGAAAGGGAGCCAAAGCCAGTACACACAGTGCACAACGTTGTGCCCCACTCAACGGCTTGCACCGCGCTCAAGCCAACCTCCTCCTTCCTTCACCCCACCCCAGCCCAGAAGCCCCCCGCCCACCTGCTGGCGCTGCATCTCCACGCTCTCCGACAGCCGGCCCGAGCGGTCGCGCTCAAACTCGGCCTCGGCGCGTGCGCGGCTCGCCTCCGACTTGGCGGCGCTGGCCTCCTCGCGCGCACGAGCCAGCTGCGGGAGGAGCAGGGAGGCGTGGGCAGGGANGGGCTGCCTGGTGACTTGAAACTGAAGCAGGCTGGGAGGGCGCAAGTAGCAGCATGTGCAAACAGGCAACACTGCACAGCATGGCATGCCTTGTATCAAGTCTGCAGTCCTCCTGCCTGCTCATCCCCCCACTGTACAGCTCCACCCCGCTCACATCCGTGCTCAGCATCTCCTGCGTCTTGGCCGCCTCGGTCTTGTAGTCGCGCAGCGGCTGCTCCATGTCGGCGTGCAGCGCCCGGAAGTCGGGGCCGCCCGCCCCGCCGCCGCCAGCACCGCCATCGCCGCCAGCCGCCGCGGCGCCGGCCGCCGCCGGCTGCGGCGAGACTGCTCCTGCACCTGGCTGACCAGGGGAGGCGGCGCCCAGGGACTGGGCGTACGTCTTGCGGGCTGCATCCAGGTCGTTGCCGGTGGACTGCAGCAGCTGGCGCAGCGTGTCGCGCTGGCGCACCACCTGCGCAGGGAGGGCAGCCGGGCAGTTGCAGTGTAGGCAGTGTGCGCTGCAGGCGCTGCGGTGGCCATGCTTACCGACCAGCAAGCATCTTCAACTGCCTTCTGCTGGTGAGCTGCGACCCCAGTCCGGCAAACAGCCAGCCCTTGCCCACAGCTCCAGTCTCCACCCCACACCCACCCAGCTGGCTGTGCGCACCTGCTGCAGCACCTGCTCCGTGGCCAGGCGCCCCTGCCGCAGCTCCTCAATCTCCTGGCCCAGCTGGCGCAGGGCCGCCTCGTTCTCGGCACGCAGCGCTGCCTCCGCCTCTGCGCGCGTGGCCTCCGCCTCCTGGCTCAGCTGGCGGTTGACCACCAACAGCCGCGCGTTCTGCTGCTGCAGGTCCTGCACAGCGAGGCAGGGGTGGCGGGGGCGGCAGGAGAGCAGGCATGCTCAGGCTGAGGCCCAGTGCAATGCAAGCCGTGGCCATCCGAACGCGCTGTGGTGACTGCTGTACGCCAGCCTGCCCACAACAGCGTGCCCACAACTGCAGCTCAGTGCTCAGCTGCTTGACGCAGTGTGCCTGCCCTATAAAACAGTTCCTAGCCCACCTCGATGTCCTTGAACTCCACCAGGCGCTGCGTGGTCACGTCGCTGGCGTTGCCGCCCCCAAAGGCGGCGCCGCCGGGTGAGGTGGCGCCCGCCGCCTCGGGCGGCAGCCCCGACTGCAGCAGCTGCACCTCGTGCACCAGGCGCGCCACCTGCTGGCCCAGGTCCTTCACCTGAAGGGGGTGGCCGGGAGGAGGAGGGCTGGTGAGGAATGCACGCACTGCGATAACATGACTTATTGGAAATGTCAGGCACTAATGGCAGCTGCCTTGGACTGCCTTGCCCAAACCTGTTCCACAGCCAGCCCCCACCGCACCTGCAACCCATGCCCACACCCCCACAGCCCGCTCGCCTGCTGCTCCAGCGAGCGCCGCTCCCGCTCGCTGCGCCGGCCGTCGGCCTCCATCTGCGCCACCTGCGCCTCCAGCCGCCGCTTCTCGGCGCTGAGCGACTCCAGGGAGGCCGACATGTCGGTGTAGGCCGCCTTGACGCGCTCGTACTCGGCCTGGGGGCGGCGGTGGAGGGCGAGGTGAGAGATGGGTTGATGGGCAAGATGGGTGGTTTACCGGTCTGTAGGTGGGCAAGGGCTGCTGATCATGTCTCGCTCTGCGGCATGCAAGTTCCACTCGCACTACAGGGATACACACCACTCTGCACCCACCGCACCTGCTGCTCCTGCACCAGCGCCGCCCGCTTCTCCACCTCGCTGCACAGCTCCTCCATCACAATCTCCTGCTGCCGGTTCTTCAGCCGCTCAGCGCGGTACCGCTCGTGCATCTCCACGTACTTGCTGTACAGCTCCGTGGCGCTCAGACCCGCCGCCGCCGCCTCGCCGCCCGGCGACACGCCCGGGGAGGCAGCGCCACCGCCTGCGCCGCCAGGGGTGGCCATGCCGCCCGCCGCCGCCAGCAGCGGCAGGTTGCCTGATGCGGCGGCAGACAGCATGCGCTGCCGCTGCGCGCGCTCCTCCGCCACCAGCTGCTCCGCGGCGCGGCGAGCCTCCTCCTCACGAGCCAGCGCCTCCTGGTGCGCCGCTCGCGAGCTCTGCAGGCAGGGGAGGATGGTGGGGGCTAGAGTCAGCAGAGCGCAGCCTTTTTGTTCTTCACTAGCGCGTGGGTGCACTTCAACTCGACTCTCAACAACACTGTTGCAATGCTGATGCTCCACCACAGCCAATGCACCTTACTCACCACATGCGGCATCCATTGAATGCAACCGCGCCTGCCACCTAACCACAGAGCCGCTCTGCGCCCTCTCTCACCTCCATGTGCGCCTTGAGCTCCTGCACCACNCCCCTCCAGCTCCGTGCACTTGGTGGCCCGCTCCTCCTTGGCCTCGCGGTACAGCTGAGCCATGCGCTGAGCCATGCCCAACTGCGCAACAGCAGAAGCGGCAGGAAGGACCGCTGAGCTTGGGAGATGGTGCTACGGCACTGGCAGTTGCAGGGTCACAGTGCTGCATGCGTGCCTTGCTGCTGCAGCCCAGCCAGCGGAAAAGTGGTGCCATGCATGCTCGCACCCAGGTTTACACACGGCCAAGGCCCTGTGCTGTGGTCCCACTCCCAACTACTCACCTCCTTCTCGTACTGCTCCAGCTTCACCGCCGCCTCCTCGCGCACAGCACGCAGCTTGGAGGATGCCTCCTGCCCGGGGCGCAGGCAGGGTGGGATGGCAAGGTGGGCAGAGTAGCGCAGCAACACTGCCGCGGCACCAAACCATGACAGCATGGCAATGACGCCAGGAGTGCGTGGCCGCCATTCCAGCTATGCGCCTCCTCCTCCAACACCGTGCCCCACAACCATCCACTCCCACGCCCCCACCTCAGCAGCTGCGCGCTGAGCCTCCAGCTTGTCGGCAAGCCGCGTGTGCTCCGCCTACAGCAGGGAGCGCAGCAGCAATCGCTGTGACCTCTGTGCAACTCGGCTGTTTCAGCAGCGCAGGCACCAGCACCAGCAGCGCAGGCACCAGCAACAGCAGCAGCCGCAGCCCGGCAGGCAGGATCCCAGCTGCAGCGCATGAGCCAACCCTGCCAGCGGCGCCCACAACAGCGGCGCACCTGCAGGCGCTGCGCCGTGGACTCGGCCTCTGCCAGCCGCCGCTGCAGGTCCAGGATGGTGTCGGTGGCCTTGCGCCGCTCGGCATTGAAGGCCTCGCTCTTGCGCTCCAGCTCCTGCGGGCAGGCGACACGGGGCAGCAAGCAGCAGCTGAGGGAGAGTGCAGCGGCCACGCAGCGGCAAAGGCAACAACAACCTGCGGCCCACACCACGCCCAGCAGCAGCAGCCCAGCAGGCCGGCGCCCCTCGCACCGCACCTGCGACAGCCAGGCATTGCTCTTGGCCAGGATGTCCTTCTCCTGCTCCAGCCGCGTCTGCGTCAGCGACGCCCGGCTGGCCGCCGCCTGCGCCTCATGCAGCCGCGCATCCAGCGCCGCATGGCCCTCCGTCAGTGCCACATTCTTGTCAGCAGCCGCCGCCAGCCGCGTCTGCAGCTCCGAAATCTCCGACTGCTTCTCCTGCACAGCGAGGCGGCAGGGTGCAGGCCGGCAGGCCAGTAAGAAAAGTACGACAGCCCAGCCTCAGCTGCACACGCAGCCCACCATCGCTGAGTGGTGGTTTGCAGACTCCACTGCTGCTTTGCTGGCCTGCTGTCACGCCAAGCTGGCCAGCGCAGCCCACCTGCAGCAGCTTGTCCAGTCCAGCCTTGTCGCTCTGCAGCGACGCCACCTCCACGGCTCGCCGCTCCAGCTCCGCGTCCTTGGACATCAGCGCCGTCTGCGCCTTGCTGTGCTCCATGCGCGCCGCCGTGAGCTCCTGCACAGCCAGGGTGGCAGCGGCTGATGAGTTGTTGCGTTGCCCAGGCCAGCAAAGGCAGCAGGCAGCGACGCATTGAACCGACAGGCCCGGCTCGCAGCAGCCGAGTGCAACCTCACCTGGCGCAGCGTCTCATTCTCCTGAAACAGCTTCTCCTTGTCTGCCAGCAGTGTGGTGTGCTTGCCCTCCAGCAAGCGGTAGCGCTGCTCATTGGACTGCGGCAGCAGCGGCGGTGGCAGGCGGCGGCGGCGGCAGGAGGGTGAGGGCAGGGCCTGGTTTGCATCGCGATCGGCAGCCGACATGCAGTACTGACGGTTGCGGGGTGTGAGCGGCCCGCCTGCAGCTCGCAGGGGCGCCCACGCACCTGTGCGGCCTGCTCGGCGCTGATGGCTGCCGCCTCGGCCTGCAAGTGGGGACCAGGGTGTGCGACTAGTGCATTGAACAGCGCAAAACCGGTGCCGAAGCGCGCAAGCGGCCGCGAGCGCTCGCAGCTGCCGGCCCTCTGCCGGCGCTCGCACCTGGGCGCGCTGGGTGGCCAGCTCCTCCTCCAGCTGTGCCACCCGGGCCTGCAGGCCCGAGTCCGGGGCCATTATTTCGCCGCTGCCGCCTCAAACAGCCCTGGGCTCCATTCGAGTGCCGCGCAGCTGGAATCGATGTACAGTGCGATGGATGAGGCGTGCCGCCAGCGATCGCCGCATTTGCAGACATGCCGCGCTGGCGGCGGCACGCCGCAGCGGCCCCGTCGGCATGCACGCTTGGCCGGAGCTCTGTGCATCAGGTCGGCGCTCTGTTCAGTGCATCATTGGTTGTCGCCATTTACGATTGACATGCACATGCATGCTTGCTGCCATCTGCCTGCCACCGGCTCGTGTGTACCTACCTCATGGCGGCTGTCGCACCACCACATGCCTGCCTCCTTGCCTGCCACCACGCTGTTCTTGCTGTTTAGTTTTTGATTGTGCTGCAAGCTTTCTGTCAGCCACCCTGTGCTGCGTCATACAGATGACAGGCAGTAATGAACGAAGCGGGACAATTTCTGAGTGCAAAGAAGCGGCCAGAGATGCCAGGTGGCTTGCAAGCAACACGCTTTGGATGCCCTACCGCCCCTTGCCCTTCTTGCCGCCGCTGCTGCCGCACGCGCTCCCTCCTCCCGCCAGCAGCTTGGCAAACGGGGAGGACGCTGCTGCGGGTGCAGCTGCAGGCGCGGTCCAGGCCACCTCCTTGCCCGCATGCTGCGCACAGCTGGCGCCGCCGCACAGGCACACGGTGGAGAGGGAGCCTAGCAGTGCGTCGCAGACGACTGGCGTGAGGTCAGCAAAGCCTAGGTCGAGATCGAAGACCAGCTCGTTGGCAGCCAGCTCCGCCCCGCTGTCACCCAGGTACACCACCGCGTCAAATGGTACGGCCTGCAGCGCCCGCTCAAAGGGCACGCCACAGAACTCGCACCGCAGCGGCAGCACCTGTGTGGCAGGGGGGGTAGGAGCACAGGCACTGCTTGCCCAATCCTGGTTGCACGTGTGCGGGCAGCAATGAAAGCTGCCGCTGCCGCATGGCCAGGTGCACCTGGACTTGCTGCAAGCGCATGGTGTAAGTTGCAACGCACGGCAGCACCCCCTCACCACGCTGGCTGTGCCGTCCACCACAAGCGCCCCCAGCCCGGTGGGCAGCTGCACGCGAAACTTGGCGGTGGCAAGCGGCTGCTCCTCTGCGGCAGCCGCATCGCTGTCCAAGGCGGCGAGCCCCTGCTCCCGCAGGCGCAGCTCTGGTAGGGACGCGCTCTGCAGGTTGGCAAGGGGGACGCAGTGGGGCAGTGAGGATCAATCAGGGGGACAGTGGGCCATGTGGGCGGGCACCCAGTTTGATCAAGGCAAGCAGGCACAGGCGCTGCCGACTCGCCGACGGACATCGTGCCTCCCTGATCAAGCCTGCATCCTGCACATCTGCTTGCCTGCTCAAACATCCAGGGCTGCTCCCACGTGAGGTCGGCTCGGGAGATCACGAAAGCATAGTCCTCTCGCTGCTTGCCGACCTTGCGCCGCCGCCGCGGCGTGCGCTGCTGCGASCTGCTGCTGCTGCTGCTGCTGCTGCTGCTGCTCTCGCCAATATCAGCTGCGTCCGAGCTAAGCTGGTCACCAGTTCCATGCTTGCTGCTGCAGCGAGCAACCGACCCGTTGCGGTGGTATAGCCACGCTGCAGCGCCTTCGCTGCTGGCACCGCTGCACGGCCCCCGCACGGCGCTGCCGCGAGGCTGGCCACAGAACTGAGCCACGTGCAGCATGGGGGTGACCATCTGGCCCCTGCAGCTCGGCAGGAGGCAGCCCGCCATGGTTGCAAGCCTTGCAAGCCGCAAATGCGCCGATCAACGTTATAACGATGTGACGGATGTGCCGTGCACACTGTGGAGGTGGCGGATGGCGTTTTAATGCACACTGATGGTGAAATGTGCGAGGCCCTGCCCCATGCAGGAGGGTCGCTTGGAGCGTCAGGGACATGCATGGTATATGCACCAACACCACCGTCGGCTGCAGAGACCACAGCGACCGCAGCAGCGCCGAAGGCCTCCGCTCCTTGGCAGTCGGTTCTCGAGCAGCCCAGCGCGGGGTGGCAGCGGCGCCAGGCAGCGGGAATTGGCATCAGCCATGGCAGGTAGAAAGGAGGAGGAGGAGCGGCCGGAGGAAGAGCCCGCCGCCGCAGAGGGCGAGGAGCGTCCGCCCAGGAAGAAGGGCAAGGTGCGCCAGGCAGGGCGGGGCAGAGACGAGGAGACTGCACTCTTTTCTTGCAGACTGGCAGCGCCCAGCTGGGACGTCACTCCGCCACCGCCGCTGCCGCCGCCAGCCACGAGTGCTGCGCCACCCCTGCCACCCTGCCGCAGCACAAGAAGGACAAGCCGTGGGATCATGAGGGCATCGACCACTGGAAGGTCGAGCCGTTCAAGAAGGAGGACAACCCCTCGGGCCTGCTGGAGGAGAGCTCCTTTGCAACGCTCTTCCCCAAGTACCGCGGTGCGTGCTGTGGACGCGCCTGAGCGCCCGAGTGTGCTTCTTGCTTTTGGGCGGCAGCATCTTGCTGCCAGGGTACGAGCGTGCCTGGATGATGCAGCAGGTTGCTGCTTCATACCTAAGCTTGGCCAGGAGGGGCCCGGCTGCACCGCAGGCACCCCATTTCGCCCATGCCTGCAGCAGCACCCCGCAGGCAGTGCACCTGCACTCGAGGTTGGTTGTGGCTGCTCACTGTGCCACGCTGCGCTGCCCTGCAGAGAAGTACCTGCGGGAGGTGTGGCCCGCGGTGACCAAGACGCTGAAGGAGCACGGCATCGGCTGCGAGCTCAATCTGGTGGAGGGCTCCATGACGGTGGGCGGGCCCTGGGGTTTTGGGGGTGGGCCGGGCCAGCAAGGCAGGGTGGTGGTGGCAAGGCGTGCGGCATGCGTGACTGCCAACCACAGGGAATTGTTTACTTACACTGCTGCTGAGGCTCCCGGCACAGCAAAGCAGCTGGCTGCTGCACCAGCGCTGTGCTGTTGAACTGCCGCCGCTGCGCGCCTGCCACACTTCCCCCAATGGCGCTGGGCCTGCCACCCGCTGCACTGCCTGGCGCAGGTGCGCACCACGCGCAAGACGTACGACCCTTACATCATCGTCAAGGCACGAGACCTCATCAAGCTGCTGGCGCGCTCAGTGCCGGCGCCTCAGGTGAGGCAACAGCGGGCGCTGTTGCGGTGGCAGCTGAGCGTGGCGCTATGGGCTGGGGGGCTGCTGGTGCTGCCCCCGCTCGGGCCGCCATTCCATCCTGCAACCCTTTTGCTGCCATCGACCAGCCCTGTGCCTTCTCTTCAATTATATTCACCTACATGCCACCCCATGCAGGCGCTGAAGATCCTGGAGGACGAGGTGCAGTGCGACGTGATCAAGGTCGGCGGCATCGTGCGCAACAAGGAGAAGTTTGTGAAGCGGCGGCAGCGCCTGATCGGGCCCAACGGCGCGACGCTCAAGGCGCTGGAGCTGCTCACCGGCTGCTACATCCTGGTGCAGGTGCGGGGCGGGCCTGTGGTGGCGGGGGACGCACCATGTTATCATGTGTCAGCATGGCAATGGCTTGGTCCCCGAGACCTGCTGCAAACGCTGCTCACTGCCAGCTCAGTTGACTGTCTTGTCCATGCTGGCGCCCTGCCCAGCTGCTGCCGTGCATTACTTGTGTGGCCCGCCAACCCTCCCCTCCCCTCCCCTTCCCACCTGCCCCAGGGCAACACGGTGTCCGCCATGGGCGACTTCAAGGGCCTGAAGACGGTGCGGCGCATCGTGGAGGACTGCATCAAAAACGTGCACCCCATCTACCACATCAAGACGCTCATGATCAAGCGGGAGCTGGTGCGCGGGGCAGCGGGGCGCCACCACATGCATGCTGGGGCGGCGATGGATGGATTGCCGGGCTAAGGGTGGCAGGCGTGCAACCGCAGGCTTGTGCCCGCATTGTGGCTGCTGTCAGTGAGCAGGCAGTTGTGGGCGCTGTTGCCGTGGAGCGCACAGCAGCTGTTGACATGCTGCGTCTGCTCCTGGTGCTGCCCGCCTCGCAGGCCAAGGACCCGGCGCTGGCCCAGGAGTCGTGGGACCGCTTCCTGCCCAACTTCAAGAAGAAGAACGTGCAGCGCAAGAAGCCCAAGAAGGTGCGGCGGTGTGCCTGGCCAGGCCCTGGCTGGGTGTGCTGCCGACTGCCGCTGTGCATCAGGAATGTGCGGCACCCATACAATCCGTCTCGGGCATGGCACAGCACGCTGTTGCCCTCCAGCCTGCAGCCTTGCTATCCATCAACGTGCCAGCTTGTTCAGCCCCCCTCCTCACACCTTCCTCAACCTCCTTAACCTCCCCCTTCCTCCCTCCACACAGGTGCGCGAGAAGAAGGAGTACACACCCTTCCCGCCGCCGCAGCAGCCCAGCAAGGAGGACCTCATGCTGGAGAGCGGAGAGTACTTTCTGTCGGCGGAGCAAAAGGCGGCGCGCGCGGCGGCTGCGCAGGCGGCACGCCAGGCGGCGCGCACCGAGGAGCGGCAGCGCCAGCGGGAGGCGGCCTTCCAGGCGCCCACAGAGGGCGGCCGTGCAGCTGGCGGCGGCGGTGGAGCGCAGCAGGCAGCGGTGGCGGCGGCGCCCGGCCAGCAGACGGCAGCCAGCCTGGCGGAGGGGCTGAAGAAGAAGCTCAAAGGTGGGCAGGAGCATGGGTGTGGGAGTGGTCTGTGTATGGCACACACTTTTCGCATGTCGCCATGCACCATCCATCGCCTCCCCCTCTGGACTGATTCACCACAAGTTGCTGCATGCAGGCAGCAAGAAGGAGGGTGCGGCAGCAAGCGGCGGCGACGTTGCCATGTTCCTGGCGCCAGGCACAGCGGGGGCAGCAGACGGCGGCAGCAAGGGCGACAAGCCCAAGAAGAAGCGGAAGTCGGAAGAGGGCAGCGGCGGCGAGGCAGCGGATGGCAAGAAGGAGAAGAGGAAGAAGAAGAAGGAAGTCTGAATCACCTATTTGTGAGCGTTGGGCGTAGGCAGGCAACAGGCAGGCAAACTGCTGCGATGTGCAAGTTATAGGTTTTACGTAGGCGGGCAAAGCACCCGTTAACAAACCATGTATCACAAGGCAAGGGCATGTCAAACAAGGCAAATAAACCAAGGGAGGAGGCGTTCATGCATAACGCTGGCGTGCGGCGGGCGGCAGCTCAGCGCTGGCCATGCAGTGCGCCTCAGCCGTCCTCTTGAAGCTCCCTGCACGCTCCACAAAGCACTGAGCGGTCTTGGACGCCATGGAGGGCGGGCCAGCCCACTCAGCCTCTCGGCCCAGCAGCAGCGACAGCCAGGGCAGCAGCACGGCTCCCCCAACGTCAGGAGGCACAGCAGGAGGCACGGCAGGCGCGTCCTCTGGCGCGGTGCCTGCCTACCTCGCTGACTGGCAGGGCGGCGCTCGTGCCGCCGACGTTTGCTTTGTGTGCGCCGGTGGCGAGGAGCTGCCGGCGCACCTGCAGTTCCTGGCCCGCTACTGCACCCTGTTTGGCGACCTGCTGGAGGCGGGCAGCGACCCTGCAGCTGGTGGGCCAGCGGTGAGGCAGCTACCCACCCCAGCAGCGCCGCTGCGCGTGGATGTGCGCACCCACGCTGCCGACCATGTGGAGCGGGCTTTGCTGGCGGTGTATCAGCCCCACCTTGCTGAGGCTGTGGTGGCCTCGCTGCGCACGCCGACTGCCTACGCAGCGCAGCTGGACCTGGCAGCCTTCCTAGGGTGAGGGTGCTGTAGTGCCCGCTCACTGCCACTCACATCATGCCACATGCCAGCTCCTAAGCGGGGCCTGTCCTGTCTGCCTCTGCAGGTTTGGCCGCCTGATGGAGTGTCTGCGTGCACCGCTGGCACGCCGCGGCCCCGCCATGGGCACACTCGTTGGCTTTGACTTTGCGCCGTGGCTGGACCTTGCGGAGCGCCACAGCCTGACCGCCCTGAAGACGTACTGCCTGGTGAGTTGGTTGGAAGGGGTGGTTCTGCGCCCAGCAAGCATTTCCCATGGCAATTGCAAGGCCCCAGGCAGTGCACCTGCCATCCTCCACCTGACCATGCTCCCCTTGCTGTGCTGCTGTGAGCAGGAGTGCCTGATGCACCTGCTGGTGGCGCCTGGCAGCTCCGGCAGGAGCGATGAGCCCAAGCTGTACCAGATCAACTGGCGGGAGCTGAGGTGCGTGCCGCAGTGGCTAGCAGGAGGCCTGGTGTCTGTGCTGGGCTGGGTGAGTGTGTCGTACTGCCTGGTCACTTCGCCTACCATTATCTGTAGCTGCAACTGCTTTCCATCTCCCGCCACTCCACACTTTGCCGCAGCAAGCAGCACCTGCTGTGCCTGCTGGACGGCCTTGCCACCGGAGTGCGGCGCTGCGTGCAGCGTACCTACACGCTGCACGTGCGAGTGCCCTGCAGCAGCCCGGCGGCGAGCGTGTCACAAGTCCATGCAGCCGCCCCCGCAGCCCCTGGCACACCTGCGGCAGCTGGGGCTGCTACCTACGGCGCCGGCCTGCCGCACCCAGGGATGCCGCCGTCAGGCGCTGGCTGGCTGCCAGGCCTGCCGCCGCCGCACCATGTTGCATCATTGACTTTGCCGCAGCTGCGCCAGCAGGACATACAGGGTGCCCTGTTCCACGAGGCCGAGCTTGGCAGCTGGCATGACATGGGCAGCACAGATCTGGGCAGCTGAGGCAGCAGGTGTGGCGCAGAATACGTGCATTTCATGTTTGTTGCTGTGGGTGTCTGTAGCTAGCCTCCTCTAACTGCATGGCACCTGACCGTGGAAGCCGCAAGGCAACCCCAACCGTCGCGGGGCCGACTGTCCGTGCTTGCCTGCAATCGCTGCCATACGAATGCAATAAAACATCCCCTTGTGTTTTGAGCAGAAGGTTCTTATCACGATATGATGACTCCTATTCAAGGGTGCATCAAACAGAAAGAAAAAAATCTACACAAAAGGCGCGACGTCGCTCGAACAAACCGCCGCCGCTCGCCGGTGACATCAGCGCCTGATCGAGGGCGATCCCCGCACGCCTTGCCTTTGCTCCGTGTTTGTTGATCGTTTATCACGCTCTCACGGTACGCCGGGCTTCCTCCGCTGCTTGCCTTGGGTTGCTCGAGCCCCGCAGCGCTGCCTGGTGGGCCGATGCCAGCCCTGGCGCTCTCGCCTCGGAGGCCAGCGCTGGCGAGCCCCAGGAACGCGCRCCGCCCCGCCTCACCCATGAGCGCGCCACCACCCGCCGCCGCCGCTGCCCGGCAGCGCCGGAAGGGGTCGCGGCCAGATGCCCCGCGCCGCAGCACTCGGGTAGCAGCAGACGCCAGCAATGGCAGCGCCCATACCGCATCGGCGGCGGCAGGTGCCAAGCTGGATGGGGAGGCGGTGCCGCAGGGCGAGTCGTGCCCGCTGCCTGCCGCCGCCAGCAGCTGGGCCAAGCGCGAGCCGCCGCTGGGCGGCCGCATGGTGTGGCGCCTGCTGCGCCAGCAGAAGCGCCACCTGCTGCTGGCGGGCGTATCGCTGGTGCTGTGCGTGTCCATGAACCTGGCGTCACCGGTGCTGCAAGGCATGCTGTTTGACGTGCTGGTGCGCGGCCAGCCCTTCCAGCAGTGAGTGGTGGGGTGGGTGGCAGGGGAGAGCAGAGCCGTGGTGGGTGCTGGGCAAGGACTGTCCTTGCTGCGGCTGTCTGTTGCTGCTGATGGGGGCCGGGCTGCTACCATCTAAGCGGCCCAGATGCTGCTGGGCGCACTCCTGCTGCTTTATGTTTTGAAAAGGCCTGCCATGCAGCCCAGACCGGTGGGTGTGCGAGGGAGCTCATGCTCATGCAAGTCCGCCCCTTCTGCAGGTACTCCAAGCTGTTTGCGGTGCTGCTGACAATCTACGTGGCAGAGCCGCTGCTGTCCCAGGTGCGGCCGGCTGTTTCGGTTCAATTTGTAGTGATGTCTAGAGGATGCCAGCGTGCACAACAGCCCCGTGTACTGCTGCCATTGCAAGCGGTTGCCCCCAAGCGCCTGGCACTGCAAGGACGGCTGGTCGCTGCCTTGTGCTGCAAAGCGAAAGTCGAGGTCTGTTGCAACAGCCCGCTGTGCCAGCTGCTGCCGGGCTGTTGCAACACATACGTCCGCAGCTGCTTGTTGGCTGCTCCCAACCCCACCCAACCGCTGCCCCTCCCCACCCTGCCGGCCAGGTGTACATCCTGAACGCCTGTGGCGCCGGCGAGAAGCTACAGGCGGCGCTGCGTGCGGAGGCGTTTCGCACGCTGCTGGCGCAGCGCGTGGAGTTCTTTGACCGCCACTCCTCCAGCCAGCTGACGCAGCTGCTCAGCCGCGACCTGGACTCCATCCGCGCCTTTGTGTTTGCCAACACGGCGCGCGACCGCGGCTTCCGCGCGCTGTTCGAGGCCCTGGGAACAGTGTGCATCCTGTTCACGCTCAGGTGGGGGGCAGTGGACCTGTGGGCGTGAGCGCAGGCCACGGTTGGCGGTTGGTTGGAACGCCATGAGACAGCCAGCAGTGCTTGCATTCCAACCGCGCTACCTGCCCTTCTGTGCTGCTCTCTCCATCTGATATGCTCCATGTTCTCACTTTCGGCTGCCATGCGCCTGCCTGCTGCAGCTGGCGGCTGGGCCCGGTGCTGGCGGGCGTGATTGTGGCGTCTGTGTGCACCGCCTTCCTGTACCGCCGCCAGACGCGCAGCCTGGAGGCGGCGTCTGCGGCGGCGCAGCAGCGGCTGGCCGAGCTGGCCTCCGCCTCCTTCACCAACATGCGCACCGTGCGCATCTTTGCGGGGGAGGCGCTGGAGCAGCGGTGAGGGAGCAAAAGTGCTGGGCTGGCTGTGCGGCTGGGAGTCTGCATTTGCTGCCCTGGTGCCGCCATGGTGTTGTTGTTCGTGCCTGCTGCATCTGCTGGGCTGCTGACCAGGCAACCAGCAGCAATGTGCTGAGCCTGCCGCACCACGCTGCAACACCCCGGATGCTTGCAGGCGGTTTGGGCAGCAGGTGGCCCTCTCCTACGACTCAGGCGTGGGCTTTGCACGTGCCAAGGCAACGTTGGAGAGTGAGTGCTGCTGCACCGCTGGCATGCTGCCAATAACGCGACTCTGGCAGGCTGGCTGGGATGTCTTATGCCCATGTTTGTACCTTTGCAGAGGTTGCAGAGGAAGCGACCGCCTTCAGCACCAGCTGGCCATTTTTACTCTAACAAATGCAGCCGGCCCGACGGTCTATACAACCCTCTTCCTCCTAACCACCCCACAGGCGTGCAGCGCAGCGCCACGCACCTCAGCATGCTGGCGCTGTATGCGCTGGGCGGCCGCCTCGTGCACGCCGGCCTGCTGCCAGTGGGGGTGCTGGTCACTGCCATCGGCTTCACCTTCTCCCTGGTGTTTGCCACACAGGTGCGCACAGGGGCGGCACTGCAGGGGTGGCACTACAGGGGCAGGCAGTCTGGCATCTTGTGTAGTGCACGACTCTCAGGATGGTGCTGGATTGTGGCAGGCTGCTTGCATGGACCCACACGGGGCATGCAACCTGACCAGCCAGCCCCTGCCCATCCACCCCACCCCCGCCATGCAGGGCATGCTGCAAACCTTTGCCGACCTGCGCAACATGCTGGCCTCGGTGCGGCGGGTGCGCGCCACGCTGTCGGAGCTGCCGCCAGATGAGTCGATGGTGGCCACGCTGGCGCCCCTGCCCGATGCGCCCTGGGTGGACCCAACCGCCAGCCAGGACAGGGCAGCTGGAGCAGGCAGCGCCCACGCCTCCCACCCCGGCCTGCCGGATGAGGGGCCTGTGCTGGCTGCTGCTNGGCTCCNGGGGACGANGGGGGCNTGCGCAGGATGGCGAGGCCGGCAGCGGCCTGGCGGTGGAGGCGGCCCTGGCCGGCGACCTGCGCCTGGAGGGCGTCTACTTCAGCTACCCCACGCGGCCGGGGGCGGCGGTGCTGCGCAACCTGTCCCTCACGCTGCCACGCGGCAAGGTCACCGCGGTGGTGGGCAGGTGCGTGGCTGCACCTGGAGGGTAAAGAGAAGGGAGTGCATAGCTGAATTGCATGCATATGAGACCTCAGTTTGCACTCAGCAAAGGTTTGCTCAGACATCAAGCGCTCTAGTGGGCAGCCGTCCATTCATACATGCCTGTGATCCTGCTCGCCACCCCTGCTGCAGGTCTGGCGCCGGCAAGTCCACGGTGGCGGCGCTGCTGGAGCGGCTGTACACCCCGGACGCAGGCGCAATCACGCTGGGCGGAGAGGTGGGTCCTGCTGGCAGGGGGCTGCCTTGCCCTGCAGATGTGTTGAGAGCGCAGGTTGGTGGGCAACTGCCTGGTTCAGCATGTCCTGCTTGCTGGCCCTGCCGCGTGGCAAATGCACCCCAGCTGGTGTGGTTGGGCATGCCCTCTGCCCTGCAGGACATCCGTGCCTTCACACGCACCGAGTGGTGTGCAGCGCTGGCGGCCGTGAGCCAGGAGCCGGTGCTGTTCCCCGCCAGCATCGCCTACAACATCGGTGAGGGCACGCCTCGCTGCGGGCTGCGCTGGTGGTGCTGCCAGGGAGCATGGCAGCCGGTGCTGCATTTGATGCGCTTGTGGGTCAATTGCAGATTGCCAGCAAAAGCCCAGCAGGCCTTTTGTCCCTCCCCATCCCTGCTCTTCGCCTGCTTGCCCCTGCAGGCTACGGCCGGTCGATGCGGTGCAGCCAGGAGGAGATCGAGGCGGCGGCCAAGGCAGCCAATGCGCACGAGTTCATTGTGAACCTGCCCGACGGCTACGCCACGGTGGTGGGGGAGGCGGGCAGCCTGCTGTCGGGCGGGCAGCGCCAACGCATCGCACTCGCACGCGCCCTGCTCAAGGTGAGGGCCGGCAGGATGGCGGGAAGGGGGCATGGGGTGGCAGCATGGCAGCTGCATCTGTTGGGACTGTCAGGCCTGTGGGGCGCTCTTCTTTACTCAGCGTGTTTTCGTTGAGCGCGCTGGCATGGCCCGGATTGCCAACACGCCCTGCACACACGCCCTCCTGTGGCCAGGATGCGCCCATCCTCATTCTGGACGAGGCCACCTCATCACTGGATGCCGAGAACGAGCGGCTGGTGCAGGTTAGCAGAGCCTTCTTTGCTTTGGGGCTCTGATGGAGCCGCACTTGCATTGCTGGATGTGCAACAGGCGGGGTGCTGGTATAGAAAGTTGCACATGTGCTGGCTGGCACCTGTGCCCCACACTCATGCCGCATCTGCCACCCATGCGTTGTTTTGCAGGCTGCCATTGACAAGCTGATGGAGGGCCGCACAGTGATGGTCATTGCGCACCGCCTGTCCACGGTGCAGAATGCAGACCAGGTGAGAGGCGGCGGTGGTGGGGGATTCAAGGCACTCTGGTGTCGGCAGAGGTTGCGCAACAGTGCGACAGGCCAGGCTGGCGGTGGCGTGCATCACACGCTGCCACACACTGCGCCTGCATCCTCCCATCTACAGATTGTGGTGCTGGAGGGTGGTCAGGTGGTGGAGCAGGGCAGCCACAAGCAGCTGCTGCGGCGGCCCGGCGGGCGCTACGCCGCTCTCGTGTCGGCGCAGGAGCTGCTGCTGCAGCAGACATGAGGCGCTGACGCACGCTGACATGAAGAGCATATTGGCTGGCACGCATCCAATTTTTCATCTGTTGGCCCTTATGCGATGTAACAATCAAAGAAAAATGAACTCAACAGAGCGTTGTGCTGCGCCGTCTGCTGGGCTTCGCGGCATGCGGAGGCGGCGTGGCAGGGCCCTTGGACTGCTCGCCCCTTGCCGGCTGCCTTCTCACCGACTCGGTAACACCTGTACTTCCCTCCATGCTGGCCATAGTGGCGGTGGACGGCTCGGCAGAGAGCGAGGCCGCGGTGCAGTTTGTGCACAGCAACTGCATACCTGAAGGCGGCCAGCTACTTGTGCTGCTGTGCAGGCCGCAGCAGGCAACCGCTTACAGCGACGCCGGCATGCCGCCGGCCTCCCCGGTGTGCTCAACAATGCATGCAGCCAAGCTGCCTGCTGCCTGCCGACCGCCTGTCCAGCCTGCTCAGGAAGGCTGGCAATGTGCACAAAACATCTGTTCTCACGGTGCGTCATGTGTGCAGGGGGAGGCAAGCGGGCAGGCACTCCGCCAGCGGTTCCCCCAGGCGCAGGTGGACAGCTGCAGCTTGTTTGCCAATGCAGTATATGTGTTATGATGTCAAAGCTGCAGCATGGGAGCGCGCCGCATGACCACTGCCTGGATGCAATGTGCAAATGCAAGTGATCCCTGAAATGTGTGCAGCTCAACTGTGCGCCACTGCATCCCTGCCACCCAGGCCGTGGAAGTGATCACGGCAGTCAGCGGCAGCAGCGAGGCAATAGCGCAAGCCATCCTGGACCGGTCGCGGCAGCTGCAGGCCTCACTGCTGTGCATCGCGCCGCACAGCCGCAGCGCCATGGAGCGGGTGCTGGTCGGCAGCGTCACAGACGTTATTGTGAGGTCAGGCACCGGCTTTTGTGGGGGCCTGTGAGGCTGTAACGTGCCGGCATGCTACACGGTCGCGGCTTACAGCATCTTGTGACCCCGCTTCCCTCTAGCAGGCGCGCGCCCCTGCCAGTGCTGGTGGTGCGTGGCGTGGAGGCGCAGGCCAGCGGAGGAGCATCCGAGGCGAGCTGAGGAGCTTGATGCCCATCTGAGGCAGCCCGGGGAGTCGACACCACATGAGCGCATGTGACGTACCTGTATATAGTAACTCATGACGGCTTGTTGTAACCACCTTTGGGAGATGAGCACACAAACTTTTGGGGATGGGGGACTGAGGACACGCCTTTGGTTGGGAGGTTCTTCACCGTGCAGAGTTGCCTGCAGGTGGCAGCGGTCAGCCTGCATCTGCCAACTGGTCACAAGCTATTGCTATTAGCAACAGGAGGCTTGCAAGCGCGATGCCAGGGGTGCAAATGGCCAGGGGGCCTGAGAGCGGAAGCCGGCTTGGCGCACGGTGAGCGGCGCAGGCGGCGGTGGGCTTGGGCGGCGGTGCTACCCGCGCGGCTCGGATCGTGCTTCCCTTGCGTCCCTGAGGCCCGGGGCGGCCCTTTGAGGCTGTGCACGACCCGGGGTGCTGTGACCCCGCTCCTGCTACGTGCTGTCCCCTCCGGCACTTGGCCGCAGTGCCTCGCGCCGCTGCATCCAGCCCAACGCCTCGGGAGCAGCGCCATGGAGGAGCAGCCGGCCGTGGAGGCCGCCCCGGCCCCCGAGCAGGCGGAGTTCAAACAGGAGGCCCCCGCCGCCGCCGATGGCGCCCCTGGTGAGGGTGGGGAGCGAACCGGCCGCCCGCCGGCCGCACCCGCGCGGGCGAGACGTTTGCCGCCGGACAGCGCTGGGCGGGCGGCGCCGCGCGCCCAGAGGCCCCTTGACGGACCCCCAGGCCTGATTGCGCGCCCGCCGGCACTGCAGGCCCCGGCAGCTGGCGCCAGCCCTCCTGCGACCGCCGCCCGCGAGCACGACGTTGGCTCACCCCCTGCTGCCCTGCCCCTGCCGCAGACGAGCCCGCCCCCGAGGCTGCTGAGGAGCCTGTCCCGGCCGCAGAGGAGCCCAAGGAGGAGGTGAAGGAGGAGGAGGAGCCCGCTGCGGAGGCGGAGCAGGTGGGGGCAGCGCTCGGCTGGGGTATGTGGTGCGCCGCTGCTTCGGGCGCCTTCCTGCTCTGGTCGGGGTGGATTGCTGCTGAAGGGTGAGTTGAATGTGTGAGCTTATCTCCTCATCCATCACTTCCCCACCTGCAGCCCGCCATCGCCATCGAGGCACCCGCCGCTGAGGCACCCGCCGCCGAGGAGCCCGCTGCCGAGGAGCCCGTCGCCGAGGCGCCGGCCGCTGACGAGGCTGCTGCCAAGAAGCGGCCGCTGGAGGAGGCGCCCGAGGAGGCGCAGGAGCCGGCGGCCAAGCTGGCCAAGGTGGAGGCGCCGGTGGCAGCTGCCCCTGCCGCGCCCCGGGCGCCGCGCGTGCGCAAGCACATGGATCACCCCGCCGCCCGGGCGCAGCGCCGCGCCCGCAAGGCGCAGGCCGCGCCGCCCGAGCCGGAGGTGCTGTT
>JADXDR010000090.1:122662-177159 GCA_025026875.1 Chlorella ohadii
TGGGCGAGTCGCCGGCAGACGTGCCCATCCCCCGCCGGCTGCGCACCGCCACGCCNNGCCGCCCACGCAGCAGCCGCGCAGCCTGGGGCCGCCTGAAGCAGGTGGGTGTGCGGACAGCAGGCAGGGTGCGGGGCGCGCTTGCCAACCTGGGCAGGCATGCTTATTTGCACTGCTTATCACATGTTTTTCCACGTCCCCATTTTCCCGCTGGCCAACTAAGTGACACTGCAACCCCTCTATGTTCCCACCGCAGGCGGCACACGGCACGCTGCCCCTGGGCTCCAAGCGCAGCAAGAATGTGTTCTGGGCAGGCGCGGCGGAGGAGGCCCAGCCCGCCTCCAGCAGCAGCGACGAGGATGACGACGAGGAGGAGAGGTGAGACTTGCGACATCATAGGAGAGGCGTGGTTGAAGCGTCAGTTGCCAGCTTGTGTTGTGCGGGTCTTGAGCTGCAGTAGGCCCGGTGAGCAGCCTGATCCATGGCGCGCCGTTTGCCACACCCATGCTGCCTCAACCTGCCCTGCCCTCCTGCAGCTCCTCCGAGTACAGCGACAGCGACGAGGACAGCGAGGCGCCCCGCCGCGGCCGCAAGAGCACCGGCGGCCGCGGCGGCGGCCGTGGCTCCGCTGCCGCCAGCCACCATGGCCAGCAGCGCCCCGGCTCGCAGGCGGGCTACCCGCAGGTGGGGCCAGGGTGGATGGCTGCTTTGCGGGCGTCAGTGCTGCCAAAGCTGCCAGGGGCCAATGCCCTGTTGTTGCAATGCGGCTGTCAAAATGTCGCCAGTTTGTATGCCTCCATGCCCCTTTTTTTCACGTTGGCCCCATCCCTGGCCCTCCACCTCGCCGCTTGGCGCAGCAGGTGGATGCGCAGATGGCGGCGCAGCTAGCCAACGTGCCCGCGCACATGCGGCCCATGGTGATGCAGCAGCTGCTGCAGCAGCGCCAGCAGCAGATGGCGCAGCGCGCCCCGCCCTCCTTTGACCAGCTGCCCCCTCAGCAGCAGTCGGTGGTGATGCAGCAGCTGGTCGCCTCGCTGCCGCCCCAGGTGCAGCAGCAGTTTGCGCAGCTGCCGCCCCAAGCCAAGCTGCAGTATGTGCAGCAGCTGTATGCCCAGCGCGTGCAGGCCCAGCAGGCGCAGCAGGCCCAGGCCGCACCCCAGGCTGCCGCTGCGCAGCAGGCCAACGCCGCGCAGCTGCAGCAGCAGCAGGCGATGCAGCAGCAGCTGCAGGCCATCTACCAGAGCCTGCCGCAGCAGACGCAGCAGCAGCTGCTGCAGATGCCACCCGACCAGCAGCAACGCATGCTGCTGCAGATTTTCCAGCAGCAGCAGCAGCAGCGCGCACAGCAGGAACAGCAGCTGCGCATGCAGCAGCAGCTGGCAGCACAGCAGGCTGCGGGTGGGCAGGCGCCGCAGCAGGCCCAGCAGCCCGTGGATGTGACTCAGTTCCTGTCATGAGCCACCACAGGTAGGAAGGGACTCTTACGCCTGCGGCTGCCCCATGTTTCCGCCTGCACTGCAGCTGATGCCGTGGTAGCGCTGTGGCTGCCCACTTTGCATTGAGCACAACTTCCCTCCCTGTCTTCCTGCAGGCATGCCAACCGCTGCGGGCTGCCCTCGCGCATCCGTGCCTTTGGCTATGATGGCTGCGCCGTGCTCCGCAGGCTTCTGCGTGCTGCCCCACTTGTCGACCTGAGCTTAGCCCAGCACACGGCTGGGATCCCACCAGCCGCGTGCCGCAGCGCTCCACTGTTACTATCGACTGCGCGGCCCCTGTGCCGTGCCACGCCCACCCTTCACTCCAGTGCATCCGCGCTGGTTGCTTGCCTTGTGACACCACTGCCTGACCCACCTGACGTCTCCTCGCACACCACGTGCACCCCTGCCTTGATAATCGTGCATGCCGCTCCTCCTGTCTTTGGGCGCCGCCCGGCTGATGGCGGCTCTGTGCCGCCTGCCGCCGGTGCGGCTGGGTCTTGTTCATCGTTGCCTTCAATTTGCTTCCAACCCAGTATGTAACAGGAGCCTTCCGTGCAGAGGCGCAGGCAGACGTTGGGTGTGCACAGATGGTGCAGGCGTTGGTTTCGTGCAGCAAGCCTGGGAGGGGCGACGTGACGTCGATGGGCAGTTGCGCACCCAGCCCTGCCTGAACCTATACTGGCTAGCCATGGAGCATGGCAGGCGCCCACAGAGCATGGCGGGTGCCGCAGAGCTGCCACTGCAAAGTGTGCCTTGGGGGGACGGCACTTGCGAGACCGCGTTGGTAATCGGCGGCGCGCCACCAGTGTAGCTCTGCTGCCTGCCCATTGGGTCTTGACGCAACTGGTGCCATCTGCTCGATGACCGGGAGCGGTTGTGGACGGGCAGGGGGATTGACCAGGGAGCAGTCACTTGGGCAGAAGCTGGTTCCGCCGGCAGTGCCACCCGGCACAGGGGACATCAGCTGTCAGAGGGGCTTCCCGTTTGGGTCGGGGCTCTATTTGGTGTGAGGGAGGCGTATGGATGCGAAAATCCGCAAAACAGCGCCTCAACCGGGACCCAAAGGTGAAAACCGTAAGGGGTTGCTGCTGGGCCTGGATGCGTGGCGCGGCCCACCTACGCGCTTCCATCACGCCTGCAAGCCCTTGCAATCACTTCTCACAGCGCCTGGCCAGGGTTGGCTGGTCTGCTGAACGCCATTGGCTGCTGCACCCACCGGGCGGCTGCCATGGCTCGCGGGCGAGCAGCCTTTCTGCGGCTAGCGGCCCTGCTACTCGCAGGTGAGGCCTTCCACAGCCGCTTGCAGCGGTTGAACTGGGGACTGCGGCCCGCTGTCGCGTGTTCCCCCAGCGGCAGCTCGGGACACCGCGCAAACACCGGGGCGCTCGCTGCCGCGAGCAGTGGAAATGTCCATGGAACGCTCTGCACGGCCCGCAAGCCGCCGCCCCTCGCCGTGACGAACTCCCTCTCTCGAACCCCCGCCTGCCCCCGCAGGACTGCTCGCGGCCGCTGCCCAGACCATCACAGGCAAGCATAGCCGCACATTGAAAGCTTTGGCAGGCGTTCGCTGGGCGAGATACTGCACCCGCCACTTTCTCTTCGGCCACGCCTTCCCGCCCGTGACCGCCGCTGCCCCTTGCGCTCCCTCTGTGCAGAGAAGCGGCCCACCTGCATGCAGTCTGGCTTGGGTTACTGGCTAGAAAAGGTGGGTGCCGCAGTTGCAGAGGCAGGCCAGCTTGCGCTGCTGCATGCCGGTGGGAACAGCTTGGACTGAGGCATGCCGGTGCCAGATACCACCTTGCACTTTCCGTCCTCATCATGTGGAGAGAAGCGAGAAATCCGTGCCTCCGCCCCCCTCGCCCACAGAGCACGCCAAACGACGGGCTGCAGCCGGCTGAGCTGGACTACTCCCAAATCGCGCTGGCGTATGAGGGCGTGGCCTGGGCGCAGCTGGCCAAGGTGGACGGCTCGGGCGCCGCCTCCTGGCCCCGCCTGCTGCCCGCCGCAGCCAAGTCGCAGTGCGGCTGCTGCAAGCTGTGCTTCGCGCAAAATGTGGCGGCGCTGGCAGACACAACGGTGAGCCAAGCTGTGGTGCCAGCTGCCTGGGTGCTGGGGCCATCGGCGGTGCACGCTGTAAGGCTGCGAGGAGGCTCAGACTGGCGTGCTCACCAGCTCGCCCCCCGNCGCCTGTACCTGCAGGGCGCGACGCCCATCAAATGCAAGCGCTGGTCTTACCGCTCCAAGGACGGCGTGTGCCGGCTGTTTGGGCCCAGCAGCAGCACGGCGCGCAGCGTGGCGCTGACGGCGCAGACGCCCAAGGACCAGGAGTGGGCCTCGGGCACAGGTGCGCAACTGAACAGTAGAAAGCACACGCTGAAAACATGTCGCCAGCCAGCTGGCGCTGGCCAGGTGCCCCCCTGGGCCCTTGCTCAACCGGCTGCGGTTGCCAGGAGTGCCGCTGCACTGCTCCCAATCCGAGCCGCTCACCCCGCTCCTCCTCCCTGTGCCCTCCCTGCTGCAGCCGAGCGCTACGTCAACCTGTTCTCCCCCGGACAGGTGGCCCCTGGCACGGCTCAGTGCCAGTTTATCGCCCTTGGCGGCGGAGGCCTGTCTGGCGGCGGCGGCCTGCCTGGCGGCCTGCCTGGCGGGTCCAGCTTGCGGCCGCCGCCGCCGGCAGCCAAGGCAGTCGATGCGGCAGCACCGGTGGCCAAGTCGCCGCCGCCGCCAAGCAAAAAGCC
Organism: Chlorella ohadii; assembly: GCA_025026875.1. Taxonomy (NCBI): domain Eukaryota; kingdom Viridiplantae; phylum Chlorophyta; class Trebouxiophyceae; order Chlorellales; family Chlorellaceae; genus Chlorella; species Chlorella ohadii. The sequence continues at coordinate 126,876 of JADXDR010000090.1, forward strand.
GCCTCCGCCACGGCCGCCGCCACCTTCGCCGCGACCACCCTCGCCCAAGCCTGCTGCAAAGAAGCCACCGCCGCCTCCGCCGCTGGTGGCACGCAAAGCCTTGCAGCCCATGGGCTGATCCCACGTGCCCCATATTGCGGCGCCACTGCCCACAGTGTCCCTCTGCTCCCCCCGGACAGCAGTGCCCGCAAATGCACACCAGCACATCAACATGACATGCTTACGCAGCCCAGTTGTGCGTGGGCCGCCAGCTCAGCTGGCCGCCCGTTACCGCACCTGCTGCCCTGCCGCCCCAGTGCACCTACATGCGGCTTCTGACCCCATTGTTTGATTTCACGGCCTCGTCTCTGCCCACGGGCCGCCCCTGCTCTCCGCTGCAGCTCGCTTCTGCTGCTCCCCTGCTTCGCTCCTCCCTGTTGGCTCCTCCCCGCTCGCTCCATCAATGCCTATACCTTGGATCTCTGACCCACACACCTTAGCCACCGTGTGCTGAACAGTGCGCAAGCCGCCTCCATCCCTTCCCTCAATCTCCCTGCTTCCCATCCCTCACCCTCATTTCCAGTCACTTGCCCCATCTCCTTCACCGGTATGTCTTTTCGTGGTGTTTGCATGGCCAGCAAGTCGTGACCTGGCGATGCCATGCTTTGCACAATCACTGCGCGCACCCCTGCCGACTCNACACACATGACNTCCAGATCAACATGAACAGCAAATTTTCCCACAGCACTTAAATGCNTTTTGATGCACCTGAGATGATGCAGTGCTTGCGCCCCTTCTGTAACCCAGTGGCATTTCNAGGGCACCGGCGCCTCGGGTGAGGACTTGCCAGAGCCTGTGCAGACCCACAATACGACGTGCGGAACCATGCTTGCGGCGGACTGCACACGTGGCGCCGCCAGCGGGAGAGTAGCAGTGGGTGCAGCTGGCCGGCCCGCTTGCAGCCTTCTTCAGAGGTGCACCCTAGCACCGCGGGGGGTACTTGCTGCGCCAAATAGCAAGCGCTGCCCGCTAGCAGGGGAGGCCGCCGGCTGCTGCGGCCGAGGGCTAGCCAGCGATGAGTTTAGAAATCGAGGCGACAGAGTGAGTCACTGATCGGGCTGAGGGCGGCCTGCGAGCGCTTCCCGCAGACTTCGCGCGCCCGGCGCCCAGCCGGGGCACGGCTGGCCTTGCAAAGCTGCCTGAAACGATGCTGGAAGATATTATTAGTCTCTTCAGCACGGCGATGGGCGGTAGGGACCACTGTGTGCCCGCCGCCGCTGCCGCCGCCGCTGCTGCCGCCGCCGCTGCTACTGCCGCCGCATTGTGCCCACCTTGTGCTCGCTGGGCCCGTCTCCATCTGCGCAGTGTTATCAAAATCATCCTGCAGTTTTGCAAAGAAAACTCGCTGGTGGAGTCCTTCAACGCCATCCAGGTGCCGCTGCCCCGCACAGCGTTGCCGAGCCACCCGGCTGCTTGGCGCGGCCGCCCGCCTGTGTGTGCTCTCCCCACCTTGCGACGTGCCATGCTGTGTGCACCCTGCTGTCCCAACGCCTCCTTGCCACCGCGTAGCACCCGCCCTCCCCCCTACCGCAGAATGAGTGCCAGGTGTCGCTGAACACGGTGGACAGCATCGAGAGCTTTGTGTCGGACATCAACAACGGGCGCTGGGACGTGGTGCTGCCCCAGGTGGCCTCCCTCAAGCTGCCGCGCGCCAAGCTGGAGGACCTGTACGAGCAGGTGGGGGGCGAGCGGGGTAGGGCAGCAGGCAGGGGCATAAAGGGCAATGGTGGGCAGCTGGGTCAGGCAGCGGGCGGGGACTGGGCATGGAGGGCCATGTTGTGCCGTGCTGTGGTGCCCAGCCTGCCGTGCGTGCCCCGACTGCTGCACACGGCGTTGGTATTGGTCGGCAACAGCCGGGGGGCGTGGAGCCAGCGGTTTGCTGCAGATCATCATCCGCCTGCCAATCAATCAGGGTGCCTGCTGCTTTGCAGGCACTCGTCCGAATGTTCATGCTTGGTTCATGCTTGGCTGTTCCTTCCTGCACCTCCCACGCGCCTGACCCTCTGCAGGTTGTGCTGGAGCTGCTGGAGCTGAGGGAGACGGACACAGCGCGTGCCATGCTGCGGCAAACGCAGGTGCATGCCTGGTGCAGCGTCACTGCTGTGCAGCCACCAGTGCAGCAGCACGAGCGGCATGCTTTGATTGCTGCCTGCGGCTGCACTACTGTGGGGCATGCTCCGCCATCCTGGTTGCTGGCCCCGGGCTGCACTGATGTGGCAACCCGCCCTGCCGCTCCTCCCGGCAGGTGTTTGCACGCATGAAGCAGGACGACGCGGAGCGGTACCTGCGGCTGGAGCACCTGGCCAACCGGTGGGCGCAGCCTGCGGCTCTTGCCGCGCTGCTCTACCAACAGCGCTGCTGCTGCTTGCTGATCTTTTTGAAGCCCCCTAAACCTTCCCCGACTTGCAAAATCCTGACCCTCCCACCTCCTGCCCCCACCGACCCCTGGCCCGCAGCTCCTACTTTGATGCGCGGGAGCTGTACGGCAGCACGCCACGCGACAAGCGGCGGGCGCAGCTGGCGCACGCGCTGTCCAGCGAGGTGTCCACGGTGCCGCCCTCACGCCTCATGGCGCTGGTGGGCCAGGCGCTCAAGTGGTGAGGGAGGGGGTAGGGTGGCAGGGTGGGTGGGTGGGTGGGTGGGCCGGGAGGCTGGGGCCGCTTGCATTTGTTGTGTTGCCAACCCGTTGGTGATCAGTGGACACATGCGATGGCAAGATGCAAATGGCATGAGAGGGAAGATAAGGTGCTCATCACATCAGCTGGCCCCGCACCTGCCCGCCCCTGTGCAGGCAGCAGCAGCAGGGCATGCTCCCGCCCGGCGCCGCGTTCGACCTGTTCCGCGGCACGGCGGCGGGCGCGCGGGACGAGGTGGAGACGTTCCCCACAGACCTGGACCGGCAGGTGGGCTGATGGGGGGCTGTGATGGTGGGCTGTGATGGTGGGGAGGTGGTTTGATGGTGGATTGCTTGCATCTGAGGCAGGTGAGCCGTCCCAGCTGCGGCAGTTGCAAGGCACTGCAATCGTGACGTCCCAACTCCTGCTCTGCACGCTGCCTGCTGCCGCAGATCAAGTTTGGCAGCAAGAGCCACGCCGAGTGCGCGGCCTTCTCGCCCGACGGCCAGCTGCTGGTCACGGGCAGCGTGGACGGTTTCGTGGAGGTGCGGCTGGGCCTGGGCGCTGGTGTGCTGGTGTGCTGAGGATCATGGTGGTCCTAGTGATTGAACAAGTTGAACAAGCTGGGCTTGTGCCTGCCATGACAACAGTGGTAGATGAAGCCATGAACCCAAGCTTGTGCATGCTGAAGCAGCGTCACATGCGCCCTGCCCGCCCCCCACCGCCCTGCCCCAGGTGTGGGACCACCTCACGGGCCGCCTCAAGCTGGACCTGCCGTACCAGGCGCAGGAGCAGTTCATGCTGCACGACTCCGCGGTGCGCTGCGCACGCTGCGCTGCTGCTGCCCAGCTCCAGACAGCGCTGCAAGCCGTGCTGAGTGCTAGACCATGCTGGGCCTGGGTTGCATGGAGTCAACGCTGCATGCTGCCGCTGTGCTGCGCATGTTGTGGCCCATCAGGCACCTGATACGCCTGTCCTGCCCTCCCAACCCCTTTTCACCTGCAGGTGCTGGCTGCCGCCTTCTCCCGCGACTCCGAGCTGCTGGCCACGGGCGACCAGGACGGGCGGATCAAGGTGGGAGGGCAGGGCAGTGAGTGGGTTGGTGCCTGGGTGGCTGTGCACCTGGCTCCGCCCGAGTGCTCGGCAGTAAGCGTGGAGGCCACGGTGCAAAGCTGGCTTGCCTGCTGCTCTGCAGCTTGCTTTTCCATGCTTCTTGCCCTGCTGGCTGCCCTTTACAGCATTACACTCCCTGCGCCTGCAGGTGTGGCGCGTGCGCACCGGCCAGTGCCTGCGGCGCTTTGACTCGGCGCACAGCCAGGGCGTGACCAGCCTGGCCTTCTCGCGAGATGGCACCCACGTGCTGTCTGCCTCCTACGACACACTAGTCAGGTGGGGGCAGGTTCTTAGGAAACGCATTGGGTCGCATTGGGTGGGAGCTGGATGTCCCTGTGCAGCGGTTACCTTGTCGCTGTTATGTGCCCCAAACTCAGCCAGCCCAAAGCATTGCTCGCGCCACTGTGGGCTGCAGGGTGCACGGCATCAAGAGCGGCAAGATGCTCAAGGAGTTCCGCGGCCACTCCTCCTTTGTCAACGCCGCGGTGTACAGCTCCGACGGCACGCAGGTGGGGCAGCTGACAGCTCCCAACTGCATGCATGGAGTGCCATGGGTGCTCCACACTTGGGGCTGGGGCTGTGAAAGGGGAGGCATGCAATTTCAATTCATGAGCCACCGCCCTCTGCTAAGTCACCACCAAACGCTGCCCACTGACCCTGCACCCCCGCCTGTTACCCGCCCTCCAGGTCATCACTGCCGGCGCGGACGCAACGGTGCGGGTGTGGGACGCCAAGACCTGCGACTGCACCTTTGTGTTCCGCCCGCCCCAGGCCAGCGCCACGGCCGAGGCGCCGGTGGTCAGCGTGGCGCTCAACCCGCAGGTGGGTGCGGGGGGCAGCCTATGGATGGGGTGTTTTGGCAGGGCTGCCGAGGTGTGGGGRTGAAGTCGGCCTGCTGACTGCTGGCCCTCTGTGGTGGTCTTAGGCTCCTGCGCGTGTCCCGCTGCGCACCAGGCTGCTGCCTGACACTCAGCAGTTGGCAACGACCCCTCCATTCCTGTGCCTCCCCCTCCCTCCCCCCTCCCCCCTCCTCTGCAGAAGGTGGACCAGGTGCTGGTGGCCACCCGCTCCTCCACGCTCTACCTCATGACGCTGCAGGGCCAGGTGCGCGCATCAGGGGCTAGGGCGCACAAAGCACAGCAGACCTGCCGGCTCTAGTGCCTGCTCATGAGTGAAGGCACAGGCTGCACATGCGGCCAGCTGTCTTGCTCGGTGCCCTCTTTACTGGCCCCCCACTGAACAGCACCCGTGCAATCAAGGATGATCCACCACTACCAACGTGCAACCCTGCGCCTCTGGGCCCCACCCTGCCGCAGGTGGTGAAGAGCTTCCAGTCGGGCAAGAAGTCGGGCGGCGACTTCCTGGCCTTCTGCCTGTCGCCCCGCGGCGAGTGGGCCTACTGCCTGGGCGAGGACGGCGTGCTCTACTGCTTCTCCCTGGCATCCGGCAAGCTGGAGCACCTCATGCAGGTGGGCACGCTGGGCAGGGCAGCAGGGGTTGTGTTGAAGCGGCCTGGCTTTGCGCATGGGCCAGCCATGGCTAAGTGACATTAGCAGCGCTTGCCGCAGCAGTGCCCTGTGCCATCACAGCACCCGTATGTGCAATCCTGAAACAGCCCCAACCTTGACACGCCTTCCCACCTGCCACCCAACCCACCAACCAGGTTGCTGAGAAGGACCCCATCGGGCTGGCGCACCACCCGCACCGCAACCTGCTGGCCACCTTTGCGGCAGACGGCACGCTCAAGACGTGGAAGCCATGACAAGGCAGCACCTGCACAACAGCATGCCTGCAGCCTGCTGCCGACCCTGCAGGCGCCGCTGCGCACTTGACATGACCCCTGCCGCTATTCTGACGAGAACATGACGCGCTGGTGTGAGACGTTGGTTACAGCAAGCAAACGAAGTCAGAAAAGGGACTGGCATTTACAGGCGAAACAGTGGCAGCAGACGGGAAGGGCAGGGCAGCTGTACGGCAGAGAACGTGGGCGAGCATATATCCGGAGCGTTGCGAGGGCGGGGAACATGTCGGAACGTTTGCACGTCAGTCGTTGCAGTCTTTGCTGGCATAGGTATCGAGAGAGCCAGGGCGCTGGCGAGCGGAGCAAGGGGCCGGAGCAGGCCACCTTGAGCCAAGCCAGTGGCAGGCAGGAAGTGGGTGATCAGCCGTTGAAACAGAGCAGCTGCGTGCACAAGCTGCTGGGGGCCTTCGGGGGCCAGTCGTGCGTTACACGGGGCTAGCTGGCCAGGGCGCTGGGAGGGCCTCCATGGGTGGATGCAGGTAGATGCGGGAGCAGAGGTGCCACCTGCAACACAGGGCAACACCATGCCAGTCAGTGGACCGGCCAATTGAGCAACCTGGCGGCCTGCCGCAAAATCAGGCACAGAGCAACAGGCATGCTACCCCTTCAGGCCAGCACCAAGTTTTGCTGTAGATATTCGTGATATTCCACGCCAGCACCCACCTGCTTCATCCAGCTGCCAGCAGTGGCAGCCTAGTCATACTTGGGGCTGGCGTCGCGCTCGCGGCGCGGGCTGCGCGAGCGCTGGGGGGAGCGGTCGCGCCGGTCGTCGTCACGCCGGTCGTCACGGCGGGGGGAGTCGCGACGCCGGTCATCATACCTGATGCAGGGGCAGGACAAGGGGCGGCAGGAGGAGCAGTTTCAAGTTGTATGGCCTGGCCAAGTGGAGGGTGGCTTGCAAAGAGACCATGCGCCCTGCCTCCCAGGCCCCAGCCACCCGCAGGCACCTGTCGTCCCGGCGGCGGTCGTCGTAGCGGTCATCACGCCGGCTCTCGTAGCGGTCGTCACGCCTGCAGGCAGCAGCAGGGAATTGCGCGACTTCTCAGCATGACGTTTCAGCGAGGGGCTGACCAGGTTGAGCCACCCACATTGAGCGCAGCTTACCCGCCACCGTAGCCGCCGCCTCCGTAGCCACCACCGCCACCGCCACCGTAGCGGCCACCACCACCACCGCCACCGCTGGGGCACTGCATAGAGGAAGAAGGGATGCTACACGTCAGCTCATCATGCAGGACAGCAAGCGAGCCATGCAGGGGTGGTTCTGGTAGAGGCCAAAGAACTTCTAGTAGCAAGCACGCCTGCCACCTCATTGCCCGTCTCCCTCTGCATCNAACCGCCGACTGCCTCCTGCCCGCCCAGCACTCACGTCGCGNCGCAATGTGGCCGGGCTCGCCACACTGGAAGCACCGGCGGTCGCCACCGCCGCCGCCGCCGCCACCGTACTGCGGTGGACAAGGGTGGGACAAGTGCAAGCAAGATCAGGTGCTAAAGGTGGGAGGTGGACACGCCCAGCGCACCAAAAGCACATGGAGCCCACAATCGCCCCCTGCCGCGCCAAAACYCACGCCGCCACCGCCGTAGCCGCCGCCACCGTAGCCGCCGCYGCCGCGGCCCCCGCCTCCGCCGTCGCGGCGCCCGGGGCGGGCGCGCTCCACCTTCCACCCGTTCTTGCCGTCCAGGCCGGCCACGGCGTCATCGGCATCACGCTCGTCCTCAAAGGTGATGAAGCCAAAGCCGGGCTGAATAATAGGATGGKKGGGGGCAGGGGAGGGAGGGAGGTGCGTAAGCAGCGCGGCTGTGTGGCTGGGAGGCGAAGGGGTGCAGTGCAGGCTGTGGGACACCAACATGCTTGTGGTGCCGGGCTGTGCTGGAATGAAGTGCATGGATGCCACCTGCCGCCTGCATGTCCTAGCTGTCGCATGCAGCACAGCGTGCACTAGTATGCACTAGCAGGCATGAGCAAGTGGGGCCAGTGCAAACGCTTGGATGGCGAGGGCTTGGGCGGCAGCCAATGCTGGCGGTTGTTAGTTAGGTTGCTCACCGGGTTGCTGCAGCAAGGCAGGGTGGGGAAGGAATTGGTGAGAGGTTGCACCCACAAGCAAGACAGAGCAGGCCAGCCACACTGCACAGCCAAACTGAGCAAGGCAGAAGCAGCGGCCTGCCATGTGCCCCGTCTGGCAACACCGCAAGCACACCCGCTCACCGGGCAATCCAGGTCGCCGACACGCGGCCGTAGCGTCCGAACTGCGAGCCAGCGATCAGTGCAGCGCGTCACACAGCGAGCGGGCGGGCGAACAGCGGACGGGAGGGCGCGAGTGCGCTGGCGAACAGCGGGCCGGAGGCGGCGGCGAGGGACGGTGCAGACGGGCGCAGGACGGGGTCAGGGCGTGGCGGCTCCTCCGCGAGTGGCCTCCACGCCGTGCCAGGGCGATGCAGGGCGTTCGGGGCGCGGCCAGGCCCCACGGACTGCCATCGGCGCTCTTGCCTCTGCCTCCAGCTCGCTCTGCTGGATGCGGTCGTCCAGGCCGCCCACCCACACGCGGATGCCGCCCCGGTCGTAAGACATACTGCTGATTTCGCTGTGCTTGCGGTTTGTGCACACGCGGGGAGGCGTGTGAGGACCTCGACACGGCGGCGCGCGCGAGGGACAGGGCGGCAGGCGAGGGGGAGGCCCGTTTTGGCCAGGGCCCAGTTTGCATGAGGCGCCCTGTGGCCTGGCAGCGCCTGGAATGCCGCTCGCGCCACCCAGAAGTCCCTGATCAGCCCTAATAATTACTTGGCACGCCCTGTTTGGTCCCGCCGTGAGCCACAGGCAGCAGGCCGCAACCAAGGTGGCGCTCAGGAGCCCCAGGGAGGCCTTTCGAGGCTCGATCCCGCTGCAACAGCATTGAATTGAGCGACAGCCATCGATCCGACGAGCCCTGGCACCGGGGCAGCGGCGGCGGGCAGTCGACGGCGGCGGCGGCGTAGCGCACCCTCTCTCTCCCGCCTGATCGCAGTGCTCCAGCATGGAGGACCCCTGCTGCGCCCCTGAGGCGGCGGCGTGGGCGGCAGATGCCGAAGCATGCGATGCGCTGGCGTGCGACCCCACGCTGGAGGCGTGCTGCCGGCGCGACCTGGAGGCGCAGGCGGTGGAGGCGCGCCTCAAGGCGCAGCTGTCGCTGGGCGACCGCAGCAAGGAGCGGCAGCGCCTGGCAGCCCGTGTGCTGGGCACGGCAGCGCAGCAGCAGCAGCAGCAGCAGGCGGAGCGGGGGGAGCTGGGCAGTGACCTGGAGAGCGAGGAGGACGAAGAGCTGCTGGGTGAGCTCTTGGGCACCTGTGCTGCGGCTGGGCCAGAGTGAACGGATCCTTGGGAACACCTGCTGCAGTGCCAGTGCAGCATGCGTGCCTGCATGACTACAAAGCAGGGCATGTGAGAGCAGCTGGCTGTGGGCCCCAGTGCAGCTCTGCCACTCTCCAGCTCTCGCCAGCAAGGGCTGCACGTCCCCACGGCACCCCGCCCCTCCCTCCGCCTCGTGCGCTGCAGGCCGCCTGCGGGCGCAGCGCCTTGCGCAGATGCAGCAGGCAGCCGAGTCGCGTGCGCGGCTGCAGGCAGCGGGGCACGGCGGGCTGGTGGATGTATCCGAGGCGCGGCTGCTGCGCGAAGCAGAGGCCAGCTCCTCGCCGCTGGTGTGCCACCTGGCGCTGGAGGGCTCCCCCCTGGATGATGAGCTGGACGAGCACCTGGCGCAGCTGGCCCACCTCTACCTGGGCACCCGATTTGTGCGCGCACGCATCAGCCTGCGCAGCACGCTGCATCTGCGCCTGCGCACGCCGCCGGGGCCCGGTGAGAGCCTGGGCAGGGTGGCGGGCAGGGCGGGGGAAGGGACGGGCGATGCAGCGTTGGATGCAGCTGCTGCATTTTGTCATCGCTTGGCCTGGTGTGCTGGCTCTTGCCTGATCCAGTCAGCTGGCAGCATTTATATCGTCTGACCCCTGCTGCTCCTGCCTGCCCTGCCCCCGCACAGGCCTGCTGTGCTTCCGTGAGGGCAGCCTGGTGGGTGCGGCGGGGCTGGACCGCTTTGGTGCGCCCGACTGCCTGCTGGAGGAGGCAGTGGATCAGTGGCTGCGCCAGCACAAGGGCCTGCTGCTGGAGTCTGCAGCAGCAGCGGCAGCAGCAGCCAGGCCCAGCAGACGCAGCAACGGCGATGCCAGCAGCAGTGGGGACGACAGCGGCAGTGGCAGCGAGGAGGAAGGGGATGAGTGGCAGCAGCCGTGCGAGGTGTGTGGGCGGCGCTACCCCCACCNAGCACATACGCTCGGTGTACGCCAGCCGGCGGGAGGATGGAGGCAGCAGCAGCAGCGGAGAAGAAGAGTGATGTGCTTGCTTCTGTGCATTACTTGATATCATACACAGCTTGACAACACACGCACGGGCAGCAGACCAATTGTTTAAGCAGGGTGAAGAGTGTGATGCAATCCAGGAGAAAAAACTGCAGTTGCATGCAGGGGGCAAACCCAGGCTGCAGTTCACATGACTGGTCGCTGGCAGTGCGAGCTGTGCTGCCATCCAAGTTCACTACGCTTATTACAAGCAGTTGGTACAAGGCAGCAAAGAACGACCGGCAGCAAAACACAAAAGGTACATGCAAGTGGGCCGGAGGCGGCCCATGCCACAACATGCGGGCATCAGATGCCGCCATGCTCGCTACTCAGCTCGTTGTACAGCCCAAGGGAATACCCTGCAGTGGAGGCAATGATCAGGCACAGGGTGAGCAGGGCTGGTTGATCAGAGCAGTTGAGAGTAATCCGGCCCCAGTGCTGCGATGATGTGCATGTCTTTCCACCCGCATGAGCAGCTCACCTCGCTCGCGGATGGGTAGCCAGGTGGGCACTCCGTACCAGTGCACATACCCCATGGCCGCCACGCCGCCTAGCAGCAGGGCAAAGCAGAACCAGAAGAACAGGGCGCCGCCGTGCCGCCGAGAGCCGCCGCCGCCCCCTTGAATGTCAATCTTCAGGGTGCAGTCCTGGGGGTGGGGCATGGGTGGGGAAGCAACCAGGCGGCCTGAGACCAGCACGATGGCAAGTGCTCCAGTGCATGGCCATGGGGGTGCAGCGGGGGCATGCTGCAATGCTGCCGTGCAGCGGCACCCAACACACACCTTGTCCAGGTGGCAGGCGCCGCCGTCGGCGGGGCACGTGCAGTTCCGCACACACACCAGGTCGGCGGTCTTGGAGATGTCGTCCTGCACACAGTGGTCAAGTTGGGCCATTTGCAGACATTTGGCAGCTAGCGTGCGTGCCTGCTGCACGGACAGCAAGCACAGTCGTTGCCACCTCACCTTCTGGCACTCATCCTGCACGCAAGCCGCATCGCTGCCTCGCCGCCTGAACCCGGCATCACACTCAAAGCCGGCGCACTCGTCAGTGAAGCTATGGCAAGGGGGCGGCAGGGGCGCAGGGTGACTGCAGGCACATCCAAGCTAGTCTAACCCGGTTGTGGCGGTGGACCGCTGTCAGGCTGTGCAGCTGCTGTTGCTGCTTTGCTGTGCTTCAAAGCAAACACAGCATGCCTTGACACGCCAAACATTCTCTGCCGCCTGGGCCGCCTAACCTGCACTGCTGGCCTTCAGCATCGCACTTGCACTCCTGCCAGCAGGTGCCATGGTCGTCGGGCCGTGGCACCGCGCGGCGGGACCCCGCCAGGCACGTGGCGTTGAGCAACACCGAGCAGTCGCCGCCAGTCCAGCCGCCCGTGCACTCGCACATGCCGTCCGAGTTGCAGCTGGGCAGGGCAGGGATGGTGGGAAGGTAGGAGCGCATTGGTCTTAATGCAGCTGGCTGGGCTGGAAAGTCAATTCTTGGCAGTCAATGTCAATCCACGCAGAGCTGGCCGGTTTCCTCAGCGCCTAATGCCCACACCCAGCCAGCCACCAGTGCTGCTTCTCACCTGCCATGGTCGGAGCAGTTGCGCAGGCAGCGCCCGATCTTGTGCACGGTGAGGTTGAAGCCGAGGGGTGCGGAGGGCAGGGGGTTATAGACCGCCGCAACCCATTGCCCCGCTCGCACTTGGGCGGCGCAGAGACTAAGGTTGAAGGGCCGGTTGGGCTCGTCCAGGGCCAGCTTGTAGGTGAAGTCAGAGGGGGAGGGGTACACCGAGCCGTTGGCCTGCAGGCAGTGGGGGCCGGTTGGTTGGTGGGCAGGAGAGGGGTGAGGGGCCAGCCTGAGGATTGCAGCAGGAGCCAAGGTCGGCTGTCCAACACGCAGGGTTTGCAGTGACAGCCATGCACACCAAGTGGCAGCCCCGGAGCGGCCGAGCTGGCCATCCATTCCTTGCGATGCAGCCAGCGCCAGCCCGCACCTGGTCCAGAAGCACAGAGGGGCGCGCCTCCAGCGTGTGGGGGTAGTGGGTCGACACAAACGAGGCCTCAATCACAACCTCGACATTGCCGGTCAGCATCGCCTCTGCAGATGAGGTGGCGGCAACATGCAGCCAATCTCAACAGCCATACGCCAAGGCAGGGTGCAATGCGACATGCGGCACAGGGTAGCGAGCCCATGGCTGGCTATCCCAAACGCCGCGCTGCCCAAGCCCCCGCGCTCATTGGTTGCCACAGCGCCAGCAGCCACTCACCGGTNGGGGCCGGCNAGCTGGAACNAGCGTGCGCTCAAACGCGGCTGGCTCCTGGGTGACTGTCTTGCCAAACTCCAGGGCTGTGGAAACCAGGGAGCAGTCCTTGGCTCCAAAGCCCTCGCTGCACTGGCACTCCTTCTTGGCGGGGTCGGCGGCGCTGGCCACACAGGTGCCGTGGCCGGAGCAGTTGCGGGGGCAGTCGTCTGCGGGGAGGATGGCCAAGCAGCGTGATGGCATGCCTCTAGCATGATTTCCCAGTCGCACCCAGGAGCTTGTGCTGCCGGTTTCCGCCAGAAATGCCGCCGGGCACCCATGCCCCGGCAGGCTCACACTTGCTGATGGTGAGGGTGTAGGCCACCGGCTCGTGGGCGCCAACCTGCAGGCAGGCGGAGCACCAGCAGCCGTCTCTTTGCATAGTTGCACCCCGAATGGCAGCAGCAGCTCTTCTGGCACCAGCCCTGCCCAACACCCGGCTCACCACGCCTGCAAACCAGACGCCTGGGCGCCAGGTGCTCTGTGACGGCTGCATGACCACCTCCAGCGCCCGGTCCTGGTGGATGATGCAGGGCAGCAAGGCAGGGTAAGGGCATGCCATGAGGGCTGCTGACAACATGCACGGAGAAGTGGAGCTGTTGTTGATCTGCCATGCTACTGATGCCGCCATGCCTTAAACGCGTCGGGAGTCGGCCACAACACCTATGCCCCTGCTTGCATGACTGCCTGCACACACCTGGGTGGCCGCATTCCACCTGGGCCGCATGTCGAATTGGCGGGGGCCCCAACCTGCAGGGGCAAGGTGCGCAGGTGAATGAGCATGCTACCAGACACGGCCTGCTGCTGCTGCAAGCTACTGCGCACCATGGCACGGTGGCCGCATTGCTGACTGCCTGTCCGGCAGGAGGTGCGGCAGCCGAAGCACAACCCGCCAGCAGCTCACCCGCCGGCTGCTCGGCCTTGAGGAAGAGGTCGAAGGAGGCGCGGCCGGTGGTGCCCGCCTCCCCCTCCATGGCCACAGACACCACCACCTCATCATCCCCCTCCTCCACATGAAAGCGGTACTCTCTCCACCTGGAGCAGAGCACAGCCAGGGGGTTGCGCATTCGGGGCCGGCAGGGCGTCATGCGCCAGGCAGCATGCAGAGCAGCAGCGCAACGCAAGCAGCAGCACTGCCTTTCGAGGCCAGCGGAGCCCATGCTAGGCCGCCACCCGGCTCACTGGTCGGGCTCCACTCGCTCGCCCGCCAGCTGGAACGTCTTGTTGGCCGACAGCTCCGCGCGGCTGATGTTCAAAACGGGCGTCGAGCAGTCCTCAAAGCCCAGGCCTGGGAGGTTGCAGGGATGCAGGCAGTTTGGAGTGACAGAATGGGTTGCAATGCCCAAGTGGCCAGGCCGGGTCTGTTGCCAGCGCCAAGAGCACAGCAGATTTGCCATGGCAGCCCCACCAGGCAGACCCACCACGCTCATCGCCCACAGCACTGCGTCTGCGCACCTGGGAACACCTGAGGCACAGGCTTGGCGTACTGCCCGCTGCACACGCACTGCCCCTCAGCCGTGCACTGGCTGTAGCGCCGCTCGGCCTCGGCGGCGCCCAGCGGGCTGCTGCACATCAGCGGTTCGCCGGTGGCGCTCCAGGAGGCGGGGCATGCAGTGCTGGCCATCCTCAGGCTGTAGGTGATGGGCGTGTCGCCGTAGGCGCGCACACACAGGTAGGCACCCTCGTAGGCGGCGGCGGCGCCACCAAACTCGGCCTTGGCCACGGTTTTGGAGAGCCAGGGGTGGGAGCTGGAGCTGGTGTCCTGGAAGTCGTACTGCACAGCAGGGCAGGAGGCGGCAGATGGGACCGGCAATGGAATGGGCCGGGTGAGGGCTGGATGTGCAGGGCTGCATGCCAGGCAGAGGCAGCTGAATGGAGCTGCAACCAAACCACGGAGCGGCAGTGGCCAGGCAGCCGGGCAACAGCCGCACCCCTTTGGCCGTCATGTTGGGCTGCACCAGCCCGCGCGGCCCGCCCATGAAAACGCCTGTGGTGCAAGACAGCAGGGGCACATGGGCTTTTATAGGACAGGGCACACTGCAGGCGCATGGCAGCTGCGCAGCCATTCATGGCAGGCCAGCATCTTGCAAGCAGCACGGCAGGCGCCTTTGACCACCACTTTCTCCTTCTTCCCCCGCCTCGGCAGCCACACATCGCACCGAACCTGCAGTGGCATGCAAGAAAGCAGGCGGCTTGAGCCTGTGTGTGAGCAAGTCATTAGGCAGGCAGGCAGAGCCACAGGATTACAAGACCGTGCCGACTGGCAATAGACGTTGATGCTTCGGCCACCCCACCTCCCTGCACACTCACAGGTCTGGGTCGCCCCTCTCATCGCTGCTGGTCCTGTTGACCAGCACAGCCAAGTAGTTCCAGGACGAGTCGCTGCGGGGCAGGGGCAGGGCCTCGACATGGCGGCTCAGCAGCTGGCAGGTGAACTTGGCATGGAAGGTGAGCAGGCAGGCAGGGGACAGGGCGCCACAGAGGGAAGAAACGCTGCTATGCCCGCCACCGCTGCCTTCCATGCCCCACCGCTCACTTGAATGGCGTCCGCACAGCGTGGCAGTGCCAGGTCCCCGGCTGCAGCGAGTCGCAGCCCTGCTCCTTGCAAGGCTGCGTCAGCTCGGCCCCACGCGTGCCGGCTGTGTCTGCCGGCGGTGCAAACACAGCGATGCGGCACTCCGGCCCTGTCCAGCCGCTGCCGCCTGGATCCGGCCACGGGTTGTCGCACACACACTTGCCGTCCACCAGCTTTCCATGCCCGCTACAGTCCGGCTCGTCCGCGACCGAGGCGGCGGCGAGCGCCGGCGGCGCCCCAAGAGCTGCATCGGGCAGTGCAACGGGCGCGGGAGTCTTTAGCAGCATGCCAGGCTCTGTGGATCACATAGCAGCCCAACAGGAGCACGCAGGAGGCAGGGCGGCGCTGCGAGAGTTGTACCCTGACGCACCCACGACCGCCAGCAGGATCAAAGCTTTCAGCATGGTGATCTCTGGCGAAAGCAACCAACGATGGGCGGATGCGCCCGCGCTCTTGAACTGCCCATTTAGGCCGACGTGTCTCCCCTTGAGCTCGCCACTCAGGGCTCTTGGGCAGCAGCCATCGCTTCTGCAGCACTGATCCGACACTTGGGCGTGCACCACGCAATGCTGGGCTTCACTCGCTACCCGCTGGGCTGACCCTCACGACACCAGTCCCTGTGCAGCTCAATTTGCTCTTGCCTCGCGCCATGGGGCTCGCTGACATGATTGTGTGGCTCCTTGGAGTCATTCTAGGCCTTCTGCGCCGCCTGCTGCCCGCACGGCTGCTTGCGGCGGCGCGGCCGGCAGTGGCGGCGCTGCAGTGGGCTTTGCAGATCACCACGCCTGCAGGCATCGCTGGGACGCTGAGGATGGGGCAGGAGATGGCCAACAGGCAAGTGTGTGCTGCTGCTGCAAGTGCAGCCAGCAAGGCGTGCCATGTGGTTTTCGGTGTGATGTCAACACACCACACCATTCCCATCCACGGCATGAAGTCGCTCTACCCATTAGCTTGCCCACTTGGCAGGGTGCGCCAGATGCTGGAACAGTCTGCCACGCTGGCGCTGGAGCAGCAAGAGGAGCCACTGCAGCGACGTCTGAGTGGGCTGCCGCCGCCGGTGGCCGCTTACCTGCAGGCAGCGCTGGGCAGGCACCCCGCCGGGAGCCAGCACAAGTGCGCCCATCATGTACCTTCTGCCCATGTTTGAAGTGTCGTAATGCATTTATACAGTCTTCAGCTGCATGTGTTTTGCCTGCAGCCGTGCCAAGCTGCAACGTTCCATGCCATGCTGCCCCATGCCACGCCATGCCGTGCCATGCCGATGCACATCGTGAAACATGCATGCCATGCCATACCTGCCAAGCGTTGTCCAGCGCATGTCTGTGTTTCTGAGTTATGCCTATCCCATGCCATGCCTCGCCATGCCATCACTCCAAGCTTGTGCGCACCGAGGCCCCATGACTGGCCCTCATAATCCGCGGTTTCTCCATGCCACTCCTTGCCTTACAGAATCGCGCACCTGCACCTCGCGGGCCACATGCGCTTCCTGCCCAGCGGCTTGGCTTCCACACCCAGCACAAGCGATGCTGCCGGCGCTGCGGCCGCTAGCCCAGCTGCCTCCAGCCCTGGTCCCCGCAAGTGGCATGGCGGCAAGGTGGAGGCGTACATTTCGGCGCAGCCGCCCAGCCTGGTGTGCAGCGCCACCATCGGCCTGGGCCCGCTGTCCTGGGTGAAGGGCTTTGTGTCGCTGCCTGCCCAGGGGCCCGGCAGCGCCTGGCAGTGGAAGCTGTGCAGCATGATGAGGATGCAAGACCTGGGCGGGGCAGCAGGGACACCTGCTGGCTTGGACCAGTCAGCACTGGCGGCCCACCTCGCGCGTGAGCCGGGGCTGGGGCTGGAGCGTGGCACTGGTACAGCACTACAGCTGGTACAGCTGTATTTGCTGACTGTTGGATTGGCATGGTTGCTGTGGAAGCATTGATTTTGCAGCCAGCTTGTGCCTTTGTTGCTTGTCCAACAGCTGCATGCAGGCATCCGCTCCACTTGCTGACCATGTGCCTTTCGCTTCTGCTGTGCGCTGTGCAGTGGCCCCGCTGTTCCCGCCGGCGCTGCTCCCCAGCCAGGCGCTGCACTGGCGAGCAGTCAGCGACACCTCAGGTGCGCTCCTGCCTGCCGGCTGTTGGGCTTGCAGTGTTGTACTGGTGCTGATTGCTTCCAGCCAGCAGCCACAGGGCCATCCCGAAACCCTGCAGCCCACCTCCTCCCCTCCTTGCTACCTGCAGCTGAGGCCACGCTCAGCGTGAGCGGCAGCGAGGCCACTGTGGTCTATACCTTTGACCGCTTGGGGCAGATTGTGGCCGCCAGCACCAGCGGCCGCAGCTCCCAGGCACCCGCAGCGGCGTCACCCGGAGCAGCAGCCACAGCAGGCGCGGCACAGCGCGGCGCCGGCAGCGTGGCAGTGCCTGCCGCCGGCTCCCGGGGCGATGCCGGGTCTGCGACGCTGCTCTACTACCGCCAGCATGCACAGCGGTGCGGCATGATGGTGCCTGGGGAGATCGAGGTGGTGGCCGGCGGCAGCAGGGACGCGGGCGGCGAGTCGTTTGCGCACTTTGATGTGGCTTCGCTATCTGCGTGGGAGAGCCTGGAGGGCGCTCCCCCGCTCAGCTGAGCAGCGTCAGCTGCGGCCCTGCAGCGATGTGTTTTCCTGTCAGTCCATCTGTTGCGGAATTCATTGAGAGGCAAGGCTACACAGCCTTTGTGAAGCTGCCTGCCTCTGCCTCTGCTTCAGTGTGCAAATTTACAGTTTGTTCTTTCGCAGCCATTGCTGCAACTACGCAAGGAGACACCTCAGGGTTCAGGGCCCTCGGGTTGCAAGCCCAGCGACAGCGCATAGCACAGCTTCTTGTTGACGCCCAGCTGCCGCGCCACGCTACGCGCCGCTGAGCTGGGCGGCTCCCCCGCCGCCATGGCCGCCCGCAGCGCCGCCACAATTTCTGCTTCGCCCGCCTCTCCCCCGCCCGCTGCTGCACCCGCCGCTGCTGCTGAGCCAGCAGGGGCTCCCTCAACCAGCAGCACAAACTCGCCGCGCGGGCCGCGCTCCGTGAATTCTTGTGCCGCCTCCTGCAGCGTGCCGCGCCACAGCTCCTCGTGCCGCTTGGTCAGCTCCCTTGCCAGGCAGCACCTGCCGGGGGGTGGGGTTGGCGATGTGGAAAGATTGAAGGGGCTGGGGAGCGGCAAAGGTAGGCGCTTCATAACTTGCCCACAGCTGCCGCCGGTCGGAACGAATTAGCTGCACCAATCACACCAGCATGAGGCCCCTTGTTGTGGCTGCTCTGCTCGCACTCACACATCAGCCCTGCCCACCTGCGGCCGGGGCCCAGCACCGCCGCTGCGTCGCCCAGTGCCGCCAGCAGGGAGTGCGGCGACACATAAAACACCAGCGTGGCCTCTTGCGTCGCCAGTGCAGCAAACTGCTTCTGCCGCGCGCTGGCCTTGGGTGCGGTGAAGCCGCAGTACAGGAACTGGCGGGTGGGAAGGCCCGAGGCCACCAGCCCTGCCAGCACCGCAGAGGCGCCGGGCACAGGGATGACAGGCAGGCCCTCGGCTGCTGCGGCTGCCACCAGGTCGGCGCCTGGGTCATTGATGGCGGGGGTGCCCGCGTCCGACACCAGTGCAATCGCGGCGCCCTGCCGCAGCTGACGGAGCACCTGCGGAGAGTGCGGGTCATTGGTTAGCGGGGCGAAGGAGGCCAGCAGACCAGGGGGACATTCAAGACGTGGTTTCCCCTGGGGGCATCGCAACATCAATTGGCTTGGGAGGCCCACGCATGCAGCACTGAATCACTGTTCAACCCACAGCAATGCCTCCCTGTTCCGTCAGCCACCCCGCACGCACCAGCCCCTCCTTCTGCCGCTCGTTGTGCTGGTGGAAGGAGTGCAGCGGCGTGGAGATGCCAAAGTGGGTGAGCAGCTGGCGCGTGTGCCGCGTGTCCTCAGCCAGCACCAGCGTCGCGCTGCGCAGCACCTGCTGGGGATCCCAGATAAAAGCAGGTTGCGGTCATCCGATGCTAGGATAATGTGACACAGCAGAACTAGTGCAATGTGCAGAGTGGCTGCTGCAACAGCCACAGGCGGGAAAAAMAARWGSAGGSTCCAGGGCTGCGCCCCCGCCGCACCCGCAGCGCCCGCAGCGTGATGTCTTCCAGATTGCCGATTGGCGTGCTAACAACATAAAGCCCGGGGGCCAGGGGCTCGTCCGCAGCTGGAGGCTGCGGAAGGCTGCGGGGCTCGCTGCCTAGATCAACAGCAGCGCTGGCGGCACCGTCGCCGCCGCCGCTCGCTGCCGCCGCTGCTGCTGTTGCACAAGGGCGGCCCCAACGCTGCTGCAGGCTGCACCCCACACGTGGCGCAGCTTGGAAGGCGCGCAGGGAGGTCAGCTGCTGCACAGGCGCAGCCTGCAGCCAGAGGCAGCGCAGGGCGGTCGCTGCGAGCGCCGGCATGCCTTCAATTGGGTCAGATCGCCAATTGAAGGCTAGCAGAACCCCGATCTCTCATGGGGCTGCTGGCATGGGCACGCTCCACAGGCCATTTGCCTTCATGAGCTCCAGGCGGCTGCAGGGCGTCAGACCCGAAGCCCAGACATCGCCAAGACTGCAACCAAACCTTCTGGCAGCATGCTGAGGCAGGCGGCTGCCGGGTGGCGAGCTCTCCGAAGTGGTATAGCGAAAGAGGGCTCTCGAGCGCAGCGGGCCTTCAGGTGGGCCCCACCGAAAGCCCCGATGCGCCCGTGCAGCCGCAGCAGCGCACATCAAGGACCTCAGAACCTGCCGCCGCTGCTGCCGCCTGCCGCCGCCGTCGTCTCGACTGCTGTTGTCCCCGCACGGTTGCATCTGACAATCCTGCCAAACCACCTTGCACCTGTGGAGTCGCAAATCAAGCTGATGTGCTGACCTGCGCCCCAACTCTTGCTGCACGTCCGTCTGCAGCGATGCCAGCGCCAGCGGCAAGGCGCCCCGCAGCCGGCTGGACGCACTGACGGAGGAGTCTGAGACGGCACACAAGCTGTTTGACAATGCCAGGCTGCCGCCCGAGGCAGTCGAGGGCGCAGCGGCGGGGCACCCCGCCGCCGGCAGCACGGCGGAGGCGGCGGCAGCAGCAGAGGCGGCGGCGCTTGATGCCGGCCCCGTGGGGCGCATCTTCAGCGCCATTGGCAACACGCTGTTYTTTGGCGGCGTGGCGGCGGCATCCTTCTTTGGATACTACACCTACCGTTATGATGTGGACCAGGTGCGCTGTGGCAGCTGGGAGGTCAGCTGGGCGGGGCTTGGCAGGAGCATGGCCACCAGTTGAGGCGGGTAATGCTGGGTTTGATGCCTCCTGTCGCTGCTGGTCATGTGCTGAGCTGACTTGCTCCCCTGCCACTTTCCTGTCCTCCTCCCTCGCAGGTGGATCGCATGATTTCGGAGACGGAGTCCAAGCCAGAGAACGCCTTCCCCGGCAGCTCGGTGCGTGCCTGAGCGGGCATGAGGCATGCAGCGCCGCCTGGCAAAGCGCATGCCTGTCCTGTGCATGGTGGCAGCCACCACTGCCCACCGTGGTCACGCGCTGCATGGCCTGCATCTGCCCAGCCTCCTTGTCAAGCCATTTCACTGTTGCTGTGCCCGCCATGCGCAGATGTGGGTGCCGCTCATGAGGTGGTATGCGGACCAGCGGCGGCAACTGGAGGGGGAGATGAAGAAGTGAGGCGGGGCAGGGGAGGGGAAGAGGTGCCATGGTTGCAATAGGGCATACAGTAGCTTGGGGCTGTTGGCGCTATTGCAACAGCAGTGGCTGCTGCTGCTTGGCCTGCTAGGAGGGGCGCGATACTTCCAGGCTTGCACCCCGCAACTGCTGATGCCATTGCTGCTGGCTGCCTGTGGCCCCGCCCGCCAACCGCCCTGCTGCCCTGCTGCCCCGCCCCCGCTGCCCCCGCYCCCGCAGGTACGCCGACCCCCCCAACGACCGGCTGCTGCCCGACCTGCCGCCGCACGCGCGCCACATCAAGACGCTGGTCCTTGACCTGGATGATGTGCTGGTGCACTCCGACTGGACGCGCGGGCGGTGAGGCTGGGCTGCCGCAGCAGGCGCTGCTGCGATGCGGTCAGGGTGCAGTGCACTGCTTCAGGCTCAGTGGTTGGGGAAGCTGGGGCACAGGGCTGCACGGCACGGCAACGGAGCAGGCGGGCTCGTGAGTGGGCAGCCCAGGCACTGCTGCACCACATGCCAAACGCATGGCAGCTTGCAAACCTAGCAGGTTCAATAAACCGCACTCAATGTCTGCCCCTCCCCTCCCCCGCCCTCCGCAGCGGCTGGCGCACCTTCAAGCGGCCGGGCGTGGACGACTTCATCCGCACCATGTCGCAGGTGGGCACACTGTGTGCGGGGGCAGGCGGCTGCGCCTGCCTGGGCTGGCAAATCACCTTGCACGTCGGCCACCCATCACTTTCCAGCTCAAGCTATGCTTGTGAGCACGTGTAGCCTGACCACCTGATTTTACCTCGGGGCCTGATCACCCCACTGCCTCCCCCCTCCCCTCCCCTCCTGCCGCAGTACTACGAGCTGGTGCTGTACACCAGCCAGCTGCCCACGTACGCGGACCCCATCCTGGACCGCCTCGACCCGCAGCGCACCATCCAGTACAGGCGTGCACGCAGCCGCCTTGCACTCAGCACTGCCTGGGCCGTTGCTGACTGGGGCGGGGTGCAGGCAGTGCATAGGGGCCCACAGGTTTGCTGTGAGCAGCCGCTCAATGCACGTGGGTGTTGAGGATGTGGAGCACATCATCTGGCATGCAGGCCCAACATCGCCCCGCCAAGCGCCACCTTACAACTCTACCCTCTCCACCCTCTGCAGGCTGTACCGCGACTCCACCCAGTACAAGGACGGCAAGCACGTGCGCGACCTGTCCAAGCTGAACCGTGACATGCGCCAGGTGGGCGGCGGGCATGCGGTGCGGTGTAGGCAGCAAGGCTTGCGGTATGCATGCAGTGGGTGAGAGGCCCCTCCCTGTCCATGCCTTGGGGGTCGGTTGCCTGATGCCTCCAGGTGAATGGCACCATCGCCCAGCATCCCAACAAGCAGCTGTTCCCTTCTGGCAGCCTCACCTCTGCATGCCTGCTGCCTGCCGCCTGCCATCCGCTGCAGGTGCTGTTCGTCACCGCCGACCCGGATGCCTACTCGCTGCAGCCCGAGAACGCGATCAAGGTGCGGGCAGACACGAATGTGCTCCTGTATGTATGTATACAACCAGCTGCGCCGCATGCGTCATTCTGGATTGTGCATGGCAAGGGGGAATGCCCGACGGGAGCCGGCCTGCCCTCATCATTTTGGCGTGCGCCTCCAGCCCAGCGGCTCTGCACCCTGTCCCCACCTCCTCCTCTTCCCTGCAACATGGGTGCAGCTGAAGAAGGAGTGGAAGGAGGGTGACACCATGCTGCTGGACCTGATGCCCTTCCTGGAGGCGATAGTGCGCACACACGTGCGTGGCCCGGGGAGCAGTGGGGGCATTGGCAACCCGCAGCAGCCAGCAGCAGCAGTAGCACCAGCTGCTCAGCAAGCAGGGCAGCCACCCAGCAACCCAGTTGCCAGTGCAGCAACAAGCTGCCACTAGAGTTTGATGGGCAGCAACAGCAGCCCACAATGCAATGCTGCCCACCCACCCCCGTGGCCCCATGCAGGTGCCCGACGTGCGCGATGTGGTCAAGTCGTACGACGGCCAGGCAAGCCTTGCAGGCTGCTGCTGCTGCTGCCGCTCTCTGATTGTTTTGCTGGCACGAACTGTGCCTCATGATGGCTTTCTTTTGGGTGCGCGCTGCCATCTCTCCGACGCTGCATGCAGCTCGCAGAAGCAAGTGCATGTGATGTATCCCCTGCTGCCCTCACGCCGCCCCTCCCCTTGACCGCCTGCCCCCTTTGTTTGTGGCAGGACATCCCCACCGCGTACCGCGAGCGCATGAAGCGCGTGCAGGAGCAGCAGGCGGCGCGGCAGCAGCAGCACAAGGGCTTCTTGGGAGGCATGGCCAAGCGATGAGCGGCCGGGGACGTCATTGGCTTGAGAGGCAGCACTCAGCCGGGCGGACGTGACTCGGCGACAGCTTGCACTGCCTGCTGGCATGCCAAAGTGTGCCACTGGTACAGCCGGCAGGCTATCTTGCATCATCATCATCATCATCAAGGCATAAATGAATCGTATTGTCATGCAACGCACTGAAAAAGGTTTGGACTGCAGAGGTGGGGGCAGCAAGGGGCAGCGACGACTGCAAGAGCAAAGAGCACGACCGCACGTTTGCAAAATTAGACAGTGAGAGCATGGTACAAGGGCAAACAATGGAGGCACGTCACCCCGACTTGTCCTTCTTTTTCTTCTTCTTCTTGCCTCCCTCGGCATCTGCTGCCGCCGCTGCTGCTGCTGTCTCCTCTTGCCGCGCCTCTGCCTTGCGNCTTTTTGTCCTTCTTCTTGGGCTGGCCATTGGCTGCTGGTGCCGGCGCGGGTTCCGCCGGCTCTGCCGCAGGTGCTGCTGGCTCCTCCGCTTTCCGCTTCTTCTTCTCCTTTTTCTCCTTCTTGTGCTGCACTCCATTTTCTTGGGCCTGCCCAACTGCTGCTGCTGCTGCCGCCGCTGGTTGCCCTGCTACTCGTGCGGGCCCGTTGGCCGCTGCCGGAGCTGCCGGCAGCTGCACCTCCCTGCTGCCGCCCAGCGGCAGTCCAGCCAGGTCCTCCAGCGCCGCCGCAGCCTTTTCCAGGGCTGTGGCGTCCTCCCGCATGATGGAGTCGTCATCCTGCGCTTGGGAGCAGGAGGGCGGCGACGGCCATGCCGATGAAGCTGTGGACGAGCAGAGCAGCACTGCTCGAAAGCCGCTGCAGGCAAGCACGGGCCATGACCTATCAGACCACACGCAACCGCTTTTCGATGACCAGCGGCATCTGGGCCCTGTGCTGACCAGCCAACAAACCAAACCCTTCTTCACCCACCTCGTCCAGCAGCGCGCGGATGTAGGCAGCGGCGAGGGACGGCGCGCACTTGGCGCGTGCTTGCGGGTAGGCCCGTACAAAGACGCGGGTGTCGTCCACAGGGGCCTCGGCCGCAGCGGCAGCCATGGCTCAGCGGGGCGTCTGGCGGCTTTGGCTACGAGCGGCCGGCGGCGGCAGCGGCGGCGGCGGCCAGGGTTGCTGGGGATTCCTGCCGGTCAGGGGCGCGGTGCTGCGTGTAGTTCTGTCGCTCAACGAGCGAGACAAGGGTTGCGGCGAATTACAGCGTGCGGGAGAAGCGGGCAATGCAGTGGCGGAGCCCAACGCAGCTTCGAGCGGGGCTGCGTATGCCGCAGCGTATTTCGGCAGGGTGTCACTTGGCGCAATCTGCCCCCTGCTGCTCAAATGCACACAGGGGGCCGCTGCATGAGGAACGCTAATCACGTCGAGCGACCACCTCCTGAGCCCTTGCTGTGCGTGTGGCATCTGCATTTCATTTGTGGGCGGTCCTGATCGTCAAGGGGCACGATGCAGGTAGCGGCGAGCACCAGCCAGCAGCTTGCGGCGAGCCGGCCGGCTCAGGCCGCCCGCCTGGGCTGCCTGCCGCGCATTGCGGGCCAGCGGATCGCTGCCGCCCGCCAGGCCTCCCGCAGCGCCGCCTGCGCCGCGCCTCGCAGGTAAGCGCTCAAAGTCAGCAGCCTCGCGCGTTGTGGCGCTCCGCCGCCCGCCCCTTCACGTTTGTGGGGACCAGATCTGTCAGCCGGGATCGGCCAGCGCCACAATTGCACCACCGACACTGCAGGGCGGCGGCGCGTGTGGCGGCGGCGGCGGCCAAGAACGGCAGCGCTGCGGCCCCCACCGGCTCTGGCGAGTACGACTACGACCTGCTCATCATCGGCTGCGGCGTGGGCGGCCACGGCGCGGCGCTGCACGCCGTGGAATGCGTGAGTGCAGGGGCGCTGCCGGCCGGCGCTCGGCCGGTCCAAATGTGCCAGCTTGCCGCCAGCTTGCTGCGGCAGCTGTAGTGGCGTAGTCTGCAGCGACTGCAGCGGACCAGGGTGTAGTTCGAACCTTGCCGATTTAATGCCAACCGCATCCGGCTGGTCGCTGCTTGCCTTATTGCAGGGCCTGAAGGTGGCGATCGTTGAGGGCCACGACATTGGCGGCACCTGCGTGAACCGCGGCTGCGTGCCCTCCAAGGCCCTGCTGGCCGCCTCCAACGAGGTGCGCCCCCGCAGCGCTTGATTGGGGCCGTCTGGACAGCCTTCATCTTACTTTGCAGGCCTGCCGAGGCGGGGTGCGCTTAGTCTGCACCAGCAACTTCATGCAAGCGCTTTGCCGCTGTGGCCTCAGCATCGCCGCCTGCTGTGTGTTGCCTGCCGCACCGCAGGTGCGCAAGCTGCGCAACGAGCACCACCAGAAGACGCTGGGCATCCAGCTGGATGCCGCCAGCGTGTCCTTCGACCGCCAGGTCAGCAGCTGCAGCCGAGGGTCGGCACGGCGCTGCAATGGCACGGGGAAGACGGGCAGCCAGGGACGGTGGCTGTCCGCCTGTTGCTTTCCGTCTGCGCTGGCCTGACGCAGCATGTCCCTCAGTTCCTGCCTTCTGACTGATACTGATTTCTGCAACCCCTCCCCCCTGCCATTCCTTGCCTCCCTGCGTGCAGGCCATTGCCGACCACGCCATCAACCTGGCCAACACGGTGCAGGGCAACCTGGCGCGCTCCCTCGAGTCCATCGGCGTGGTGAGTGAAGTGAACCCACGGCGCCGCACCTGCCCTGGCTTTTTGTCCAGGCGCAGCTGCGGCAGCCTTGATTGTCAGCAGAATGGCACTTGGGACAGGGAGCTGGATGCAGTTTATAAGCGGCTCCAGCGATGTTGGTCGGCAGATGGGCTGGACCTTCACCCAGCTGCTGGCCCTGGCCAACCGCGGCCCTCCCCATCCGTCCCCCACCTGCCGCAGACCATCCTGAAGGGCCAGGCCAAGCTGACTGGCCCGCACACCATCAGCTACGGCCTGCCCGGCCGCGTGGATGTGGGCGGCACCGCCACCGCCCGCGACATCATCATTGCCACCGGCTCCGTGCCCTTCGTGCCCGGCGGCATCGAGGTGCGGGGCTTGGGCGGGTGGGATGTTGACTTGGTTAGTTAGCTAATTGGTTGTGTTGGTATAATGCTCCAAACAGCGCGACTGATGGGTGAAAATTTTGGGGACCAAGCAAGGCTTGTAAGCAGCCGCTCGCAGAAGGAATTGTGGTCTTGCGTTGTGAACATGGTCTGCTGTTTCATGCGCTGCCGACGCTTGGTGCTTGCCCAGCAGCAAGGCACTAACAACCGCCTCTCGGCTGCGTGCCCAATGCGCAGGTGGATGGCAAGACGGTGTTCACCTCCGACCACGCCCTGAAGATGGAGTGGCTGCCCAACTGGTGCGCAGCGCTGGCTGCTGCTGTGCTGGGGAGCACTGGACTCCCGCTGCGCTTGGTGTGGAAGGAAGCATGCATGCGCACTGGTTGAGGGCACTTGCATCAGGCAGCTGCAAGGGCTCGCTGCTGATGTGCATCCGCCTTTGCTCACCTGCTCCCTGGCCCCTTGCCGCTGCCGCAGGATTGCCATCATCGGCTCTGGCTACATCGGCCTGGAGTTCTCTGATGTCTACACCGCGCTGGGCTCTGAGGTGGGTGGGTTTGGGCTGGGTCCAGGGCAGCACCTGGGGGACCTGCAAAAAGGGGCACCCTGCTGCAACTTGTTCATGCCAAGCTGCTGGCAGCGCCCTGCATGGCGCAAACTGATCCCACTCGCCACCCGCTCCCCCTGCCCGCCCGCTGCTCATCATTCAGGTCACGTTTGTGGAGGCCATGCCCAACATCATGCCCGGCTTTGACCGCGAGATTGCCAAGCTGGCGCAGCGCCTGCTGATCAACGGCCGCCCCATCGACTACCACACCAACGTCATCGCGTCCAAGGTCACCCCCGGTGCGTGACCATTCTTGGCCTGGCCTGCTGCTTGGCTGGCTGATGGAAGCAGTGTGCTGGGCCCCTGCCAGCAGCGCGCCTGCAGACTGGAGCACCAAGCAATGCACCCACCGGAGGGCTGCTGCCTGGCGGATGCAATCACCCACTCCCAGCCCCTCCTCCCCTTCTGCCGCGCCCCCCTGCAGGCGTGCCGGGCGTGAAGCCGGTGCGCATCGAGCTGACCGACTTCACCACCAAGGAGGTGGTGGACGAGCTGGAGGTGAGACGGGGGAGTTGCCGTTAGCAGCTGGCTTGTGTCGGAGGGGGTTGGTCACACGGCATTCAGTGCTGCTGCTTGAGTGTGGCATTGCATGGGCTGGCTCTTACTCTCCCTTGCCCGCCTGGCTGTGGACCCCCCAACCCCTTCGCAGGTGGACGCATGCCTGGTGGCCACCGGCCGCGCCCCCTACACCAACGGCCTCAACCTGCCGTCCGTGGGCGTGAGCACCGACCGCCGCGGCTTTGTGCCCGTCAACGACAAGATGGAGGTGGGTTGGTGGGTGAAGTGCAGTCGGTGCAGGAGGCAGCGAAGGTGTCTGCAGGCTGCACTGCATGTCTGTGCAGCACGGCAGCAGATGCGCAAGCCGGCTGACCAACGGAGCCCTGCCGGCTTGCACCCCACCCTGCACTGCTTGCCTCCTCTACGACCCGGCTACAACACAGCCACACCACCCACGACCCCTCCTTGCCCCTCGCAGGTGCTGGACAGCAACGGCAAGGTGGTGCCCCACCTGTACTGCATCGGCGACGCCAACGGCAAGTACATGCTGGCGCACGCCGCCTCCGCGCAGGGCATCGCCGTGGTGGAGTGCATCAGCGGGTGAKGCCTGTTGTGCTGGGGGGGGGTTGTGGGGTTGTGGGKKGAGGGGGGAAAGATGTGCAGTAGTGCACCTGCGCGAATCACATGGACCATGCTGCTTCTTGGTCTGCCAGCCATGTAATGTGCACCACAGGCTGACCATCCCCTTGCCCTGACACCCCCACCCCTCGCCCACCCTCCCCTCCAGCCGCGAGCGCAAGGTGAACCACCTGGCCGTGCCCGCCGCCTGCTTCACGCACCCCGAGGTGTCGTTTGTGGGCCTGACCGAGGATGCGGCGCGGGAGAAGGCTGAGAAGGAGGGCTGGGCCGCCAAGCTGGGCGTGGCCAAGACGTACTACAAGGTGGGGGCCCTCTTGAGGGGTGCCACCAGGGTTGTGATTGGGTGTGGCAGGAGGGCAAGGGATGCGTGAGAATGGGTGAGCGCATGCGTGCAGTCTCAAAGGTGCCCCACCGGAAGGGCGGTGGCAGCAGGCAGCACTCTCCGCACTGCCCACTGGCTCCACAACCCGGTCCCCCGCCCTTGCCCCTGCGCCAGGCCAACAGCAAGAGCCTGGCTGAGCTGGAGTCGGACGGCATGGCCAAGCTCATGTACCGCAAGGACACGGGCGAGATCCTGGGCGTCCACATGATTGGTGCGCTCAGCAGGAAGGGCNGGGGGGCGGCGTAGCTAGCTCTAGCCCACACGATGGCTGAGGCTATGGGCAGTGATTGCTGATTGCATGCTGCACGGTGCTTCAGGCGCTTTGTTGGCAGCGAGGTGGGTTGTGCGGTTTGCCCTGCTTGGCAGCCATGTGGCACGTCGAGTGCGCCACGCCACCTAGCAGCGCTGCGCCACCCAACCAGCGCCCAACCGCTCGCTGCCTGCCCTCCCCCTCCTCCCCCTTTCCTCCCCAGGCCTGCACTCTGCCGACAACATCCACGAGTTCTCCAACGCCATGAACATGGGCCTCACGCTGCGCGACCTCAAGTTCAACGTGCATGCCCACCCCACCGTGGCCGAGGTGAGGCGGCGGAAGGGGCGGTGGGGCGGGAGAGGCTTGCTCAAGGCAGCCATTACCACTGGCTTGCTGTGCAAGTGCCCAATCCAACCCACCACCCACGCCTTTCACCTCCCACCACCCCCTTCCCAACCCCTCCTTCCTCCACATCAGGTCAACGAGGAGCTGATCCGCCATGCGCAGCTGGAGAACACGGCGGCGGTGAAGCCCGCGGCAGCAGGCAGCAAGCAGCCCGTGGCGGCGTGAGGCGCCTGCCCTGATGGGGCCAGCTGCGTTTGTTAGGCCCCCATGTGCATCGATGCCCCTGGCGTGTGTGCCCCCCTCGCGTCCCCAGTCGTGCATCCCAGTTTTCGTTGCTTGGAAGAACTGTGCGTGCCAGCCCTTCCCTCCCTAACTGTACACTTTCATCCATTGCTCGCTCAACCCCCCCTGCTCTCCCACCGTCGTATGCCCCCGTTTCATTCCTTCGCGACACGTGTGCCGCCCTCAGCCCCCTGCTCAGCATCTTGTCGGTCTCAGGCGCCTCGTCCTGTGGAATGCTCAGATTGCTGCTGTGTGTAAAGGCATGACATGCACGCCGTGATGCGCATCGTTGCCTGTGCTGCACGAGGCATGCGCCAACACAGGAGCAAGATGAAGATCGCCCAACACACAGGCACCTCGGCTGCGTCGTGGGTTGCGGCATTTCTGAAAATGTTGCACGCCGTTGACAGATATACAGATAAGCTCTCATTCAATTAGCGGGACAGTGCTGCAGAGTTGCAAGTGCTGCGCCAGTCGTCAGTCTGTCTCGCCACTCGCTGCCGCCGCCGACTGGTCTGGCCGCCCGACCACCACGCTCTCCTTGCGCACCAGCACCTGGCCTGGCTTGGCTCCGTTGGGTTTGGAGATGTGCTTGGGGTCGCACATCGTCACGCTGCGACGGGGCAGCAAGTAAGAGGCAGGGCCGCCGAGTTGAGGACCAGTTCAGACAGGCAGAAAGCAGCAGCTGAGTCATCACTCTTCATGATGCAGACATTTGCTGCATGCTTTCAACACAAGGCAGACAGCAGCGCCACTCACTCCACTTTGCCGTCNGGTGCGCGCCTTGCTGAACCAGGCCGCAAGGTCGGCGGCAAACTGTAGGTCCGCCGCCTCGGGCTGCTGCCCCGCTGGCACACGCATCAGCAGGTGGGCGCCAGGCACGCCCCTGCAGCGAGGCATACTTAAGGTTTTGATGTGGCGGCAACCAGGACTGGTCTGCTTGCCATGCAAATGCTGAGCCTGCCGTGGCACCAGCATCTGCGCGCCCCCAGACGCATGCCACCGCGACCTTCACAAGTCCGGCAGCAGACAACCATCTACCCACCCACCCAAACGCACCGCGCGTGCATCCACACATCCCCCGGGTTGGCCATGTCCATGGTCAGCGTGTCGTTCTGCCGGCTGTTGCGCCCCACCAGCACCGCAAAGCCGGAGGGGGATGTGTAGCGGCGGAAGTCCTGGGCGCCGCCGCCCGTGTTGCCGCTGGCGGTGCTGCGCCGCGCCGCCTTGCGTGCCTTGGAGGCTGCCTTGTCTGCCAGGGCTGCCTCTGGGGGCGCCTTCATGTACTTGCCGGCGATGAGGTCGGACTGGGAGGGAGAGAGCGAGTGAAGGGAAGGAGAGCACGGGATGGGTTGAGGGGCCAGCAGGGGCGGCGCTTGATGGACTGCTCCCTTAGTCATCCAAGCAGCAGCCCAACTGCTGAACTGCGCTTGCAATAACACGCATTAGGCCAAGAACATCTATAGCGCAGCGCAGCACGCCGCACCTGCACCTCCTGCAGCGCCGCCAGGTGTGAGCCTCCCTCCAGCTGCTGCAGCATGAGCTCCACCTCTGACAGGTAGCTCAGCTCGCAGCGCGCCGCCTCCAGCAGCGGCGCAACCTGCTCCACCGCACGCCGCTGCTTGCGGGCCTGCAGGTGCGGTTGAGGGGTTCAGGGTTGGATGGGCTGGTTCGAGAGTGGGTGTTGCAAGCGGCCAGGCTGCAGCCACGGGACAGGGCCGGGCGCAGCGGCAGCAGGCGGCTGGCAGTCTCCTGCAATCGAGTCAACCCCAGTCATGTTCATGCAACAATTCCTGTGCACTCCCAACACTTCCTGCCCACCCCATTCAGCCGCCCACCTGCTTATACAGCGCCTCTGCATTCTCCACAGCCGTCTTCTCGGGGTCCAGAGCCAGAGTGACAGCTGCCCCGGTGTCCCAGTCCTCAACCTCCACCGATGCCGCGCCCGCCGGTATCCTGCTGGGTGTGGGGGCAGGCCAATGCCCTTCAAGTGCAGTGGCAAACAGAGAATGCCAACATTTGCCTGCCAGCTTTGTAGCCACAGCGGTAGAGCTGTCACATTAGCTCCAGGGGCGCAGCCGTCCAGCCCAGCCCAGGGCCCCCAGCCCAGGTCCCCCACCTGTACACGTTGGCCATGATCATGTCCGCCTGCTTCTGCGTCGCCTGGTGCCGGTCGCCGTCGCCGCCCTGCTTCTGCAGCGACTCCGCCTTCTTCTGCGGCATAGAGAGCGGGTGGGTGCACAGGAGGGTGCTTGTAGCAACACGAGTACTCAGCCGGCAGGGGGCTTGACCCAGGTGGCAAGCGCAACTTCCCTTCCACCTGCCCACCCTGGCGCTCCCCAACCCGCACCGCACCTGCAGGCGGGCGATGGCCCCTGCCACCGCCTTCACCAGCTGCTGCTTGAGCGCGGCAAATGTGTCGGCGCGCTGCTCAGCCGAGTAGTAAGCGGCCAGGAAGGGCAGCAGGGCGGGCACCTGCTGTGGCTGTGCGCCCAGCAGGCTGTAGGCGCCGCTGGCGGGGCAGGCGCTGGCCGCAAAGCTGCCGCTGGCCAGTGCAGCCAGCCAGCCCTGCCACGCCTGCCACAGCGCCGCCCACTGCTGCGGCGACAGCTCAGCGGGATGCGCATCAGGGGCCACTCCTGCCAGCTGGGCCAGGTCTCGTGCCAGCTGTGGGGATACACCCCTGAAGCCCCGCACTGCCACCTGCTGCAGCGTGGGCCGCCGGTCAGGCGGCGCTTCGGCTGCCAGGCGGCACAGGACGTCCTGCCACTCCTGGGCCGAGGCGCAGGCGTCAGGGTCCAGGCCGCTTGCGGGCGGCGGCGAATCCCAGCGCCCGCCCACCTGCACGTGCCGCACCGAGCTCATCTTTTGGCCCACCTGGCACACAGGGGAAGAAAGTGGGCAGGGAGGGGCACGCTTGGCTTGTGATGGTGGTATGAAAGCACACGAAAGCTGCATTTGCCCAACAGGTTGAGTTGGCCAGGCGCATTGTACGTCAAGCCTCCTTGTCACGCCAAGCCCACCTGGTGCGCTGCTGCCAGCACCGTGGAATCAGGGCCCACCAGCAGCAGGTTGGAGTAGCGGGCCTGCGTGTGCGTGTGAAGGGTTGCAGGGGTGATGCTGGCTGGCGGCTGGCTGCGGCAAGCATGCAGCGCTTCCACATGCAACGTGGCAGGGTTGTGGCCGCCACCCAGCCTGCACAAAAAGCATGAGCACGCAGTGACCCCTCCGCACCATGCACTCGTAGACCAGCTCTGCTGCAGGGGGCTCGCCGGGCCGCTGAGCAAAGGCCAGCTTCAGCACTCGCTCATACCTGCAACAGCAAGCAGTGCAAGGCAGGGCAAGGGGGCAAATGAACATGGATTACTTATTCGAGCAAGCTGCACTGCTGAGAACAAAGTACTGCACACACTGCCATGCTTGGCAGCACTTCCTGCCAGCAAACCCAGCCCTGGAAACCCATCCCGAGGCCTGGGCAGCTCCCTGCACTCACGGCGTGGGCATCCAGATGCGGGTGAGCACCAGGCCACGCAGCGTCGCCTGCAGCTGCGAGCCAAACGTGTACAGCTCCGCTGCAGCGCCGCGTGCGGGGCCGTCTCCAATGCCCACATGCGCGATGCGTGCGTGGTAGCTCAGCCACAGCCAGCCCGACTCGGTCGCTGTGCGCAGCCGCAGCGCCGTCGCATGCTCCTGCTGCACCACGCCCTCCACTTTGGCAGGCACCCAGGCCTGCAGTTCTGCAGTGGCTGCTGCAAGTGTTGTAAAATCAAAGGTTTGGAGCTGCGGTGCCGCAGCTTCAGCTGCAGGGTTGGCAGAGCTGCTGGCGGCGGCAAGCGGTGCCGCCGTCGCCGAGGCGGTGCTGGCTGCCTGGGAGTGCAATCCGCGCCGTTGCCGTCGCTGTTGTCTCTGACGCCAGAGATGCTGCTGCGCGTGTGGCTGCCATGGCACGAGGGGCACGAGCTGGGCGGGCTCGCGGCGGCTAAAGCCCAGCGGCAGCCGCCTGGCCAGGAGCAGCGAGGGACAGACGCGCATTGGTTACTGCAAGTCAAACAACCAGTAAAGGTCGGCGATGGGCGGCAAGGGAGAACGGCGGCGAGCGGCGGCAGCGTGCAGACCTGCCGCAACTTGCAGGCCTTGCTGCCCAACTTCAAGCAACAGGACTGCTAGTGTTACATGCCTGGACGTGTAAGGTCAGTGGCGTTGTGAATAATGGATATGTGCGAGTCAGGTCAGGTCAGAGCGCTCATGTCAAGTCAGCAGCAGCGGCGGTGGCAGTCCAGCCGCTACTCGTCATCTGACCAGTCCGCCAGCACAGTGCGCTTGCCAGCAGCCACCACCGGCTCGTCGTCGCTGTCCTCCAGGCTGACGGCTGGCCGCTTCTTGGCAGCAGGCTTGCTGGACGAGGGCGGCTTGCTGCCCTTGCGCCCCCCGCTGCCGTTGCCCCGCGCCGCAGCATTTTCATCCGGGCTGCGTGCCGCTGCAGCTGGCTCGTCATCGCTAGCAGAGGCGGCCTTCTCCTCTGATGCTTCCGCCTCCTCCTCCTCCTCGCTGCTGCTGGCCTCCTCCTCGCTGTCAGAGGCCGCCTTGGCCTTCTTCGCCTTGCCGCCTCCGCCCTGCTTCTGCTGCTTCTTGGCTGGCTGCGCCTTCTGCTTTGGCTTTACCTTGGCAGCCCGCCCGCCGTCGTCCGAGTCTGCCAGAGGCATGTGTGGAAGTGCAATGTCAGATGCCACAGGGCCATTCTTGCTTATAGTGCAGCAACAACGCTTGGCACAGCACGCCACAGCTGCAGCTCTGGTGTGCGACTGCGCCACAGCACAGTTCAACACCATCTCAGCGCTGCCATGCTCCCAAGGCAAATGCTGCTCAACCACATTCCTGGCAAGCGAATCATCCGCCACCCAGCTCACCCGCTTCCGCATCGCTGCCAGACATCGCCTCCACATCGCTGTCGCTGCCCGCCTCGCTGCCGCTCTCCTCCTCCTCCTCCTCCTCGTCATCCGAGGCAGGCTCCACCAGCGCCTGCAGCAGAGGACACGGCAGGGTGACAAACACATGAGCAGAGCACTGCAACATTGTGGTGGAAGACATGTGCGTTGCGAACTCTCATGGCAGCACAGGATGTTCATGCATCTAAGACGCGCTGTCGCTTCGGCAGGTCGCACCTTGTAGGAGACGGGGGCTGCGCCGCGCCGCCGCCGCCCGCCCTCGATGATGTTGGACGTGTCGATGCCATCCAGGTCGCGCTGCGTGGTCAGCTTGGCCTTGACCTGCGCAATGGCGCGCTCGCCTGCGGGGTGGATGGGGCGGGTGGGTGCTGTGTTGTGTGCAAGTGGGCGTGGCAGGTGGTTCTATGGAGTTGCCAGCGCAGCTGCTGTGCGCAACACACTCCAACAGCCAGAGAACGAGCCCTCGCCAGGTGCATCCACAGCCAGACTCCCAGCTTCACCAGCGGTGCCACCTTGCAAGCACGCTCAGCACCACGGCAGCTGTACTGCAGGTCAGCAGCAGCAGCAGCAGCGGCGGCAGCGGTGTCGGCGCACCCGAGTCTGCGTCCAGGCCATGCTTGGCCAGCAGCTCCTCCAGCGCCGCCTCCAGCGCGCCCTCCCCCTTGTTGCGCACGTACAGGGTGGGCGGGATGGTGATGGTGGCCGCCCTGCACACGCTGCGCAGCTTCTCCACGCGCTTGCCGTACTGGCGGGGGCCTGTGCAGAGGGCGGGGAGTAGGAGCTGATCACGGTGGGTGCAAGGTATGCTGGGTGCTGCCGGCAGCCCAGCGATGTCTGCCAACAGAAATGCAGGACGGCTTCCTCAGCTCAGCCACCAGAAGCCCCAAAGCTCACCACCGCCCCTGCCCCACCCAGCAGCGGCGCACCAGATGCCTTGGCCGGCTTCTCCTCCCGCTTCTGCCGCTTGGCGGGCTGCTTCTTGCGGCCGGCGCTCTTGCGCTGCTTCTTGGCCCGCCCCTCGTCCTCGCTGCCATCGCCATACTCGGGCTCAGACGCCTCATCTGCCTCCTCCTCGCCCTCCTCCCCAGCCGCTGCCTGCGCATCCCGCTCCGCAATCCACTGCAGCAGGGGAGGCAGCACCCGGCAGCACGGCAGCTGAGTGGAAGCATTTGCACTCTGGGATGGTCTAAAGCGATGCCTGCCGTACATGCCGAAAGGCCACACCGGCGGCGTTTGTACAGCACCCACTCACCGAGTCAATCAGGCGCGACAGCAGGTCCTTGAACGGCTTGAGCGCGCCCGTGTCCAGCCCCATGTCCTGCTCCAGCGTCACCCGGCAGCTCTTGAGCGACATGGAGCTGCACGGATGAGGAGGAGAGGAGCGGTGTGCAGGCGGCAGTGGCGGCGGCGGCAGGGGGCTGGCGGAGCGAGGGCGCACAGCCGGCTACAGCGAGCCGCGATCATGGCCTGGATCAAGCAGGTGCGGCGGGCAGCGTGCGCTGCAGCCCCCAGCTGTCCTCACTCGAGGTTTGACAGGATGAACTCGCGGCGGGCCTGCGCCGCAGCCCTGAAGTATGCCTCATCCACACTCATTTTGGAGCAGGAGCGCGGCAGCTGCTGGAGGGCGCACAGTGCGAGCGCCGGCGAGCAGCGCCTGAGGGCCTGCAGCCCACGTCAAAAAGGTGCTGGGCAGCCACAAAACCCGCCAATATGGCGATCGCAGTGCCCCTCGCCTTGCTGAAGTGGCATTGCGGCATCCGCATGGGCGCTGCTTCGCCNTCCAGCCGCGCGATCCTGCAATTGTGGGTGCCCAGTTGTCGCGCTGCAGCATCTGGGACAGGCCGCGCCGCCTCCCNTCTCCNGTCTGGGGCACTAGGGGACTATGCTGCGCGTCTCGTCCCTCTGCTCGGCGCTGCTGCGTCGCAGCCAGGTGGGGAGGCGGGAGGGCGGGTGCAGTGGCAGGCAGGCCGTGAACCCGGGCCGCCAGGTGCTGACCGCCGCCGCTGCCGCCAAGGGTGACCCACTCCGCCACTGCCGCTGCAGGGCGATGCTGCCGCAGCACCCGCGGCGCTGTTGCGCACGTATGCCACGACACAGGCAAGAGGATGGGGGGTGGTGTGAGTCTGGTAGCTGATGTGCCAGGGCTCGGAGAGGCCACACGCAGGCAGCCGTGTGCCGCTGCCTAGGGCTTTGCCAACGAGGATTGGGCACTCTTCTTAGCCTTCTGCCGCTCATGCCATGCCGTGCAGATGACCGTCCGTGATGCCCTGAACTCGGGTGAGCACCAGCCTCAGTTATGGCCACCTGGAGCGCTACTGCCTGCTGGTCATGTACCGTGCCGCTGCGCTTGGGCGCCTGCGAGTGAGCTGCAGCATGTGCTGCTGCACTCCCCACTGGCCGCCCACTGTGCACACCAGCTGCTGCTGCCCGCGCTGCAGCCATGGACGAGGAGATGGCCCGGGATGACAAGGTGTTCATCATGGGCGAGGAGGTGGCGGAGTACCAGGTGCGGGCACAGGGTGATGTGTGAGTAGTGTGTGAGCACGCCGCTAGGTTGCCGCAGTTGAGAGTTGAGTTGAGTGCATGCTGCTGTGACAGGCATTTCTGCATTCCTTCTGCTCATGCTGCATGTGGCGCTGGTCGGCTGAAGCTGCATGGCGTTGTGTAGTTTGCCGCAAGTGCAGGCGCTCCCGCTGCTGCCTAGGCAGGCGCTCATGCTTGCCTGCCATGCCCACCTGGCCGTGCAGGGAGCGTACAAGATCACCCGCGGCCTGCTGCAAAAGTATGGGCCCAAGCGCGTGCGTGACACGCCCATCACAGAGGTGAGCAGCTGGAGCGCTGGTCCGGCTGGCGCAGCCACCGCATGGCCGGCAGGAGTGCACAATCACCAGCGATGGCGTCATTGCTGCCGCCACTCTCAAGCGCATTCACTCTAAGCTGCCCTCCCACTGCCGCGGCCTCCCATCCCTCGCTTGCCAGGCTGGTTTCACCGGCATTGGCGTGGGCGCGGCGTTTGCGGGGCTGCGCCCCATTGTGGAGTTCATGACCTTCAACTTCTCGATGCAGGCCATCGATCAGGTGGGGGCGGATTGCCTGCAGGATGCTGCTCGATGGAGGCGTGGTGCGGGACAGCACAGCACGGGACTGCAATGAGTGCCATTGCTCGTCCTCGTCCCCTGTGGCAAGAGCTGTAGCCCCCCCAGCTTGCACCCTGGGGGCACACCTTTTTGCACAACTGCTCGTTGACATGCAGATTGTCAACTCGGCGGCCAAGCACCATTACATGAGCGCGGGCCAGATCACGTGCCCCATCGTGTTCCGTGGCGCCAACGGCGCAGCAGCGGGCGTGGCAGCGCAGCACAGCCAGTGCTTTGCAGCTTGGTACGCCAGCGTGCCTGGCCTCAAGGTGCGGGAAGTGCAGGGCTACTGCGGTGGATGGGTGGAGGTTGGTGTGTGTGAGCGAAGCAGGCGTTTCCGACATCGTTTCTCTGCAGCTGCTTGTGTTGTGATGTGAGTTCCGCCGCCCACTACTGTAAGCTGGCGGCACCTGTTGGCATTCATCGCCCTGCTGCCACCCGCCCTCCCCACAGGTGGTGGCGCCGTACGACAGCGAGGACGCGCGCGGGCTGCTCAAGGCGGCGGTGCGCGACCCTGACCCGGTGCGTGCGTGTGTGGGGGGGAGAGGGTGGCTGGGAAGAGGCCGGCTGCCTCACAACTGGTTGCCCGTGTTTGCTGGACGGATGGGCTGTTGTGTACCCAAGGACGAGCCCTGCCACCGCGCCGTCCAGCCCGCCGTCTTTGTCTGTTTGGCCTGCTGTCTGCTCTTATGAACCGCCCTGATCCTCAATTTGCGCCTATTAACCGCCCCCCTCCCCCCTACACACACCACCACAACAGGTGGTTGTGCTTGAGAACGAGATCCTGTACGGCGAGGCCTTCCCCATCAGCGAGGCGGCGCTGGACAAGGACTTCAYGGTGCCGCTGGGCAAGGCCAAGGTAAGGGGCGGGGGCGGGGCGGCAAGAGGGTGGGGKGGTGGAATGATGCACTTGTTGTTGCGCGGCGCTGGGGGCCGCCAGTAGTGTGGAGTGAGCAGCTTACAGTAGTGTAGTGCTGACGCATAAGAATGTGGCAGGCTCGTGATGGCCTGCCGGCCCGTTCTAACCCTGATCCCATCCCCGCCCCGCTCCGCTCCAGATCATGCGGGCCGGCAGCGACGTCACGCTGATTGGCTTTGGCAAGATGGTGGGCTACAACCTGAAGGCCGCGGAGCTGCTGGAGGCGGAGGGCATCTCGGCAGAGGTGCTCAACCTGCGCAGGTGGGGTGGGGTGGTGGAGGAGGGGGAGCGTGGCTGAGGGGTTCGGCCGTGGGGTTCAGTTGCAGCAAAACAAGCCTCCAAGGCTCAGCGAGGGTTGGCGGTCGTTTGGACGCTGATGGTTTGCAGCAAGGAATTGGTCGGGCTGCAGCTGCACCCTTCCAACCTGCTCTGCACACAAGCCACTGCTCAACGCTGCCCCTGCCCTCCTCGCCCCCGCCGCAGCCTGAAGCCCATCGACCGCGACGCGATTGCGGCCTCCGTCCGCAAGACGCACCGCGTGGTGTCGGTGGAGGAGGGCTGGCCGCAGCACGGCGTGGGCTCGGGTGCGCACTGGGGCGTGCAAGGGCTTGGGGTTGGTGGCGGTAGAGTGTGGCCGCAGTTGGGGTGATGACGGCGTGTGGCTTGCAACACCTTGCCCTGCCTGCGGGGGCTGGTGTCATTGCTGCACTTATGCCAGGCCGTGGGCTCGCCGTACCCAACCATACACTGCCTCGCTGCCATGCACCCGCAGAGATTGTGGCCATCGCGGTTGAGGAGTGCTTTGATGACCTGGACGCCCCGCCTGAGCGGGTGACGGGCGCCGAGGTGCCCATGCCCTATGCCGCCAACCTGGAGGCGGCGGCGCTGCCGCAGGTGGAGCACATTGTGTCCACCGTCAAGCGCATGATGAACCGGCAGTGAGCAACGAGCGGCTTTTGGATTGTTCCGCTTCGCTCGCCCACGCCGGCACTGGTGCCGCTGCGCCCGCCCGGGTTGCTTCGGGCGGCGGGCGCTGCGGCGCTTGCAGTACCCTTTCCAATGCCACATTCGCACAGGCGCATTGCTGCACCCACCTGATTTGTTTTCAGTATCCTTCTCAGCTTCCTGGCCCTCGGTGTAAACACACTGCGTTTGAGGCGATGGCCAGCAGCGGTGACAGCCCTGCCGACCATCTGGGCATCAGCTTCAAGGCTCTGTAAGCGCGGTGGCAAGGCGGTGGCAGCCGTGGCGTCCTCGGAAGCCTGCCCCGATACTGAACTTGCTGCTGACGCCGCTGCGACATCCACTGCTCGCAGGGAACGGGCACAACACACAATTGAGGTGATTGAGGAGCGGTCACGCAGCAGTGGGCCGGGCCGGGTTTGCAGGGCGGCGGGAGCCTGGGCAGCGGCGGCGGCTCCCTGCCATGCAGGCATCGCACTCCTGGTTTGGAGCATAATGCAGCATTGCAGTATTATCCGGGACCTCTGTGGCAAACTGATTGCAGCCCGCTTCTTCTCAGGCATGCATTGCTGACTCTTTGTTGCCCGCACTCTGCCCTCAGGACTTTGCACAAACGTACCTTCCGCTCCATGGGCTGTCACTCGAAGACTTCTTCAAGCACTGGCACATTTTGGTGTATGTTGAGGGCGTGATATACCAGGCAGATGAAGACAACGAGCAGGCAGCAGGCAGCAGCCACGGCGGCCAGGATGGCGACAAAGAGCCGCCCGCAAGCACTGCAGGTGACGAGCGCTGCTGCCTGTGCAAGGTTTCCTGCTATGCAATGCATTGTCATAAAGAGCAGCGAGGGCACCCATCACCCTACTCATGTGCACAGTGCCGGGACCCCCTGCACTGTCGTGACGTGTCGCAGGCATGGCGGCCATGGAGGCTGTGCTGCGGGAGCGGGGCCTGCTCACCCCCGGCGTGGCCGCTGAGCTGGCGGCGGGGCGGCGCTACTGGCGAGAAGAGCGGCGGCTGTGCAGCCTGATGAGGCGGCACCCGGCAGTGCCACCTGGCGGCCATGAGGCAGCCTGCGGCTTCACGCTTGCAGAGGCGCTGTCGGCGTCTGGCGCCAAGGTGGGTGGCGTGGGTGCGGAATTGCTCTTGATGCTCTCGGTGCCCCTGGCCGCCCTCCCTGAGCCCGTCCTGTGCTGGGCAACAATCTCACACTTGCGTGCTGCCTGCCCATCTCCCTCCCGCCCATTAGCAGTCGTTTGATTACCGCTGCCTCAACGCGCTGCTGTACGCGCTACGCGGTGTGCAGCCTGATGCCTCCCTGCTGGAGTTCCTGCGGATAGACGAGCTGCTGGTGGACATTGGTGGGTGCTGCGGGGCTGGCTGGTGGGGGGTCGGCTTCCGTGGAGCATGCAGCTGATCCATGGGGCACATGCACAAGGTGCACGGAGGGTGACAGTGGATGCGTGCTGAGCAACATCCTGCGAGGTGGTGTTCAGCCTGATCACCTGCATGACACCAGCAGAGCGCTGTGGCCGCCACACCTGCCCATCATCACAATCGCCAACCCCTCACTCCTCACCGCCACCGGCATCCCCACTCACTTCACCCCACCCCCAGGCGACGACTTGCTGGACTACGAGGACGACATCACCGCCGGCGGCGGCGGCTCCTTCAACATCCTGCGCTGCTACGTGCACCTGTACGGGCGGGACGCGGCGCTGCACCTGGCGCGCCGCATCGGGCAGCTGGAGGCGGAGCGGGAGCGCCTGCTGGCCGCGCTGCCACCGGAGCAGCAGGCGCATATGCGGCGGCGGCAGGTGGATGCGGCGGGGGAGGAGGGGGAGGGCGCGCTGCGCTGGCAGGTGCCGCCCCTGGTGCTGGATGAGGCGGCGTTCCGGGCGCAGTTTGGGTGACTCGCCGCTTGCAACCATGCCTGGCTGCGCAGCTTGCCACTGGCTTTGGGCGCAGTTTATTTGCAGTTCATCCAGGCGTAGATAGTGTGGTAAAGCAAGTGGGCAGGGCGCGTTGTGGGGCCCGCTTGCTCAGCAGGGCACACGGCCATGGCAAGAATGATGGTAAGCAGGTGGTAGGCGGCCAAGTAAGTAGGCTTGGAAGGATCTCGGCATGATGAAGTCAGTCGGGCAGTTGATGAGGGGCACTAGGATGCGGGCAGGGGTAATTGGGCAAAAGAACCGGCTAGGAAGTGCGGCGGGAAGCTTTGGCTGGAGCGGCCACGTGTCTGGCCAGCTGTGAATGCCTTAGGTCAGGACAATTTGGGAAGAATGAAGGCTTCAGGCACAATCCATCAAATGAAACCGCCACGTTGTGCACTGGCGCAAAGGGCTGGTGCCGACTTTGGAAGTGCCCACTGGGCTCAACCCCGCGCATGCAGCATCAGGCCGGGGGACAGGCCCTTGTGCGGCAGCCCCTGGACACCCAGCTGCGCCATGTCCGAGAAGCTGCTGTGCTGGCTGTCTCGCCGGCTGGCGCTGCCACGCCCGCTGCTGGACCTGCAGGCAGGCAGGCAGGAGCTGGTGTGGGGTGCACGGTGATGCCGGCATCACTTGGCCCTGTTCAGGCACAGCGTGGGCAGTGTGGTGGGCCCCACCGCAGCCCCCCAAACCTGGCCCCTTTCAATCCGTACCTGCTGGATCGCCGCTTAGCGACCTTGAGGAGTGCCTGGTCGGACCGCAGCGCTGCCGCACTCGCACCCAGCTCCATTGTGCCAATCACCGCACCGCCGCACAGCGCGGCAGCACCAGCGAGGGCCCACAGGGCGGTGTCAGATGCTGTGTTCGCCAGGTCAGCGGTGGTCTGAGTGCCCACCGCCGTGCACATGCAGTACGTGCTCTCGGTGAATGGGTAGTAGGCCAGGTTGAAGCAGGCGGCTGCAGGGATTCAGAGCGGGAGAGAACTGCAACGGGTTTCGAGGTTGTTCCACTTATGCGTGATGCCATGTGCTCTGGCATGGGCACCGGACCATCTGCCAAGAGAGCCCGCCTCACTGCTCCCTGCCTGCACTGTCCCATCTCCGTGCGCACCTGAGGGGCACAGCCCGCCCTGCTGCCGCACGGTGGGGATGGTCACCTCCGAGATGTTGTTGGAGAAGCCTTGCAGGGCGGTGGCCAGCGGCACGATTGCCTCCTCAACTGCGCACACCCCATGGCAAGCAGGTGTGGGTTTGGTAAACAAGACTTTGGGTATTGTTGAGAGGCACGCATGATATGTCCATGTTGGCCAGGAAGCGGACCCTTGCTGACTCACTCTTGCTGGAGGCGGAGGCTGGCTGGTCCAGTGCAGCCTCCACGGCGGCAGGGGCGGGTGCTGGAGCCATGTTCTTGATGGTCAGTGCCTCCTTCACCCCTGCAGATTGATGGTGGTGAGCAATGCTATCTCCTTTCACATTCGCATCTGTGTAGGACAGCTACGCCGCCGCCTAGGGACAGCAGCATGCCACCTGACCAAGCCACCTCCACAAGGCTCACTCTGGTTCTTAGGTGCATCTTTGGCTGCCGCCGCCGCCTTGGCCGCCGCCGCCTTGGCCGCTGCTGCCGCCGCTGTTGCGGATGCTGCCGCTGCCGTTGCTGACACTGCGTGGGCCTCGGTGGCAGCAGCCGCATCCACCGCCGCCTGCAGCGCGCCTGCAAACTCGCCAACTGCTTGCTTCAGCGAGGTGCCCATGTCGGACAGCTGGGCAATGTGGCCGGTGGCGGCGGTTGCACCCTGCACAGCAGCACGCGGGGCAAGCACATGTCAGTGCTTGTTGCATGTTGCAGCCCCATGCATGCATGAGGGGCTGCCCGACTTCCCCATGACCTGAAGCTGCAAGCTGCAACTAGCTGGGTTGCCAGCATCGCTTCTGCCTGCCTCTCCTGACTTGCGCTGGTTACCATGCCGGCTCATGCACAGCCCAGCCTGCCTGCCGCACCTCTTCCAGGTTGCGCATCTGCGCCGCCCAGGCCGACAGCAGCGCCACGTTGACCACGGCCCACAGCGCCAGCAGGAGCATGATCACCAGGCCAAGGTAGGCAAGGAAGCACCAAAACTTGTACAGCAGGTCGCCAAAGGCGCCTGGGGAGCAGATGGTTGGGAAGAAGGCGGAGGAGAGATGATGCAGAGGCGCACTATAGTCAAGCAAAGGCATGCAGCAGGGTGACAACCTCACTAAATCCCTGCACAGTTGACACTGCTTCCACTCANCTTNGCTGCTACTGGTCTTTCCTGCCTTGCGCAGCCGCTGCACGAGGCGCACAGCTGCAACCACGACCAGCAGGGCGCAGCNATGCGCCCGCCACACCCGTCGTGACATAGATGCTGGATTTCCATGCCTGGANGGGACGGGGCGGAGCAGGGTGAGGCNACACAGGGCNATCCCTGGCGCACCACGTGGAGTAAGGCCCGAAGAGCGCAGCAGCACNTCCAGCAGCCACGGTCAGGCACAGCACCCCTCCACCGCCACGGGACCCACCAGAATCCCACCTTGATGTAGGCTGGGAAGCCCTGCCCGCTCTCAGCGCTGCCCAGGTAGCCCAACAGATCCGCCGCGGCGCTGGAGGCTGCCGTGGCCTTGATCGTAAACATGGCCAGGCCCGCCACGAGCAGCCCGAGCGCAAGCACCGCCACCCATGGCACGAACACCATCGCCCCGCCACAACGCCTGGTGCCAGGTGG
Source organism: Chlorella ohadii (assembly GCA_025026875.1). Lineage (NCBI taxonomy): Eukaryota > Viridiplantae > Chlorophyta > Trebouxiophyceae > Chlorellales > Chlorellaceae > Chlorella > Chlorella ohadii. The sequence continues at coordinate 170,381 of JADXDR010000090.1, forward strand.
AGCAGGGATGTGAGGCTCACAACGCGCCAGCAAACAGGCGGCACGGCAGGTGGCCAGCAGTGCAGCCTCCAGTGCTCTATCACAAGTGCTGGACAGCCACACACATCAGGCAGACCAGCAAGTGTTAAATCAACCGAGCAGCAACCCACCTTGCACGCGCACGCAGCTTGGCGGCCATGTGGCTGCAGGGTCGGGGGTTGAGACTGGCCGTAGATCAACCCAACCGACGCACCACAGGCGGGGTGGGCTGAGCGGCAATAAGGCCCCATCCTGGGGTCAGGTGCCATGGCAAGGGAACCGTGCTCCAAGCATCCAGCTGTTTGGGCAACAGCAGGTGTTGGGCACCACCAGCTAGGGCGTCACGGTCCACCACTCAGTGACGGGCATCCGGGACAAACCGCCCGCCGGCGCCACAACCAGGCATCCACGCACCTGCCCTTGCGCTGCGACGGCTGATCATCGCCCTCCTGGTCCAGCCTGGAGGCCGAGGCCTCCCGCCTCAGCGCCTCGGGCGTGGAGAGCTCTGCTGCCGACGCTTTGTGCGGCGATGCTTTGCCGCTGCTGCCCATGGCTGCTGTGCGAGTTATAAATACCCACTGCGACCGATCTAAGCGGTACGCCCTGCGCCAGCCAGCGACAGGCGAATTTCCGCGGCTCCACCAGCGCAGCAGGCAGCATGGACCGCCAGTGAGCGCCCTGGCCTGGCGATCACGCTCCATTCCGCTCACTCCAGCACTCTAGCAGCCGGCAAGCAGTGTAGCGGCCCCCAAGCGCTTGTGCCAGTGCTCACTGACGCCCAGCGGCCTCCTGTGCGTGCGCGAAGCGCTTCTTGCACTGGGAATTGAGGAGCGCAGCTGCTTGGAAGCGTGGCGCAGCTGCCGCTGCGAGGTGCAAGCACCGCTGCCGCTGCCGCCGCAGCCGCCGTCGCCGCCGGCAGCAGCTGCGACCACCCTGAACTGCAGTGATGCCTCCTTGCTCGCAGGCTCCGGCACACCGCTCGCGTCGAGGCAGTGGGGGCGTGCAGCCCCAGGCAGGGTGCAGCCATGATTGAGGTGGTGCTGAACGACCGCCTGGGCAAGAAGGTGCGTGGGCTGCCGAGAGGGAGCCACGAGCCTGTCCTGCCGTGCCCAGCTAGTTGATGCAGCAGTGGTGCCGGCTGCTGTAGGCTGTACTAGATGCACCACCAAACATGCCAGCTCCTCACTTACATGCTGCACAGGCGGCACAGCACAGCTGCTTCCATCCTGCCGGTCGACCCGGCGCCTGCCTGCGCTGCCACCCCGCAGATCCGCGTCAAGTGCAATGAGGACGACACGATTGGGGACCTGAAGAAAATGGTGGCAGCGCAGACAGGCGGGTAGAGGAGGAGGAGGCGGAGGCGCTTTGAGGCGCCAAAGGCTGCTCCAGCGGGCATTGCCGTCGCTGAACCGCAGGCTGCACACGAGCGCTGCGGTTGTGCCCAAAGACTGCGCGGCCTCTGCTACTTTGGCGGCCGATGTGCAATTTGCATTGCTGTGCCGCCCGTTCAACTGCTGCTGCCCCTCTCCGTGGTTGCTGCCTGCAGGCACACGGCCAGAGAAGATCCGCATCCAGAAGTGGTACACCGGTGCGCACGGCAACAGCAGGGGAGCAGCCAGGATGAGAGCGGACAGACAGTGCCGGCTGGGCTGCTGCCCTGCCAGTGCCATGCGCGCGTGCATGCCTGTCCAGTGGATTCTGGGTGGGCGGCTGCAGCAGCTACAGGCCCAGGCAGGCACGAAGGGTTGAATGAATGCCCGCACCAGCAAGAGTGGCACTCCTCCTCTGACGCTCCTCCCGCTGGCTGGACCCTGCCCCCCTGCAGTGTACAAGGACCACATCACCCTCAGCGACTATGAGATCCACGATGATAAGTGCCTGAGCAGAGGGTGCAGGGGCGGCCAGCAAAACAACCGTGGTTGCCCTGCCAGCACCTGTGCTTTGCAGCAGTGGTTGCCACCGCTCCGTGGTGTGCTGTTGATTTTAGCAGCCAGCTCTATTGGCGACTTCTGCTGCCACTGCTGCTGCTCAGGGAACTCGTTCCATTGCCGCCTCCTCCATCCCCTTGCACGCATGGGCCTGGAGCTCTACTACAACTGATTGGTGCACCACAGCACAGGCATGGCGGGGCAACAAACTGCCGACATACCAATGCCAAGCTGGCCTGTGCCACGCTGCATTATGCCATCCCCCTCCTCTAATCTTCTGAATGTGTTATTTGTTGAAATCAGCTCTGTGACTTAGACACTGGCTAGGCTGCAGCACATCTCAATCGTTTAAACTTGCAACAACTCGAGGAGGAGGGGGCAGGGGGAACTGGTGCATTCAAAGGGCGCGAATAATCAAAGCACTGCAGGAAGGACAGATAAAAAGGCGCGGCAGCAGGGAAGCCGAGGCTGCTGGCACGCGCCAAAATGCTGAGAGAAGCCAATGGATGCAAGGCAAGGAGGTAGCACAGCGGGTAGGGGGATTGTCTGGGTGTGCGCTAAGATGTATCGTACATTCGGGTTGAACACAAGTGGCAGCCAGGGCCAAGCTGCGCCAGGAAGGCTCCCGCCAGTCGCCTCAGGGGTCCATGGCGGTGTATGCATCCTCCTTGGGCTGCGGCGGCAGGGGCCTCATAGGGCCCGCCAGCCCCACCGACTCTACACGGCCGTAGGCGCGCTTGCCCAGCTCCAGCAGGAAGCGCTGGCCGGTGGCAGCCACGCCCGGCAGCAGCTGCGGCAGCATCGGCGCCAGCTCAGACGCCAGCTGCTGCGCCTGCTGCGGCGTCAGGGGCTGCTGCCCCGCCGCCTGCTGCCGCACCAGCCCCACCACGCCCCGGGCCGTGGCCAGCTGCTGCTGGTCATCGGGAGACAGCTCAACCAGGGCCGGCAGCCTGCAGTGGGGAGGAGGGTGAGGGGAGCACAGGGTGCGGTGGTCTGAGACCGGGTCGACCAGGCCCGCTACGTTTGCTCTCTTTGTCGCAGGCATGTTGAGGACACCCGCTGCTGCAACAACGCACACAAGCTGCGCCCACTGCCCTGCCAGGCCCACCTGTCCAGCAGCGCCAGCGCGGGCGGCAGCGGCGCTCTGGTGCCGCGCAGGCCGCTGGAGGCGACCGCGGCGCGTGCACCGCCGGCCTGCAGCAGCGGCCCCAGCAGCAGGGATGCCAGCTGGCGGGCGGCCGCGTCCACGGTGGACGCCGCCTCCTCCACCAGCAGCTCCTGCACGTAGGTGGGCCGCTCCGAAAACACCGCCGCCAGCACCTCCTTGGCGGTGGAGTCCAGCAGCGGCTGGGCCGGCGCAGGCACGCCGCTGGCGCCGGCGCCGGCGGCGCTGCCGCCGCGGGCTGCCAGCACTTGCTGCGCGGCGGCGTCCTGCCCACGCAGGCCCTCCACGTCGTAGGTGCTGATGCCCGCAAACAGCTTCTCCAGCCGCTCCAGCGAGATGTGGTCCTGCCCCGCAAACAGCAGCTGCTTGAGCGCGGCGCGCACACGCGGGTTGTCGTCGGTCAGCAGCCGCTTTGACAAGTAGGGAAAGCACTCCTTCACAATCGAGTACGATGGGTCCACTTGCAGCGCAATGCCCTGCAAGCGTTTCCGAATGCAGAAGTGGTGGTTACTGCCAAGCAGGGGACTTGGAGCGTGTGGGAGCGGTGCAGCGGTGGCCCACACGTGGAGGCAGGGCTGCATCACGTGATGCAGGCTGCAGCGCAGGTCACGGTGAGCAGCAAGAGCAGGCAGCAGTAGTATCTGCCAGTGCCACCAAATGTCCTGCATGCCAGCCACCGTGCCAACCTGCCCCTGCCCACCCCCGCCTCCGCACCTCGATGACGGAGAACGTCCTCAGGATGAGGGCAAAGTTGGGCGGGATGCGGAACTCAAACACCGTGGTGAGCTTCTCAATCTCCTCCAGCACCAGCGCAATGTTGACCTGAGCAGCAGGGGGGAATGGGATTGAGGGGGCTTCAATGTCACGCCATAAAGCTTGCCAATGCATGGAGCAGATAACAGGGGTGAGTCCGGGGCCACACAGTGCAGACCAATGACACTGCCCAGAGGCCCCAGCGCCTCTGCCTCACCTTCTTGGCGCCGCCGCCCGCCGACAGCTGCGTGAGGATGATGCCCAGGGGCTCCACCTGCGGCAGGACAGCGCGGCACGGCCGATGGATTGTCAGCACAAACTGACATTCCACCACACAACAAGCCAGAGGTGACAGCGCGGCAAGGAAGCTGGAGCAGCGCTGGCCCACCCCCAGCCCCGCCCTCCAGCCCTTGCCCACGCACCAGCGCCTCTCGGTCGCCCTGGATGCCCTCCAGGAAGCCCAGGGCCACCAGGTCGTCGGCCAGGGAGTCCCAGTCGCCCACCGACAGGTGCGCAATGTACTCCAGCAGCGACACGGCGTAGTCGTCGGGGATCTCCTGGATCAGGCCGTGGTCCAGCTGGGGAGGGGGCGGGGAGGAGGGGAGGGTGGGGTATGGTCAGAGGGGCGGCAGGGTGGGATGGCGGGCGGGCTGGAGCTGCAGTGCATGCGTTACGTGGGAAGAACCCGCATCGCACGCAGCAACAAAGCCTCCTCCAAACTGCACGGCAAGCCAGCGCCCAAGCTGCCTCAGCCTAGGCACCACGCTGGCCCAGCCCTGTGCACTCACAATGGCGATGCGGCCGTCGGTGGTCCTCATCAGGTTGCCGGGGTGCGGGTCGGCATGCAGCAGGCCCGTGTCGCACAGCTGGAGGGGCGGAGCAAGAAGAATGAGAGATGGACATTCGCAGGGGATACGAATGGTGTATCAAGAGTGGGGGAGGGGTGGGCAAAAGATGCAGCCAGAAAACTTATCAGCCAGTACATTGTGCTGTGCTTTCAGGGCACCTCCCCAGTTCTTTCAATGCCCCGCACCCCACCTGGTGCAGGTAGGCCGACAACAGCGTGTTGCACAGCTGGCGCACATCCGCAGCAGACGAGTCGGTGAGGCGCTCGCCCTCCACCCAGGACAGGACCAGCACATCGGAGGAGCTGCCCTCGGGGACGACGTCTGGTACCACCACACCGGGGATGCACTCCATGTCTGCAGCGCCGGGATGGGCAGGCGGACGGTGAGGTGAAGGCCCACAGCAGGTGAGGTGAAAGCACACAGGCAGCAGGGATGGCAAGATGGGCCGGCCAGTTGAGGGTTGTGGCAGCTGTCAGTGCGGCTGGCCTGTTCCACATTTTGCCAGCCCCAACAGCCGGGCTGCCACAGGGTTTGGAGCTCTCACCACGCTGGAACTGCACCGTGTTGCGTGCCTCCAGTTCGTAGTTCATTTCGTCCAGGAAGCGAGAGGCCCAGGCATCGATGATGGCCACCCAGTCGGAGCGCACCTGCAGGGCGGGAGCGGCGGCGGCGGGGCAGCATGTGCAGGCAGCTAGCCTTGCCTGGGTGATGCAGCGGTTCCCAGTCCGAGCACGCCACGGCAGCATTCAAGCCACAACAGCTGCAGCAGGCGAGGTGTGCCCTCCAGCTTGCTGCGCTTCTAACAAAGCAGCTTGCCACCCTGACGCAGCACCCACCTCCGGCATGTTGCGCAGCTGCAAGGCCACGCCCCGCACGAGGTGCAGGTCCAGGCACACCGACTCCAGCACGCCTGGGCGCCGCACCTGTGGCGCAGTCACGGTGGTGCAGCACAGGGAGTTTTGGAGGGGTGCCAGGAAAGACTGCAAGCGCACTGGCGACCCGCAGGTGCCAGCACTGCTGGTGCCAAGCCCCTGCACCTTCCCAACCACGGTGCCAGGCAAGCCGCGCCAGCCACCCAACAGCAGCACGCTCCACTTCTACTCATGCAAAAGGATCCGCCGCCCCCACCCACCTTGATCGCCACCTCCTGCCCGCTGGAGCGCAGCGTGCCGCGGTAAACCTGCCCCAAACTGGCAGCAGCGACCGCTCGCTCCGACAGCCGGCTGAACACGGCGCCCACGGACCGCCCTCCAAAGCTGCGCTCGATGCACGCGTACGCCTCGGCGTCAGGGAAGGGCGGCACGCGGTCTTGCAGCCGCTGGATGGCCAGCAGGTAGGCGGGGGGCAGCAGGTCCACCCGCGTGCTCAGGGCCTGCGCAACCTTGACGTAGGCGGGGCCCAGCCGCTCAATGGCCCCCATGGCCTGGTCCGCGCGCTGCTGCGCGTTGGCGTCCACGGTGCCTGCGGTGGGGTAGGCAGCCAGAGGAGGGTGAGCCACACAGGAGCGAGTGCCAAAGCCGGTGCGACATCCGCTGCACATGAACAACCGCTTCATCCCGGCAAGAGCTGCACACCATGCTGCACCAGCTGTACAAGCCCTGCGCTGCCCTGCCACCGCGCCCACCTGCGGCCATGTCAGCCAGCAGCGCGGCGCCGTAGGCAGCCGCCTCGGAGGCCACCTGAGCCACACGACGCGCCACCTCCACCGGCCGCCGCCGGTAGTAGGCAGCCACCGCCTCGGCGTCCCAACTGGACGGCAGCACATCAGGGCCGCCGCTGCTGCTTGCCCTGCTGCTGGGGCCTGTGCCGCCGCCACTGCCGCCGCTGCCGCCGCTGCCGGGCGGGCCATCTTCGTCGTCCGATCGAGGCACTGAGAGCGCCACCAGGGCTGCCACGCCAGAAGTCACGGCCGCCAGCGTCTGCAGGCTGTACCCACCAAACTGCGCTGCTGCCAGGCTGCTCATCTCCCCAGGCAGCTGGCTGGCCATGCTGGTGGCCACATCACCGGGGCCAGGCAGGCCCTGGAGCGCGGCTGCCGCCGCCTGTGCAGCCGCCGACACGCGCTGC
>JADXDR010000090.1:190257-202626 GCA_025026875.1 Chlorella ohadii
CATCCTGTCTGCGGGCATGGGCCCGCGCTCGCGCTCCACCCCCACCCCCGCCCGCAGCCTGGCCGTGGTGGACCGCCTGCGCCGCCGCCTGCGCTCCAAGGGCCTGCGCGCCTCCTTCAACCTGCAGATGGTGCGGGGCCAGGGGCAGGGGGCCGCTTGGGGCTCGCGGGGTGGCTCAGTGGGGTTCATCCCACAAGCAGTTGATTCTGGATGTGGGAAGCACCAAAACAGAAGAGCCCTGCTGTCCACCAAACGGAAGTGCCCTGCTGTCCCACCATGCCTCATTTTGCCACCCATGCCACCCTCTCTCTCTACCGCAGGTGCCGCGTGAGCACGACTACCTGGCTGTCCTGCACATCACGCCGCTGCGCGCGTCGCGCCCGCTGGCGCTGCGCTACCTGGCACAGCGTGTGGGCCGCCCGCTGGACAGCTGGGTGGTGCTGGCGCTGTCGCCCGAGGCCTCTGGGTCGGCAGACGGCGGCGACATGGTGGCCGGCTCCTACTGCTCAGACACGTCCGACCTGCTTGGCGGGCTGCAAAAGGTGCGGATCTCGTTGGATCCATCGGCTAGGAGGGCGGCCTGGGGCTTGTCACCGCAAGCGTGTTGAGCAAGGCCGCCGTTGTCTGCTGCTCTGCCTGCTGGCGCCTCCACCTGCACCAGCTGCTGCCGTTCAACTTCACCTCTGGATGCCTTCAAACCAACATCTGCACACATTCCCCTCGTGCCCAGGTGTGCGTGGTGACGCCAGAGGCGGGCGAGGGCGGGCCCGCACTGCCCAGCAGCGGCAGCCTGGTGCGCAGCGGGCTGGGCGTGGCGCTGCAGCCGTTCCTGCAGGAGGGCACCGGCCGCCTGGTTGTGGCGCCCGCTGCCCAAGTCAGTGAAGCGGTGCTGCAGCTGGTGCAGCAGGAGGAGCAGGCGCAGCGGGCTGAGGCAAAAGCAGAGGCGTGACCGCGCGCCACAGCAGGATGCACGATTGTGAATGCAGCTGCTGCGGCACGGGGCCTTTTGCCCACACCAAGCCTGCCTGGCCCATGTTGTATAGTGTACATCATATCACATGCTACCGAACTCGATTCTGCACATTTAGTTATGTCCTGCGCACCCTCACCTTGCTTTCGTTGCTGCCCAGCGCCCATGAACAATGGGCTGCCTGCCGCCGGCGGCCGCGCTGCGTGCGGCGAGCCGGCCCATTGGAAGGCCCGCATTTTGTAAGCTGCACATCAAAACCCGAAGCATTTCAGTTCTGCTGATTGCAAACATGGCGCGCGGGAGCCTGGCATCCACGCTGACGCGCTGCTTCAGTCTGCAGCAGCGGCGTTGGGCCGCGAGCTTTGCCGCCGCGGCTGATGGTCGTCCCGAGACCTACCTTTTCATGGGACCCCCTGGTGAGCACGGCGGGCTGCGTGGGAGCACCCAACACCTGATGTGGCGGCGCAGGGTGCCATGCGGCGGCTGCAGCAGGCCAGGGCTTCACCGCATGTTGTCGAGGCATCCGGATGAAAATTGCAATGCTTGTCGGGCGGCAAGTTTGCGGTAGGCAGTTCAGCGGCGGCAGCGGCGGCGGCACCATCGGCAGCAAGCCTATGTGCTGATCTGCGTCCCTTGCCTGTCTCATGCGCAGGTGTGGGCAAGGGCACCTACTCTACCCGCGTTGGTGAGCAGGCTGCAGTGGACTAGCATCGATGGCACCTGAGCTGTGCCGTGCCACAGCCTGCCGCCCATCCTGCCGCCATCGCCTGTGCTGACCCCTGCCCTGCATTACTGTCTGCCCGTTGCTGCAGCCGACTACTTTGGGCTGGAGCACATTGCCTCGGGCGACCTGGTGCGGGATGAGATCAAGAGCGGCAGCGAACTGGGCAACCAGGTGCGGGCAGGCCGCTGGCGCCTGGGGCGCCCTTTTGTGCCACTGCACGCCTTAGGCTGGTCAAGGCAGCATTGATGGTACTGGCAGTGGAGGCATGCAGGGTTGCCTGACATGCCCACCCACGCATGCCTAGTGCTTGGATGTCTGTGCCTCGTGCGCAGATGAAGGAGATTGTGAATGCAGGCAACCTGCTGCCGGATTCGCTGATCCTGCGGGTCATTCGCGAGCACTTTATGAAGGTGAGCATGTGGCGTGCGCGTGTTGGTGTGGAGGGTGCCGTGCTGGGTGGGTGTTGATGCAAAGCATGGATGGTGGTCGGCCTGCTCGGCAGCATGGTCGTCCTGCTGCGGCGTGCTGCCTGCTGGTGCAAGCAAGGGCACCCGTCCCGATAATGAGCTCCCGCTGTCTTGCACTGCCACTTACCGCTAGGCACTCCGCAGGGCACCTTTCAAGGCCAGTGCTGCAACAGGCAGCGGCACATCTGAACCCTGCCGCCCTTCAATCCATTGCTGTGCCCGCAGTCGCACGCCGAGGGCACCGACCGCTTCCTGCTCGACGGCTTCCCGCGCACCGCGCAGCAGGCGGTGGCGCTGGACGCCATTGCCGACGTGAAGCTGGCCGTCAACCTGGGCYTGCGCGAGGAGGTGCGGGGCCTCTTGAGCCTCTTGAGGGAGGACTGCTTGGGCGGTGGCGGCTGGGGGAGTCATGATGTGTGGGGTTGGTTGGCTTGGCGTCATACCCATGCCCTAGTTATCAGCATGGTCCCCGCTCATGCCAGGTGCTGCACCTAAGTGCACGGCTGCCCCCACCTGCCTGCAGGTGCTGGTTGAGAAGTGCCTGGGCCGCCGGCTGTGCAAGAAGTGCGGCAAGAACTACAACATCGCCGACATCTACCTGCCTGCATCCGAGGACGGCCGGCCGGAGATTGTGATGCCGCCGCTCAACCCGCCCCCCGAGTGCATGGTGAGGCGGGGGGCTGCTTGTGACTGGGCGGGCGCAGTGCAGCTGGTGCAGACTGACGTGCTGTATATTGGCGCATTCAGACCAGAAGCTGGCTGTGCAGAAGAGCAAGGTTCATTGCCTGTCTCGGAGCAGCTGCAAGCTACAGCCAGTTCCAACGCTCTGCTCCGCCCTCTGCCTGGCTGCCCTCAGGAGCACATGGAGCAGCGCGCCGACGACACAGAGCCGGTGAGGCGCGCGCCAGGGCAAACTGCAGCGCCTGCTGTGCTGGGCAAACACCTCCGTGTGCACAGGACTAGCATCGCTTCTCCCAGCCAATAGCAGCCTCCTGCTTGGCAGGCAGGCAGGCTCTGACTCACCCACTCACCCACCCACCCGCCCACCCACTCACCCACCCGTGCACCCCATGCGCTGCCCACCCGCAGGTCATTCGGCGGCGGCTGGATGTGTACAACGCAGCGGCTGCGCCAGTGGAGCAGTACTATGAGCAGCAGGGCAAGGTACGCAGAAGTGCATGACATGAAATGGGTTTGTACCATGCACCTGTGCTGGAGGGCTGCGCGGGTGGGGCGTGTATGTTAACACCAGCGCCTCGATCCCTGCCCTCCATCCGACCTGCAGCTGCTCAACTTTGAGATCACAGGCGGCATCCCGCAGACGCTGCCGCGCCTGCTGGACGTGCTGCGGCCACAGATGGACGTGAGCGGGCAGCAAGCGGAGAGCCAGAAGGCATGAGCGCTGCACTGACAGATGCCAGCTGGCAGCTGAGCCGCCGCAGCCTTTTGGCGCTCTGGAGACCTCTTCCCCTGTTCCTTTCGTCATGACCCAACTGACATGGGGTTGTTCCCTGACCTACTCCTAAACAAATCCTCGCCACTACCCCCTATTGCTTGTTTGATTGCTCCCCTGGCCCTCAGCCATACCGATGCCAATCCGCTTGCCCTGTTGCACCACGCTACAACCAGACTTTGTTACACAGTAGAAGCATCAAAGTGGACCAGTTATAGTCTGCTCAGCGCCCCATCATCAGCTGCAGCGGGCCCCACAAGCTCTCCTTGCCGTGCAGCCGCCGCAGCGCCGTCTGCCGCATGCGGTAGCTGCCTGCCAAGCCGCGCCGCTGCAGGGTCGCCACATCCAGCTTTGCGCCTGCAGGCAGTGAGGCGAAGCAGGCCGGCAGTTGTGGCACCCGCTTGTGGCAGACGCCCTAGGCCAGGCGACAGCAAAACAGGACTGGCGCAGCAGGTCAGGTGCAGGGCTGCACAGGCACGAAAACCCGCCCCGCAGCCCTGTCCCACCTGCAAGCACTGCCAGCTTCCTCAGCCGCTGCGCCGCCAGCTGCGCAATGCGCACCACCAGGAAGACGAGGAAGCGGATGGGGGCGGGGATCTGCGGCAGGGTGTGCGGCAAAGGGGGGAGCGGCGTGATGCATGTAAAGCAGATTAAGCAGACAAACCAGTGCTGGGGATTGCAATTGACCAATTACGGCGCTGCCAACAAGCAGCCGGTGCCTGCCCACGCTTGGTGTTCTGAAGCCAGATTGCCCCCCTGCGCCCCCTGCACCCACCACGTGGTAGCGGACCATGTGCGGCAGCGCGGCCAGCAGCGTCCAGGGCGTCATGGGCTGCTTGCCCTCCTGCAGCGCCGCCCGGCTCATCTCATTCCACTCCTTGAAGTAGTCCTGCTCCAGCTCCTGCCGGCTCCTGCGAGTAGTGCAGAGAGAGGGAGAGAGGTGGCGCAGGTCAGCGTGGTGACGCAACGCAAAGCAGAGCTGCAGCAACAGAGCAGCACGAGACGGGAAGCCGCATCAAACCACGCGGCCACGCACTTGTACTTGTTCTTCAGGCTGTTGCCGCCGCCCAGTGCTGCTGTGGCCGCGAGACGCTGCTGGCGGCTCCTGCAGATCGCGGACAGAGGGAGAGGTGTGCCTCAGCTTGTCACGACTGCTGGCGGTGGCGGCGGCGGCAGCGACAGCGGCAGCCGCGGTGACCTTGCGCTGCATGCATGCGACTGCGCGCATCTCATCCGCAGCAAGAGGAACGAGCGACGCGCCTGCAGCAGCCTGGCAGCGACGCTATCCTCGGTGCCGCTGCCAACAGCGCTCGCCGGCCGCAGAGGGACGAGCTGCACGATCCCAGTTCACCCATGCCGCGCCCGCTGGTCGAGCAGACTGCGCTACAAGCCATTGCTGCGGGTTGGTCTTTGCCGCCGAGCCTTTAACCGCCTTCTGCGTGTTTCTTGTCAGTGAAAGCGCTCGGTAAGCAGATGCAGTGCTGCTCGTGAAGCGCATTGCGAACCATGGATGGCAACGGGTTCCGCCAGCCGGGCGGCGGCGGCGGCGGCACACCCGCCTCTCTTATTGCAATCACCTCTCATTTTTTCTGCAGTAGCGACACTTGTTCTGCTTACGATGCCAGAAATGATGAATGTGACGAACAGGAGGTTATGGGGCTCACAACAGCCTGTCCATAACGCGCCTGTCTTAAATTGTGCTATGGGCGGCTGCCAAACCGCGAGCACTGGGCATCTGTTGTGGGGTTGGGTTGGACTTTTGCAGCAACCAAGGCATGCGCTAACCATGCTGCTCAAATAAAAAATCCCCWGYGTGCCTTGAGGTACGGCTGCAGCGGCGGCAGCACCACGCGGCCTGCCAGCTCCCCAGCCATCCTCTCTGTCACAGCTTGTGGGCCGATTGTTGCTGCCAGGTGTCCCTGACAAAGCGGCCAGAGAGCAGAGGCAGAGCACATCAGCACGCCGAGTTGCATGCAACCAGGTGCACGGCCTACCAGAACAGGCAAAGAACACATCTCCACAGGCAGTTTGGCATACCTCAATGTACGCCTGAGCCAGCCAGTGGCTNCANTGCCCATGAACGGGTCCAGCTGGCACTTCAGCAGCTCCATCTGCAGCGCATACCTGCAGGCACGGGGGGAAGACGGGGCACAGTGAGCGTCGCATGACACCTGCGGTCATCAGCCCACCTGGTTGGAAACGCATGATGCGCCATGGCACAGGCACCCGAACAACCAGCACTGCCCTCCCATGCAGGCCCGTTCACCCTGCTCACGTGCGCGCCTCAATGTAGTTGGCGGCGGGAAACCCCGCTGCACGCATCCAGGCCGCCTCCAGGGCCGCAGCGCTGCCGTACTTGCGGCGGGCCGCGCGCAGCAGGTCCAGCATCTGGTAGCACTTGTGCTCGCTGCGGCTGTCGCTCCCAGTGTAGTACCTAAGCCCCATTTTGCAGGCGATGCATGCCTTTCTGGGTTGAAACCATGCCTTGCGCCTTTGCAGGCCCCCTCAACGCTTTCTGCGCAGCCTCCTCAAAGCATTGAGCAACCGCAGGGCCCAGCAGCCCTCACTTGAGGCGGAAGCCCACCCCCAGGCGCTCCAGGTCGCGCTGCGACAGCCGGAACAGCGACCTGGCCTGCTTGGGCATCACCCACTGGCTGCGTGACGGGTCCTGCAGCACCGCACGCTGCACCACCAGCAGCACTGCGAATCAGAGGAGGTGGGGGGCCAAGGTGGGCAGGCAAGGTAGGCAGCAAGACAGGGCGAATGCCAGCAAACAACAGGCACGTGATTGGGCCACCAGAAAGTGCCTCGGTTGGCAGGCCTGCGGGCCCAGCCCAATCCCCACCCATACACCCACCCTTCCACCCCCAGCAGCTCACCGTGGGTCATGCTGTCGTCTTCTGACACGCGTTCATCGCACTGAGCAGCCAGCTCCCGCCAGACCGTTTCCATGTGCTCATGGTGGGCACACAGCGCGATGGCCAGGTTGGCCAGGTCCTCCACCACCAGGGACAGCGGGCGCAGCGCGTCAAGCTGCAGCAGGGCATCTGTGAGCGGCGGGGGAGGAGGGGAAGGGGTAGCCTGGAAGCGACAATGAATGCCAGAAATAGCAGTGCGGGCCACCAGAAGTGGAGCGGGCAGTGCAGAAGACTCACCCGCCATTAGAACGCTGCAGGTTCCCAAGCCCAATTGCCTGTGACAAACCTTCATGCTTACCGACCAGTGGTGGGCAGGCATACATAGCGGACACGAAGCTGGCTCGCACGCTCGGCCCCGAGGGCCGCACGGTCCGCCGGCCTCGCATCGGCCCGCGCACCCGCGGCGTCACTGGCAGCTGCGCCCCGTCCGTGGCCATCTGACCGCCTTGCTCAGCTGGCTGGCGAGCCGAGTGAGGCTAGGGTTTCGTCTGGCAGGAGCACGACTGAGGCGTGCAGCGCGTTGCACAAACGCTGAGGCTGCCGGCTGCAAGACTCAGTCGCAAGCAGTGTGCTCCAAGGCAGAAGGCAGGGGTGGCTCCTGAGACCCGTCGCCCGCCACTCAGGCGCAGCATCGCACCATCTCAACCACCCCACAACCCTAGCCAGACCTTAGCTGGTTTTGCTTGCCATGCTTCACCGCCAGCCGGGACAAAGGATAATGAGTTATGCAAAACTGCTCCATTGCCATGTGGCAGCGTCCTCGAGCACTCTTTTCACACAACACCTGGGGTTTCAGGGAAACACACCAGGGCAGGAGCAGTTGCGGCTCCGCCTCCAACACTCAACACAAGCAGGCTCAGGTCACATGCTGGCAGGTGCTGCCGCCACGGCTGCTGCGCCGCCGCCCTCCGCCGCCAGCTCAGCATGAGGGCCCAGCGCCAGGGCGCCCTCGCCGTCCTCCCCGGGCTCGTCAAACAGGTCGCCATCCGCCGCCCACTGCGCCTGGTGCACCAGGCTGAACTCCAGCAGCTCCTGTGAAAAGTTGGCAGGTAAGCGAATGAGTTGTAAGATGAATGATGCCAGAAGGGCTGCCCCTCCTCACCCGGCGCAGCGCGGCACTCAACCAAGGTGCACCTCCCACCCGGCGCTATCCCACCGCGCCAACCTTGGTGCCCAGCCAGCTCCCACCAGGACGGTGTGCCCACCCTCAGTCCCCCTCACGCACCTGCAGCCCCGTGTTCTCCCGCAGCAGCCGGTCGTTCTCCGCCACCAGGCGCGACTTCTCCGACAGCAGCGCCTCCATCTGGCGCGCCACCTGGCGGGCGGGAAGGGAAGGGTGGGGCAGGGACGCTTAGCTGGCCTTGCTGTCGCTACAAATGCACCTTGGCAAAGCAACTGCTCGTACAAGCCCAGCACGCCAACTCGAATAGCAAGTCAGCCAGCCCACCCCCTGCCATCCTGTGCCCCCACCTGCTGCGCCGCCAGCGGGTCGGGGCCCAGCGCCGGGTCGGCCACTGGGCCCGCCGCTGGGCTGGCCGACCGCAGCGCGCTGTTCTCTTGAGCCAGTCGGCTGGCCTGCGATGCTGCAGCCGCCAGCTCCGACTGCAGCTTGTCGTATTGCAGCCTGGAGGTGGGAACAAGATGGGTGTGGCAGGCAGGGCTCAGTCGGGTGGTGACAGAATCGTGCAGATGGAACAGCACCGACTGCATTTCAACAGCCATTACAAATGACAGTGCCCAGCACTGGGGCTGCCCATCCCCAGTGCCTCACCCTCCCACACCCACTGCCGCTCACCGCAGGCGCTGGTACTCCTCCTGCTGCGCCCGCACCCGCTGCAGCTCGCTGGCCAGCTGCTGGGCGCGCTTGCGCCACTCCTGCACCTCCTGCTCTGACGCCGCGTCCAGCTTGCTCATGAACGAGGTCATGTGCGCCTGCCGCGTGGCGGTCACTGGTGCACCGCTGCCTGCCTTGGCCCCTGCCGCCCGGCTGGATGATGGTGCCGCCGCCGCCGCCCCGCTGTCGTTCTCCTTGCCGTCAATGCTAAAGTCCTGCCACCCGGCAGGCACGGTGGCCGCCTGTGGCGCGGCGGCCTGCTGCTTGGGCGCCAGCGCGCTGCTGCTGCTCGTGCCGCCTGCCGTGGGAGCATGCCGCTGCGGCCGAGGCACCAGCTTGCCGGCGGCGCTGGGCCTGCTGCTGCCGCTGCTAGGGAGGGTGTTCCACTCCTCAAACGCCTGGCCGATGACGCTGTCCAGCGTGAGCGCAAAGCCCTCCATCAGCTTGCCCACCCCGGTGATGGCGTCCATGCCCTGCAGCGCACGTGTGGCAGGGGGCAGCTTGCATGGTGCTTTTGAAGCAGACTTGAAGCAGTTTGAAGCAGAGGGCAGCCATGCGATGCGATGCATTAGTGCTGTAAACCAGTGCGTGATTTCTTCTCAGGAAATCAACAAACTCAACACACATCAACACCCCAGCCCACCCAAGCGCCACCGCTGCCGCACCTTGTCCAGGAATGACTGTGAGTCAAAGGCGGTGGCGACCTTGGGTTGTGGCGCGGCGCCCTCTGGCGGCGGCGGCGTCTGGTCCCCGGTGATGAAGCGCAGTGCCTTGTGCACGATCTGGGCGGCTGCGGGCTCTACCACGCTCGGGGAGGCGGCCGAGGAGGAGTGGGCGTGTGGACGCCGCGACCGGCCTGCTGGGCAGGGAAGCACCGGGAGGGCAGGGGACAGCATGATGTGAGAGCGTCTGACGCTACGCATGGCGTTTTTTTTAGCCTGTGGTCATCAAGCAGGCCGGCGAGACAGCGTGGAGGTGGTGGGCAGTCGACAATTGCGAGGCAGGACGCAGTTCAGCCGCTGGGCACAGGAGGGTTGGTTGGCCAATGGCCTGCAGGGCCATCCTTGATCACCTGCGCCAGGCTTGCCGCTGGGCGATGCCAGCCGCTCCTCCAGCCACCTGTCTGAGCTGCGGCTCGAGCTCAGCTGCTGCCCAAACTGCGCCAGCGCGTCCGCTGCAGCGGGCGCTGCCGCAGCGGCGGGCGCGGTGGCTGCGGCGCGCGACACGACCAGCGGCGACCGGTCCTGTGGTGTGGTTAGGGCCGAGACGTCTGATGCCGTGCTGCAGGGGGAGCCTGCAAGGGAATTGAGGCAGGGGAAGCTCGGTGATGGCCAAAGCTGCATTAAAGGGGGCCGCCTCTGCCGCCGCCCGCAACCGCCGCCGCCGCCCTCACCAGCGTCGCTGCCCGCGCCCAGCGGGCTGTGCAGCTTCACGGCGCCCAGCAGCTTGGTCCCCGCGCCGCTGCTGCGCCGCCTGGAGGCCAGGCTGCGCCGGCTTGTTGAGGACGCGCTCATGGCGGCCGCCTGAGGGGCCGCACAGGGGCCCAGCACGCCGAAGATTGAACTTGCAAGGCGTGGGGCTCGGCGCCAGCTCCAGACCGAGCTCAAAAGCCCCGGCAGCGCTGCCGCAGCAGGCACCGCAATGCGGCGTCAGGCCGCGACAGGCGCCCTGTTTGAGCGTGCCTTCCTCGGCGGCACTGCAGGGCTGCACAGTGATCACGCCTGGCACCTTGCCTGGCACTGCGGGGCTGTTTCAAGCGCCCAGCCTACCACACCAACCCGCTCCACCCCTTTTTGAGCGGNCCCCGGCCCCAGCGGCCATGCAGAACGGCGGGCCGCGCAAGGCGAGGGTCTACGACAGGCTGGAGGGCCAGGAGACGCTGCCGCAGGCGCCGCAGCGCTGGGCGCAGGTGGACGCCGCCGCCGCGGCCCTCCGGCCCGGTGAGCGGCTGGTGTAAAGCTGTTGTTCTGTCTGAGTTGCTCGTGATTTCAACACACCAAACATGGCACAGTGTGGTGCGCCGTTGTAACCTGTCAGCTGCCTGAAGGACGATCTGGGCGACACTGCACAGCCCAGGCTGACGGTCAAACATGCCCCCACCATCCCTCCCGCCGTTGCAGGATCCATTGTGTCGCTGGCGTACGAGTGTGACGAGCTGCTGGTGGCGCGCAGGGCCTCCGACAGTGGCGCCTGGTCGTTGTCGGTGGCGAGCATGGACTGGAGCAGCCGAGGTGGGCAGCGCCACCTCACGTGCACCAGGGTTAGCCATGCTGGGCATGCTCTCTTGCCAAACGCATTGCTGCATGCCTCAACCTCTCACATCCCCCCCTGCCGGTGCCCTGTCACGCAGGCACCTCTGGGTGGCACACCCATGCGCTGGACTATGCGGTAGAAAGCCTGGAGCCGCACTGCCTGTTCCGGGTGCTGCGCGACGGCCCACGCATCGCGCTGGCCTCCCTGTCCGCCGACGGCCACCTGCTGTGTGCCACCACCAGCGGCGACCGGCTGGCCCTGGCCGCCTGCGGCAGCAGTGGTGGTGGCAGCGCCTGGGTGGCGGCCGGTGCCAGCTGGGAGCAGCGTGATGGCGCGCTGCGCAACAGCCGCTGGCCCGAGAAGGCGAGTGGGGCCTGGGGCTGGTGTGGCACCGCATGGCCCAGCCTGCTGTCCGTGGCGCACTCCCTGAAACCTCTGTGTGCTGCCAAGTAGTGCTGAGGTGCAGTGAGCCATGCCTCCACAGCAGTCTGCTGCACCCTGCCATCCGCAGGTGCTGGCGGCACGCCTGCTGCACGTCACCTGCCTGCCCACGCTGCAGCTGCAGCGCTGCGAGGAGTACTACGGTGGCCTGCTGCATGAGCTGCACTCTGAGGTGCGGTTGGGCGGGTATAGGAGGGACTGTGGGGACAGGAGCTGCTGAAGGGGCCTGGTGCTGCACCCGTAGGCTGGCATCCAGCGCTGTCTCACCCTAGTTGTGCTCCACAGCCCTTCTGACTGTGCCCACCGCCCCAACCTCACCTGCCGCAGAAGGCGGGGATGCAGAAGCGGCTGCAGGAGCTGGAGGAGCAGCGGGACGCAGCGCTGCTGGAGGCGCGCCGCTGGCAGCACGCCGCCGAGGAGCAGGAGGCGGTGCTGGTGCACGTGCAGCAGCGGGAGCAGCAGCTGCCGGCCGCTGCCAGCGCAGCTGTGGATCTGGATGTGCAGGCGCCGCAGGGGGATGCGGTGCGCCAGCTGGCGGCGCTGCATGAGCAGCTGGAGAGCCTGGCGGAGGGCGGCCTGCCGGCGCTGCAGCAGGAGCGGGCGCGCATGAGCATCTGCCTGCAGAGTAAGCTGGGGGGAGGAGGAGGAAGGATTTGTTTTGCTGTGCGGGCTGCTAATTTGCTCACCTAGGAGGCAAGTGATCCCTCTCCCCCTTACCCTGCACTTGTTGTGCAGCCATCAAGGAGATCACCGACATGGTGCGACAGAGCACCAGCGGGGCCCCCAGCAGCGCCTCCTCCGGTGGTGAGCCCGAGGTGGTGGCAGCGGCCACCGCAGCGGCGGCAGCCGCCGCCGCTGCTGCAGGGGCCCTGCCCCAGCGCGGAGCGGCACCGTATGTGACCGACACTGAGGGCGAGAGCCGGTGAGTTAGTGAGCAGCAGGGTTGAGCCTGGGCCTCGCTGGTGCTGAGAGCGGCCTCGTTGGGCAGGGAACAGTGCCTTATGGTCTCCCACATTTCCTGTGTTGCACTCCCTAAAACCTCCGAACAGCGTTCGCTTATGCCCATGTCATGCACCCTCCTACACAGCACTCCTTCTCGCCCCTCCCCCCCGCTTCTCCAGGCTGCGCGACTACCTGGGTGCGCGGCCCGAGCAGCAGGACCCTCTGGAGCGGGTGGGACGGGAGGCGGCGCCACCGCCGCCGCGCGCCGAGCCCTCAGGCGCCACCGACGAGCCCGAGTCGACGCCGCAGCGCGTGCTGCGTGCACTGGAGAATGCGCCTCCTTCCAGCCGCGACCCCGACTCGGCCC
>JADXDR010000091.1:7405-61706 GCA_025026875.1 Chlorella ohadii
CAGCGGCGACGCTGGGCGCCGCCGACACGCCCGCCGTCTGCGCCCCCTTGCCTGCAGTGGTGGGGCGCCCTCATCGTGAACCGCAACTTCCAGCAGACTGACACGCTTGGGCGGCCGATCTACATCCTCAAGTGAGCGCCGCGCTGCGGTTGCGGGCCAGGGGGTGCCGCGTCCGTCGCATGTGCGTCGCCCTGTGCCTGGTGCCCCGCTGCGGCCAACAGCTCCATGGCTGCATCCGCTGCAGGTATGATGCGTGGCCGGAGATGGGCTTCGGCGAGGACATGAGCCAGGTCTCCTTCGTCAGCCAAAGTGAGTGCAGCGCGGACCACCGTGCCACAACGCGGCGGCAGCAGACACATACGCGCGTGCTTTCCGCTGCACCTTGGCCTGCTGCTGCTGACCGCCCCAGCCACCGGCCTGACCGCCGCTGCCCCTCTGACTGCTGCCCCTCCTGCCTCCCGCTCGCAGACGTGCTGCTGGACCTGGGTTCGGGGCAGGAGCTGGACTGGCGGGTGCCGCAGGTCATGATGCCGCAGATGATGGCGGCACCGCAGCAGCCCGCGGCCATGCCGCAGCAGCCGGCCATGATGCCGCCCCCACAGTGAGCGGCAGCGACGCCAGCTGGTAGCTCCAGGCCACAGCAGGCTGCCACCACATGCAGCACCGCAGCGCGGCCGCCGTTTTCCCACGCATGACGGGCGGCGGCGGGCCGGCAGGTGGGCATGCGCTTGSCGCSGGGCCGCCGCCCCGCCCCACAATAGCACCCCAAACCAACCACCCCTGGCCGGCCACTGCCGCGCGCACCGGCGTGAGCAGTCCGGCAGGGAGCAGCAGCAGCATTCTCCGCCAGCGGCTGTGCCCGCGTGCCCCTCCCCCCAAGCGCAGCCCGCTTCTTGACCCCAGCAATTGTTTACTGAGTGACCTATCTGCCGGCGCTCCTGCGCGTCGCAAGCGTGCATGTGCCCGGCATACCTCTTTAGTTTGTGTCTGTGCCCGCCCCAGCCCTTGCCCCCCTGCTGACTCCCCGCTCCCCTACCCGCCCTCCTTGACATGCKGCCTGCACCCATCCCCCCCTTCTCTCTGATTGCTCGCAGTGCCGCTGTAATTTCTGCTCGCACACTGTGCCCGGGAAGGCAGGGTGCAGTCCTGCATTCAGCCAAGGGGCCTGACCACAGCCAGCCTATGCAGCTGTCACGCTGGCGCATGCCCGTTGGCCTTGCAGTTGTGCGGCATGGGTGTTGCACGGTGTCAACCCAGCAGCTGAACGCTCAGATGTTACGAAAATTGGTGTGGGCAAACAAACAGGGCAGGGTGGCTGCCCTGGAAGCAGGGAAGAAGGGAGTCAGTGTTGATGAGCGAGCAGGGGTGAGCCTAGCCTRGAGGGGAGCAAACAACTGAGGGTGAGCGAGGGAGGTGGCAAGCGCATTTGGTGAGAAGGGAGGATGAGCAAAGCAGGCAGCTGCCTACTTGAAGGACGAATAGGGCAATGTGACTAATGTGCCACGGGCTGCCGGTTGGCTGCCGCAAGTGGCAGGCGGGCTGACGCMGGRTGCCCGCCGGTGGCTGCCCTGCCGCCTCATCGCTTGCGCGGCCGCTTCTTGGCTGGCTTGGATGGCTTCTTGGCCACCCCCCGCGCTGCTGCTGCCACGCCATTGCTAACCAGTGGCGGCGGCAGCGACCCCGCGTGGCTGCGGGCAGGCAGGCGCAGGCAGGCGGCGTCAGCAGGGCAGGCATTGTCCAGCAACTGCACGATTGTTGGCCTGAACCCGCAGCACAAGGCAAAGGCCCCGCCGAGCGCGGTCTGGCCAACCAACACCTGAAACCAGCCGGCTGGCCCATGCACTCCAGTCCCAGGTTTGCGCAGCGGGCAAGGCAAACAGAAATGCACCGGCGCACCTGGGCGGCAGGTAGTACATGCGCTGCTTGAGGTCGCCGTGCCGCAGCATGAGCGTCTTCCAGGGCACCGGCGGCGGCACATCCTTCACCATCTGCTCGCCAGGGGGTTGTTGGGGGAGGGCGAGGGAGCACAAGGGATCAGATGCCACGTGCACATTGCTTGGCTGGCTCAGTGGCTGGCCGGCCAGGTGGCCGCAGGGTGGCCGGCCGAGCAGGTAACCATCTGCCCAATGTGGGGCTGCCGCATAATTTTGCCATGCAGCCACACGTTCTGATGCTATTGGGTTCGATACCGTGCGCTTCAGCAAGGCCGCGCGCTGGCGCACACAGCCCAAAGTATCCCCCCACCTGTACTGTGTTGTCCATGTGCAGCAGGTCGTGGTGCGTGACGCCCAGCCGCTGCATCAGGGATCATTGGGGTGGGGTGGCGCAAGCACGGCGGTCTCAGAACAGTCAGCAGTGGCCAACAGCAACGGAGCGGTCGGGCTGCGTGGGGATGTTCCATTCCACAGCGGCCAAGAGTGGGAGATGTTGTATTCCAAAGGCGGCCAAGAGAAGCGCTGAGCTCGGGCTGCACACTGTGCACGCCAGCCTCAACATTGCTGAAATTAATTGGTATCAACTGTTCCCCAATCTTTTGCGCACGTGCAGCTCGTCTTGTGTGACGAACGAGAAGCCGAGCCGCTGCCACGTCGCCTTGGTGCGCGCGTCATCTGCGGAGCAAGTGCACGAGCGGCAGCAGAAGCTCCTTGCAGCCAAGCCCCCAAAGCGACAGTTCGCCTCCTCACCGCCAGCCCTCAAGCTTCCGAGAGGCATGCAGGTCAGCTGCATGCGATGACCGGACAAGTGGGCACTGGCGTGATTGCTTGCCTGACCTCCCACTGCGGCCGTGGCTGTGGAGGGGCAGTACATCGGGTCTGCCACCCGCTCAGGCCACCGCTGTGCCGCCCCACTGCCTGCCACCTGGCGCCCACCCACCTGTGCTGCACAGCAGGATGCGCGGGATGCCCAGCGCGCGGCAAATGTCTTCTATCGCCTCCAGCAGGGCGCGGCCATGGCCTGCGGGCGGGAAAGGGAAGGGCTGGGAGGGCGTGGGATGTGCACCNAACACACCTCAGATCCTCCAGCCGAACACCTACGACCCAGAAACGCTGAGACTGCGCAACCAGCAGGTGTCCGACGGCTGCGCACCCTTGTTGCGCCGCGACTCCTGGGTGGCGTAGAAGGGCACCTCCATCCAGCTGGGCCCCATGCGGATGGTGGCCGCACAGATGGGCTTCTGGTGCGCCTGCAAGGGAAGGGAAGGAATGGCACGGCCAGGCGGCCACGTGGCAGGTAAGGTGCGCTCATTGCAGGCTGCCAAGGTACACGCAGGCATGTAAGCAGCTCAGTGCCTGGGAATGCCAGCGCAGCACCCCCAGCCAGCCAGCTGTGCAGTGCTTGCAGGTGCGGCGCTCTCAGCCCTCAAGTCTCACTGCTAGGATGGGCACCGGCGGCTTGGGGGCCCCCATCAGCCCCTTGTGCTTCAGCGGCGCCTGCAGGCAAGGAGGAGAAATGCAGGGGCAGCACGCTCAGCATGCCGCCGCAGCTTGATGGCAGCTTGACGCCATGTCAACAAAACCCAGCTGCAAGGCTGCATCAACCCAGCCATACCAGGCTACTCCCGCAGATGAGACAACAACGGCCCTTTGCCGCGAGAGGACCAATGAGCACCATCAACTGTAAATGATGTCTCCAACCGGCTGCCTAAACCTGGCTCACCTCGTAATGGTAGTCCACCTCAGGGTTGTCCACCGGCGGCGGGGGCGGCCACTGCGGCCGGAACCGCGGCAGCAGCACCACCACTCTAAACCCGCCAAAGTCCTGGTTGGTGAGATCAGCAAGGCAAGTGCCAAAGGAGGTGAGCAGGCAGCAAAGTATGGGCAGCTGTGCGGCGGCAGCAGCGGCGACAGCAGCAGCAGCATTGCAGCCTAATCAGCAGGCACAGGCTCTCCAACCACCCCTGCCCAAACTGAGCTGGATTCACAACGTCTCTGCTGCAGTAGCAGCCCTGGTCACCCACACACCAGCTCGTCGGGGTCCTCAGCCTCGCTGGCGGTCACCGTCCAGTCCAGGTACTCATGGATCGTGGCCGCCCGCGGCACCTGCGTACAGCGCATGCCAAGCGTTTGCCATGTCTTGGCAAGCACGTTGTACATCCCAGTTTGTGTAATGGGTTGCTGAACAAACAGCAGCACCTGGGCATGCATAGCGAGCATGTGCAAGCCAACCAAGCATGCCTTTAAGCCACTTGCCTCGGCCTTCTTGGTGCCTG
This sequence comes from Chlorella ohadii, assembly GCA_025026875.1. NCBI lineage: Eukaryota > Viridiplantae > Chlorophyta > Trebouxiophyceae > Chlorellales > Chlorellaceae > Chlorella > Chlorella ohadii. The sequence continues at coordinate 11,616 of JADXDR010000091.1, forward strand.
GCCGCGGCGGCGGCGCCTGCCCCGTCTCAAACGCCTGCATACAAAGAACAAAAGTGGCCACGTTTGAAGTTTTCGGCGGCAAGAAGGCACACCATGCATGTGCAAGGTGACAACAGCAGCAGCGCCGGTGATACAAAGGCACCAAGCTGACAAGAAGCACCTTGAAGAGGAAGGGTATGTCTGAGCGTGCGCGCTGCCGCCCCTCCGCCGCATTTGGCACCATGTAGTTTTTTATCTGGAGCACCACATTGGGCCTGCAGGTGGGGCAATAGCACAAGCTTTCCAGCTGGGGTGGGTTGCATGGCAGGCGCAACTCGACTTGGGACAGATCGTGAGATCCAGCCTGGCAGCCAAACCTGCCAGCTAGCAGCTGGCTGCTCACACGCCTTATTGCAAGCACACAAGGAGGGAGGATCCAGGCCCAAAGCGAGGATCTGATCTTTTGCAGTCCGGCAGCTGCGTACGACCGCCACCCGCATGCCTACAGCCCAACGGCAACGTGTGCGGCTGACGTTTTGGCAGCCCCTCCCCCTGCAGCCTGCGCACCTGCCCGGGATCTCGAACATGTGGTCCACCGGCAGGTCGTACAGCGGCTTGCGCGACTCGCGCAGCACCCGCCGCCGCGCTTCTCGCTCCTCCCGCTCCTATGGGGCACATGGCCAGAGCAGAGCAGCAGGTGGGGAGTTGACATTGGTATCCGAGGTCCCCGCAAGAAGCCGGGCATAACTGCGTACGTGCATGAGCTGCCGGCAGCATTGCAGATCCAGCGCCGCCACAAGCATGCTGCGAGGCAAGCGTGATGAGCTCCCGCCGCTAAGCATGCATGCGGCGCACCTGCTGCCGGTTGGTGCTGTGCCAGTCGGCGGGCTGCAGCAGCGGGTGCGCGCCCAGGGCCACCGCTGGCTCGAGCTTCACCGCCTGGCTGCCCTGGCCCCAGCCCATGGCCATCTGCGCAGCGGGGTGCAGGGGCAGGCGAGTCGGTGCGGTTGGGAGGCGGCGGCAGAGGCGGCAGCGGGGCGGTGGGCTCTGGGGGCCGCCCGCGCCCCATCGGCGCATTCCAAACGGCAGTGCCGGCCCTTCTTACCGCGCCCATGCTGGCGCTGTGCTGCAGCGAGGCGCTAGCGGCCGCCATAGCCCTCCTGACCCTGCCTCCCGCTTGGGGCCGGCTGGCGCCGCCTCGCCACGCTCAAAGTTCCTGCAGCTGATGCCGAAGCGCTGGCACGCCTCACGACGGCTACCGGAGGCCCCGCCTGCCGCACAGCCCCGAGCTCTTGCGCTCCGCTGGGTTTCCGGTCGTTCGCTGGGCCGAGGGAGATTCAATCGGCGTTGCCCCGTGCGATGGGCACCCCGTGACCGCCCGCCTGCCTCCGAGAACGGCCATGCTGCTTGGGGAGCCCAGCAGCAGCCACTGCCCGGCCTCCTAGCAAACCCAATCGCATTCTCTCAACACCCATCACTTCCGCCCCGCTCTGGGCCGCCCTCTGAATACCTCCAAGGGCAGGGGGCGCCGTGTCTGCCGCACCCCGCGAGCTCGGTCGGGGTGCGCTTCCCGGACCCCACACCGCCAGGGACGCTTGTCAGCAACGCCCAGAAGGCATCGCCAACGCCGATTGACGATTAGTGCAGCCTGAAGCCGACGGCGGCCGACCGGCGGCATGCGTTTGGCAGCGGCGGCGAGGTGCGGGGCAGGCCAGCTGCTGCAGCCTGGTGTGGCACAGCTGTCCACCAATGCCCCCACAACCTCGCTCTGGCGCCAGGCGCTGGCAGCGGTGGCGGCAGCGCTGGGCGGCAGTCCTGCAGCCAGCGGCAGCACTGCAAAAGCCCCGGCACCACTGCCTGTGGCGGCGGCATCACCAGCCCAGGCTGGTGTGCTGGATGCACGGCCCCAGCAGGACGCCATGCAGCAGCAGCAGCAGCAGCAGCAGCAGCAGGGANTGCAGGAGCAGCAAGAGCAGCANGGGGCGCGGCTGGGCGCTTGGCGCAGGGGCGCAGAGGGCGGCGGCGCGCGGCGGCGGCGGCGAGAGCGAGAAGATGCTTCNATTAACCGGGCACCTAGCCAGCGTTGATGATCGGAGCCGGCGCAGCAGCAGGCGGGCCCGGCGGCTAGATAAGCAGTGGGCGCCAGACGCCATTGCTACAGCGGCAGGCCAGCAACCAGGAGCCTCGGAAGCAGGCACAGGCGGCAGCAGCAACGGCAACAGCAGCGGCAGCAGCAAGGCGGCCAACAGGGGCAGGAGCAGCAGCCGCAGTGACACTGATGCCCGTCCCAGCGGAAGCAGTGCCGTGGAGAAAGCTGAACTCAAGGACACCATGGAGGCAGTTGATCTCGATGCCCGTGAGGCGTGCAACAGCAGCGGCAGCAGCAGCGCTTGCCCATTGCCGCCGGCACGCATCCTGCAAGACGATGCCCACCCCATCCGGGAAACCGATATCTCACGTGCCGCCTGGCTGGTGCTGTCGCGCCTGCGGGCTGCAGGTGAGGCACTGCACGCTTCGGCAGCACCATCGGCGCGGCTTGGCATTTGAGTGACAGTTGCTGTGACGCACCGACCCCTTCTGCACGCCTGCCGCCGCTCGGCATGCCTCGCATAAGTTGCCAACCTTGGCCACGCCTTGCAGGCCACGAGGTGTACGTGGTGGGCGGTACAGTGCGGGACCTGCTGCTGGGCGGTACGCCCAAGGACTTTGACCTGCTCTCCTCAGCAGAGCCGCACCAGGTGCGGGTGGGGCGGGTGGCACTGCATTGGGCTGGACAGAACCGGGTGGAAAAAGGCCTGCCTTCACACAGCACGTCCCTCCTCAGCCCTGTCTCCCTGTTGCGCCTCTCACCTCCCCCTATCTCCTCACCTCCCCAGATCAAGCGCCTCTTCTCCCGCTGCATCATCGTGGGCCGGGCCTTCCCAGTGTGCCAAGTGTTCACAGAGGGCACCATGATTGAGGTGATCCCAGGCGGCTGTTGGGTAACAGCATGCCCTGCTTCAGCTGCTCACAGCTGCAGCCAGCTGTGCCCCTGCCGTGGGCATATCAACAGGCCGCTGCCATCCTTGCCCGCTGTATTGCACCGCAGGTCAGCAGCTTTAGCACGCAGGCAGACACGCGGCTTATCCCCGTGGATGCTTCAGTCCACATGATTGGGCGGCAGAAAAGCAAGGATGCGGTGAGAGGGGCAACACACAGCAGCTGCTGCAGCTTCAAGCTCGATTGCCTTGCCTGACGGGGAGCTCTCACGGGACGACCCCCAAATTCTCACCCTCAGTTTGGGATGGTGGTGCTTTGACAATGTGAGTGTTGGTGCTTGTGACGCTGGTGCGTTTGCTCCGCTTGCAGAAGTGGAGCAGGGAGGGCGCGACGTGGGCGCAGGCGCGGGCCACCAATGCCTCCCGCAGGGACTTCACGGTCAACGGTCTGCTGTACGAGCCGTTCAGGTGGGCATGGCAGTCGTGCGAACACGGCCTGCATGTCCTGGCATGCGTTGCACTGCTTTGCTCAGCTGCACTGCCCCCCGCCTGCTACAGCTGCCACTGAAGCTCCGCAGTATGCCCCCGTTCGCGCCCTCCAACCCCCACCCATCCTTGTTCCCATCCCTTCCTGGAACAGCCGGCTGCTGTTCGACAGCGTGGGTGGCCTGGAGGACTGCCGGGCGCGCCGCCTGCGCACCATTTGCCCACCAGCCGAGTCGTTTGCTACCGACCCGGCCCGCATCTTGCGTGGCGTGCGCCTGGCGGCCCGTGCCAGTGAGTGCTGAGCTGCACGGTGGCCCGCCTTGTAGTGCGCTGTGGTGTGCTGCTGGTTGCTGCGTACACCACCCTGCAAATGCGGCAGGGACGCTGGCCTACCCGCTGCATCCGGCGCTGGGCTGAAGAGGCTTGTGCTGTTGTCGGAGCATCTGCCATCATCACTCTCGCGCCTTGTGTGCTGTGCAGGCCTGGAGCTGGACCCCGCCACAGCAGCAGCCATGGAGGACAATGCAGCGGCGATCGGGCAGCTGCCGCAGGTGCGGCTTGGTTTGCTTGCGATGCCCCCCCTGCCCCCCTGCCTGCTGTGCCTGCCGGTGTGCTGGCTCTCCTGGTTGCTCTGCCCCTTGTCAAGTGCTGCCCAGCAGGCCTTTTTCTGAACCTACACTGTGACTGCCTTTTTCTAAAGCTACACTGTCCCTGCCTTTGCAGGGCCGGCTGCAAATGGAGCTGACCAGCCTGCTGGGGTACNGCGCCTGTGAGCGCTCGCTCCTGCTGATGTGGCGCCTTGGGCTGCTGGACATGCTGCTGCCGCAGCACGCGTTGTACTTGCGGGTGCGCGGGAGTGCAGCTTGTTGCGGCTGCCTGCTGTCTGGGCTCGCGGCATGAAGTGCTGCCCCTGTTGCACCTGCAGAACGCGACTGGTTTGCTACCATGCCGTACATGTTTCCAACTACCGCTGCTGCTGCCGGCGCCCAGAACCCCAACCGCACCTCCCTGTGCCGCCCCCCCCTTCCTGTCCACAGCGGCACAAGGTGCCGCGTGCACCACGCAGCCGCTCCCGTAGCCGCCGCCCCGAGCTGCTGTTTGAACTGGCTGCTGAGCTGGACAAGCACGTGCACCCGCAGGTGTGCGCACTTGTGTGCAGGGCAGCGGCTGTGGCTCTTGGGCGCAACTGCCCGACCCTGCATGGGGTGCCCAGGATGTCATGAAACTGGTGCACCACCCAGTGCATCCCTCAGCGCCAGAGCTTGCAAGCTTCTTATTCAGTGGCCACCTCTGCACTGACCTCCATGCTGCGTCCGGTGTCCATCTGACTCTGCACCTCTGCCCTGTTCATCCTGTGCAGCGCCCCGTGGACCCCTGCGTGTGGGTGGCGCTGCTGGCGGCCCCGCTGGTGGTGGATCGCATCGCTGAGCTCTGGGAGCAGGTGTGTGTGTCATGCAGGAGGGCTATGCTGCATGTCCCTGATTATGCTGCACGTCCCTGGCTGCTTGTGCAACTGGCTGTGCAATTGGTGTATGCTAGCTGCAAGCCCGCGCATGCTCTCCTGGGGAAGGCTGAGCAGCGGAGCAGCTGTCCTCATGTGTTTTCCCTGTTTGGCCATTTCGCTGCCTCTACAGGCGCACGGAGGCAAGGTCCACGCCATCAAGGCTTTGCAGCAGGGAGGAGAAGAGGGAGCACCGGCCGCTGCCGCCTCAGGCGGCAACGACAGCTTTAGTGGAGGCAGCAATGATGGTGGCAGCGGTGATGACGGCAGCGGCGGCGCCGACGCCAGCGGCAGCGGCAGCGAGGGCGATCGCAGCCTGCTTTCAGACGGGCAGCTGCGGCAGGCGCAAGTGTCCAAAGAGGAGGCCTGGCGGCGCGAGTTTGTGGACCCTTACCAGCAGATTGTCTCCGAAGTGCTGGACAGCATGCTGCTGGTGAGGCCGGGGCGGTGGGGAGATGGGCAGTGGGCTGGTTTGGTTTCTCTCACGATGATGCTGGGTGTCGAGTTAGCAGCTGCAACAACATCCACTGGCTGGAGAGAGGGCGTGGCCCTTTGTGTATTCTTGCACATCTCCATGTCCCCAGCGTGGCGGCTGTGTGCTGCAAGCTTGCGATCAGGACACACATTGCCCTACCCTTCACCCGCCGCCCGTACTGCAGCCGCTGGACTCCGACACTATGCAGCAGCTGGGGCGGCAGGCCAAGAAGCACGGCGAGCAGCTGCAGCAGGCGGTTGGCGGCAAGCGGCGGCGGCGGGGCGGCGGCGGCACCGCCGACAGCGGCGCCAGCAGTGGCCCCCCAGAGCGGCCCCTGCTGCCCAGCGTGCTCACACGCTCCTCCATAGAGCGAGCTGCCTCCCTGCTGCACATGGAGGCAGAGCTGCGTGGGAGGCCGGAGCTGCAAGCGCTGCTGGAGCACAGCGGTTGGCCTGGCAAGGTGGCCCCAGCCTTCCGCCATGATGGCGAGGGCAACGGCGGCGGCAGCGGCCGCGGCCGCGGCAATGGCGGTAGCGCTTCCCACAATGCACAGCCGGCACAGCAGCAGGCACAGCAGGGGCAGCAGGGGCAGCAGCAGCAGCAGCAACAGCTGCAGCCAGACGGCGAGCAGGCGCAGGCCCAGCTGGGTAGGCACTCGCTGCACCAGACGCTGTGGCAGCGGCTGGAGCGTGCCGCAGTCGGGAGCGGCAGCGGCGGCCGCGGCGGTGCCAGCAGTGGTCGTGAGGAGGAGGTAGATAGCAGCTCAGGCAGCTCAGGCGGCAGTGAGGAGCTTGGCGGTGCTGCCGTGGAGTTGCAAGCGGAGGCGGAGGCGGCGCCAGCATTTGTGCCAGAGTCGCTGCCTCGCAAGCTGCGCAAGCGGCGGGCGCTCAGCCCAGAGGAGCGCCTGGTGCTAGGCATCCTCAGCGACCCTCGCTTCGACTACCGGGGCCGCACGCGCCTGCCGTCCAGCATGGCACAGCATGAGTCTGAGTAGTCCAAGCAGTCCACTGCATTCAACTAAACACAGCTGATCAGCCAATGCTGCCCAGCGGCTGCCTTGCATGATTGAATGAACCCCACCCTCTGTGTGTGCAATGCACTCCATTTCATCTGACTTATTGATGTCCATGACTCCTATTCTTGTTATCCTGTCGTGTGATATGCCCAGCACAGCCATGGCAGCTTGAGCAAAGGCATCAATCAAGGGCAGAACATGCGACGCGGCAAGCACGCTGCCGCCCCGACAGTTCACCCGTGATGCAACGCATGGCGCCAACCCACCTCAATTGGGGACCAAGGCACCTGTCGCAACCGAGGTCTGCGCAGCCTTCCCCGCCCTTCTTTCGCGTGGATTGCCGATGCTCTGCGCTGTGCGGCCCGCCCCCGCCCTGCTCCGAGTCTCAGCAGCAGCGCACCGATCCCGGCAGTCGATCAGAGTCTTCGCCACCAGCATGGCAGGCGGCGGCGCAGCAAGCCGTGCTGGAGGGCTGGTATACCCGAGCCCCATCGTCTTTGATGCCCTGCAGCAGGCCAAGAGCTGCCTGATCATGCTGCATGGCTTGGGTGAGCGATCTCGGGAGCTGGTTGAGCGCCGCCGCCGCCTGTCCGCCAGGCCTTGCCATCAGCCCTGCGCCCTTGTATCCTAGCCCCAGCGGGCCACTGGCTGCCCCGCTGCAGGCGATTCGCCTTTTCTGCGGCAGCTGCTTTGCGACGATAAACCAACCACCGCCCCACCCGCCGCTGCGCCGCCATGGCGGCGTATTGCAGGCGACAGCGGGCAGGGGTGGGCCGACGTGGCGCCGATGCTGCAGCCTGACTTGCCACAGACAAAGTTCATTTTTCCGACAGCTCCTATCGTGAGGCAGGGGGTTGTAGGGGATGGGCTGTCACACGGGGCAATGCTGCGGCAGAACAGGGTCGCATGCATGGTTGCTGCATGGCTATCGAATTGGTACGCCATGTTGCAATTGGCATGGTGTGACGGTAGCAGAGCCGTCAGGTTTGCTGTTGAACATGCAGTCTGCTTCCTTGTCGCCCACTTGCAGCGCGCCATCACTGTCAATGGCGGCGCGCGCATGACGGGCTGGTGAGCCGCCGCTGCTGCTGCCCTGCTTTTCTGTAGGTTCCCAACAGCCAAAACGCTCTGTCCAGCCGGGGCGACCGGCACATTTACCTGCACCGTGCTTGCCTGTCTGCTGGGAGCCGCATACACGCCCTTATCCCTCCAACCTCGTGCCGGCTGCCCTCTCTTTTTAAGGTACGACATTGCAGACCTGGACCGCATCGGCAGCGAGTCGCAGGACGCAGCGGCCATGCACGAGAGCCGGAGGTGGGCGCAAGCAGCGAAGGGCTGGTCGATTGTGTGACTATAGTCACAAGTTTTGTTTGCCTGCTGCTGCATCAGCTGGTGGGCTGCGCAACCGCTGGTGGTGGTTTGAAACTGAAAACAGGAGCTGCCGGTGCTTGGCGCCCACACTCTGGCTGTCCACAAGTGCATAATGGGGCGGCCTACCAACCCTCCATGCCACTGGCGCCTCCTGCCCGGCTCAACAGGTACATTGACGAGCTGGTTGAGAAGGAGGTGGCGGGCGGCATCCCCGCCAGCTCCATCGTTGTGGGCGGCTTCAGCCAGGGCGGAGCCATGGCGCTGATGAGCCTGCGGTCAAAGGTGGGACATGTGCCCCTTGCTGCCTGGTGCCTGCTGTGCGTGGCGCTGCCGGAGCTGCCCATGCAGTGCCCATGCAGGTGGCACGTGCTGGACCAGCCTACGCACTGCTGCCCGCGCTGTGAGTGGCCGACCCTCCCACTGCCTCTACCGCCACCCCCACCCCGCAGCACAAGCTGGCGGGCATCATCGGCCTCAGCTCCTACCTGCCGCTGTTGGAGGAGAAGCCCATTGTGTCTGGTGCGCTTACAGTATGATGTGCTGTGTACCAGTCGTGCCGGCAGTGCCATGCAGGCGGTTGTTCCTGCTCTCCATCGCTCGTTCCATGCCTCGGTGATGCGCCATTACTGCTGATGTGCCATCAACATGCTATCGCCCATGCTCCTTAATAGTGCATACGCCATGCTGTGATCCTTTACAACCCGCAGAGGAGAACAAGGGCACGCCGGTGCTGATGTGCCACGGCGACTGCGACCAGGTGGTCAACTTCGACTTTGGCAAGCGCAGGTGAGGGCTGGACTGCGACCGTCTGGAGCTCACATGTTGGCTTCCGTCCTGGGGTATTGCACATTCTGCTTCTGAGCAGGGCCTGCAAACGCGCATGCTCCCATCATACACAGCAGCATGCATGCCGCATCAACCAGGTGCCTGTCCCCACATGCCCCGCAGCTACGAGGAGCTGAAGAAGGCGGGCGTGAATGTCGACTTCAAGACGTACCAATACATGGGTGCGTGGCTGTTTGACTGGCGGTTTGTGTTGGGAATTTCAGGCTGCACAATTTCAGGTGGCTGTGCGCGCAAGGGATCTCAAACCTGGCTGCTGTGCCATGCTTGCCATCTTGCAAGCCTGCGCCTGTTTGCTGGCTGCCTTCATGTGAACAGTAGCTGTGTGTTGCTACCTGTTGCTTACCGCAGGCCACGAGGCGTGCGGCGAGGAGCTGATGGAGATGCGCGACTTTCTTAAGTCATGCTTCTCAGCGGCAGCCGGCAAGCTGTGAGAGCCAGACTGCAGCACTGTTAAGATTAAGGTTCCCTGCCATGCGTGCCAAGGCGTGCGGCACATGCGCATGATGCCTCCTCGAGAGGAGCCACCCGTGAGTGCTGATCTGGCCCCCACATCTTCTGTACCACCTCCGCACTGTGTCTTCTTTTGACATTACCTTTGTACAATACAACAAGCCGGAGCGGCACAGTCTCGTCCGAAAGCAGTGCGGTGCAGACTGCTCAGAAAGGCAGGTTCGCTGAGAGCGTTACATTCCGAAAGGGGTCAGTGTTCTGATTGAGGGGGAGGAGGTTTCTTTGTGACCTACACTGGCGCTGCAAGATGGGCCCGGCTTTGCGAGCGTGGGCCGCCGCAGCCCATAGGCCTGTATCATACAGCCGTTGGAGGATGGCGCATGCTGCCGCCGCATCACCGAGCGTACACCACGGCCTTCTTGATTGCCTCGGGCATGGTCTGCATGATGAGCGGCACATCCACCAGCCCGTCCAGCAGCGTCTGGCAAAGGAAAGTGAACAAAGGGACAGTTGGCAGCAGGGTTATCAGGCTAGCGCACCGCAACATTCTGCAAGCGCTGTCTTCACAGCAACGAAAGCATCCCGCTACCACGCCATCAAGCAGCCTCCCCACAAGGTTCCGGTGCATACAGGCCTGTTTTACTGCGGCCACCGCCTAGTGCTCCTTCCACCCTCCTTCTGCCTGATCTGCTCATCCTCCGACACCATCTCGCACCCACCTGCAGCCGCTGCTCAGTGGGGCGGTCCTTGCCGCCGCCCAGGCCCACCGCCGCTGCTCCATTGCCCTCGTAGAACCGCACAAACAGCACATTGCCTGCGCCAGCCTCGGAGGCCTCTACCGATGCCACAATGTCAGCCACAGACACCACGTCTCCACCTTCGGCCACCCGCAGCAGCGAGATCTGGTGGGGTGTGGATTTAGCAGGGGTGGGCGGAGGGTGAGAAGAGGGTGAGAAGAGGGGGGCAGGTGAGCAGAGCGGGCAGCCAGGGTGAGCTGGCAGGCCAGCATACTCGAGTAACAGTTGCAAACCATCAACAGCAATCTGCTCTGCTGGTGCCTCCTACAATAAAGCACATTCAACAATACGCAAGCAGCCAAAGCCAGCCCCCCAGGCACCTGGAAACCATCGTCCCGCGGGTCTGCCTTCAGTGGCAGCGAGAAGGGCAGGTTGCGCCCATTGGTGGTCAGCGTGGCTGCCCACTGGTAAAGGTGGCGGTTGAAGGTTGCCACATCAACATCTGCTGGCAGCCGGGCCGTGGCCAGCTGCACATGCGGCGCAGACGGCTGCAGAGCTGCCGCCGACGAGCCCGGCGCCGCCGACGCCACTACCACTGCCGCTCGGCGCGGGCTGCACCGCTGGGTAGGCTTGAAGGAGCAGCGCGGCGATGGTGCAGGTGCGGGGTGGGCGCGGGGCGCCCCAGGTGCCACGCGCGGAGCGAGGCCCAGGCCCAGCAGGTTATTCACTGCGTTGGCCATTTATATGTGCTGAGAAGACGGATTTGAAGTGATCACAATATAGAATAGCGCTCCAGCGCGAGGGAGCGTCTCGATTGTGAGACGCCGCTGCCGCCCGTAGAGCACGCAGTGGATCATCAACACGCGACGCGGTACGGTGCTGCACTGGACAACAGACCCACAGCTTACAGGTGCTGTGGCTGCGGCGGTAGAGCCAATAATACTCGGCAGAGCCATCTAGCCCTGCCGACACGTGCCGCTCACCGTTGCTGCCGCGACAATGGTCGGACCGCTGCCTTGCAAGGTGGCCGCCTTTCCGCCTGCTGTCTTACTATCGTACACATTGGTGGCCCTCACCAGTGAACTTCACGGTTTGCATGAAGTCAGTACTTGCAGAATCACCTGCTCGCAAACCTGCCGCCGACTGCCGCTCGCCCGCTGGGCCAGCCGACGCTGACGGCGCACCTGTGAACATGGGCGGCGCCTACGGTGTCCTGCTATATTTGCAGCGTCTCAAACATCATCTGCGCCACCTGAGGAGCGCAATGAGTAGCGGAGAGGGGCCCAAACGGCCCGCTCGCAAGCAGGTGCGGCGCCCTGGCTGCGGCTCTCGACCTTCTGCGCGCGTTGTAGTGATCCGATTGTTGCAGCGACACTGTTGAGCAGCTCTGCAGAGCCCAGTGTTGCCGCCGAAAGCTGCCGCCCGCCACCACTGCCGCCACCGCCTGCTGCCGCTGCTGGCTTTGCGGTGTGGCTCACTCTGTGCACCTCTGGGCGCCTTGCATCCCCCAGGTGGAAGAGGCAATCACAGGCCGTGAACCGCAGCATGCCGAAGGCACCGTCAACATCTGGACTGGTGCGGTGGCCTGCGGGGGCTAGCCGTACTCTGCGCGCCTATGCTACGCAGCCCTGCCCCCTAACCGCTCAGCCAGCGAAGCCAGCCAGCTTGCTGATGCCTCTCCTGCTGTTGGCCGCCTTTTCCTCAATGTGTGCTGCAGGGCGGGTGCTGAAGGAGTACCGGCGGCCGCGGGACGAGCCCCGCAAGAAGGAGGCCTCGCAGTACCGCTGCCACCCCAAAGTCGACAGCGGATGGACGCGCGGCACCGCCTCCGGAGCCTCCTACTGCTGCCTCTACTTTGCGCGCGGCATCTGGTGCGCAGGGCGGTTAATGCAGGGAGCTTGGTGTGATGGCTGTGCTCCTCATTGCGCTCCTGAGCTGAGCTGGGGTGCTGGGCGTGCGGTTTTGCTCCCCAGCAGCTGCAAGGGTATTGCCACCGGCTTGAGCGCTGATCGGCTCTGCATGTGCCACACCTGCCTGCCTCCTGCAGCCACCACGGCGCAGACTGCACCTACCTGCACCGCCTGCCCACCGCTTCGGACGAGGAGCGGCACCGAACAGACTACTCGCACGACATCTTTGGGCGGGAGCGCGGCCCCGCCTCGCAGGACGGCCGCAAGAAGGGTGCGTTTGGGTGCGTGGGGCAGGGCGGCAGTGCAGTTAGATCACACGCAGCCTGTGTGTGAAGGCTACTGTAATGGCATCGCCATTTCCTCTGTCGCTTTGCAAATAGCAGCGCCTGTGCGGCACAACCTGCATCCATGGTTGCCCTGTTCCACCTGCCCACATTGGGGCTGAAAAGAGTTGCTGCCCTCCTGCCTTTCCTGCAGGTGTGGGGTCTTACGAGCGGGAGTGCAAGACGCTGTATGTGAATTATGGCGGTGCGGGCACACTGCCCGTGGAGCAGGCAAGTGCATGGACTTTGCGGCCTGGTTAGCAAAAGCTCTGGTGCAGCAAGCCGCAGTTGCGGCATTGGGTCAGTTGTGCCCGTCGGTCTGCTCGTGCGCTCGCCCCTGCGAGTTTGCTTGCTGCTGCGGGGGCGGCTTGCCTTTGGGCCACCACGCGTGCCCAGCCACTCTTGCTGCCCCTTCTGACGTACACCGATGTACAACTGCCTGCCCTGCAGCTGCGCAAGATCATCTTTGACAACTTTGGGGAGTGGGGCCCCATTGAGAACGTGCACATCGTGCCCTCCAAGACGCTCGCCTTTGTGCGGTAAGCTGTGGGCCGAACAGCCGGTGCAGCACTGCCTAACATCCTACTTGGATGCCCAAAGCCGATGACCCGGGCATCCGCTGTGGTGGCAGGCATCCCTATCGTTGCACGAACATCGCCGGCGGACGCGCAGCTGCGCTTCCTGCTGCGGCGCACCTGCGCATGGCCGCATGACGCGATTGTGCCAGTCGACCATGTTCTACCTCCATGCGCTTCCCTTGCAGGTACGAGTGGCGGGCCAGCGCCGAGTTTGCCAAGCCTGCCATGCACCAGCAGACACTGCGCGGCTGCGACACCACTGGTCAGTGTGCGGCCTTCGGCGGGCGGTGACGCTTGGAATGACGTGCCGGCACTGTTTGGTATGCAAGGGTTTGAGTTTGCATGTGCTAGCCGTAGGGCATGCACACTAGGCTGCCTACTGCGGTTGTCCTTGTGCTCACCGATGCTCTGCTGCAGAGGTGCTGGACGTGCGGTGGGCAAACGATGACCCCAATCCACGGGCAGTGGCGCGCGTGCAGCACGAGCGGGAGGTGGCGCTGCGGGATGCGTACGTCAAGGTGGGTAGCTTACCTGGGTGCCTGGTAGTGCGTCGCATGCAAGGAGCCTGCTGTGGGACAGGTCTGACAGGCGAGGGCTGGTCTAGCTACGCAGGACGCACTGCACCCACATTGGTGCAAATTGTCTCAACTCATGTGCCATTTTGCAAGGCCCGGGGCAAATGTGACCTGGGTGGTTGTTCAACCTCGCTCACACTGCAAACAACCTACCACTGTGCAGGCGGTGAACGAGCTGCCGCCAGACGCCAAGCGGGCGCGCATCCAGCAGCTGCACCTCGCCGCCACGGTGCGGCCAGGCATGGCATCGGCTGCCTACCCCAGTAAGCGGGTGTTGGGCTGCGCTGCAGGACATGGCAGGTCTGGCTTTGTGTGTGGGTATGCTGCGTGTGTGCAACTGCTGCCGCTGTTTGGTCTTTCTTGTGTCAATTGCCTCAAGCTGCACAAACCTGCACATTCTTGCCCATCGTCCCTGGCAGACACGGATGAGCAGTATGGCGGCGAGGCAGCCCCTGCCGGCGCTGGCTACCGGCACACATACGAGGGCTGGGACAGCTACGCGTACCAGCAGCAGGGGCAGGAGCCTGCCGATGAGGCAGCCAAGTGGGCAGCATGGCAGGCATGGCAGGCTGGTGGCGGGGGTGGCGGGGGCGGCGGCCGTTTCAGCATCGACGCCATGGCACGAGGAGGGGATGACTACACTCGGTACCTTCGGCCTGAAGACCATGAGTGGATGGCGCAGCAGCAGGCGCAGCAGCAGCATGGAGCAGCACAGGCGGCGGCAGGGGTGTGGAATGGCCAAGGTGCTGCATGGCCAGCAGCGGCGCAGACGTGGGATGGCCAGGGCAGCGGCACATGGGCAGCGGCGCCGGGTGGCTATGAGCAGCAGCAAGTGCAGCAGGAGGCGGAGCAGCAGTATCAGGATGAAGTGGCGCAGGAGGCGCTAGGCTTGCTAGGTGGTTACGGCAGCAGTGACGACGAGGAGGAGGGAAGCGGTGGCGACAATGGTAGCGGCGAGCAGGACTCGCCGGCGGCAGCAGCGGCAGGCGGCACTGGGGAGGGCAGCTGAGCGTATCTGTGCGTGCCAGGCTGTGAATGTGCCATGTAAATTGTGTGACATCTGACGCTAGATGGGAGCGAGGACACGGCACCGAGGACCCAACACCGGCTTGGTCGGCAGCCGGCACTGTCGCCGTCACGCTGCGCCGCCGCCGCTATATGCACGGCAGCGCTCAGCCAGCTGCTCTTATCTTCCTGCTTGCAAGTACGCTGCATCTGGGCTGCAACGGGCTCTGCTAAACGCGCCCTTCCGCCTAGCTGCCACTCACGAGCGCAACGAGCGCCTGGGCCCCTGCTGTGCCTGTAGCCGCACGGCCGAGCCGAGCGCAGAGCGATCAGCTTGCGCGCCAGTCGCGGGCTGCGCTGCACCTGCTGGCTGGCCGCTGCTGCTCCGCCGCTGCCGTCGCCTGCCGCCGCGCCCACCACCATGTCGGACCTCAGCCGCTTTGTGGCCAACAAGCTGAGCGGCGAGTGGAGCGCCAGCAATGTCTCGGGCGTGCTGACCGACGTGATCATCGAGGTGGGTGCTGGCCACGGCAGCGAGGGGAGGCGCGCCGGCCGGCCAGCATGCCTGCTGCTGCGTCTGCTGGACAGTTTGACTTGGCTCTCCAGGTTCTGCCTTCCGCTGAGAGCTGCAGTTCCCGGCTCCCTCTCTCCCCACAGTACCTTGTGACGGGGGAGAAGTGGGAGTCGCTGGATCCGCTGGTCCGCTCCCGCCTCCTGCTGGCGCCGCTGTTCATGCGCAAGCGAGACCTGGCAGAGCTGCGGCCCGCACTCGCCAAGCTGGCGGCAGCGGGCGCCGCCGACAAGTGCGTGCTGTTTGGGAAGATGAGGCTGGGCAGGCTTGGCAGCATGTACCTGTCGCTGGCCAGATTTGGCTGCTGGGCGGGTCATCTCCTGGCTGCACTGCTATCATCCCAGCCCACATACG
This sequence comes from Chlorella ohadii, assembly GCA_025026875.1. Classification (NCBI taxonomy): domain Eukaryota; kingdom Viridiplantae; phylum Chlorophyta; class Trebouxiophyceae; order Chlorellales; family Chlorellaceae; genus Chlorella; species Chlorella ohadii. The sequence goes on from JADXDR010000091.1 coordinate 26,770, forward strand.
CAGATCCCCCACTACCAACCTTGCTCACCCTGCCCGTTGTTGCACCCAGGGATGAGTGGGTGCGCGCCATGGCACAGTCTGTGGGCGACTACGACGGACGTCTGCACAACGACCGACTGCTGGCGGTGCGGAAGCCGCGGGCCACACAACATGCTGTGCACAGCATGCCTTTTCGCTGCTGTAGCAGCAGCGCGCATGCACGGCAGGAGCAGCTGTCTGAGGCCCCTGTGCTGGGCCGGCGCTTTTGTGTCACGTTGCTTTCATTGCCTTGCCCTGCACAGGGGTCCAAGCTGGTGGGCAAGACGGTGGCGGGCCTGCAGCCGCTGTTAGACTCGGCAGACGCCCGCCTCTTTCGCCCCCTGGAGGTGCGAACAACTGGGGGCCCACTTTGTCTCGAGCATCACTTGTGCACGGCCTGGGGACCACGCACGTGCAGCCCTGACGTGTTGACATTATAAGTGAAGATGGGGTGTCGTTGGTTTGAAAGCAACAAGATACCCACCTCACATGCATCTGCTGGCTTGTTTGATGCCGCTTTGCTTTGTTGTGCAGTGCTGCAATGTGTGCCAGCCGTGCTGCACTCTTCCACCATCCCTGGTGCAGGAGGTGTACATGAACAAGGAGCTGCTGCAGAAGCTGCGGGGCAGCAGCGCAGCACAAAGCGGCGCCCAGCAGGCGGCAGCAGCCGCAGTACCCGCTGCGCCCAAGCCCCACCACCACTTCCGCCTGCGCCCCGCCAGCGAAGCGCCCTCGCAGCGGCACCCGGGCGGCAGCGCTGCCGCCGGTGGCCGGCCTGCTGCGCCTGCTGCGCCGGCAGCTGCTGCTGCGCCGCAGGCAGGGCTGACCCGCGGTGCGGCGCCTACTGCTCGCCCGATTGCAGCTAGCGGCTTGGGCAACCGAGGCCCCGGGGTGGGGGGTGGCTCAGCAGCCAGCGCTGCTGCTCGGGCGCGGCAGCCAGCTGGGGGCGACATTGACAGCATGTTCCTCCCTCGCAAGCCCAGCCTGCAGCGGCCTGCCGGGCTGGGGGTGAGCCTTGCCGGGACCGTGCTTGCTGCTTCCTTGCCTTTGCTGGGAAGTATTGCTGGGGCCCTCCTACGGCTGCCTACGTGCCTGCAAGCCTCTCGTGTGTCTGCTGCTGCCACTGCTGCTGCTGATCAGAGCCCTAACTTTACACTTTACTACACCGTCGGCTGCCCTGCAGGGACGCGGGCGGGGTGCTGCTGCGCCGCCTGTGCGGCGGGCGGCCACCCTGGACGTTGAGGCAGCTAAGAACTTGGCACAGCAGATGCAGGCGGAGCGGGCAAAGGCGGAGCAGGTGGGTGGATAGGCGGGGCTGGGGCAAGGGCAGGGCTGGGGCAATGGCAGGGCTGGGGATTGTTGCGGAGGCAGGGGGGACGTTGCAGAGGCAGGCAGAGGGTTGTCCCAGCTGCTGGCATCATCTTGATGCAGTATTGCTGTGGAGCTGAGCTGCTACTCTGTTGCCCGCAAGTGTGGCTTGCCTTGCTGCCCCCAGCAAACCCACCAGTGTGGGCCCGCGTGCATGATCCATGGTCTCGCCCCACCGCCACTGCAGGCGGCGCGTGAGGCGGCGGAGGCGCAGGCACGGGCCAAGGCTGAGGCCAAAGCGGCGGAGCGGGCTGTGCGTGAGGCAGAGAAGGAAGTAGAGGCCAAGAAGCGTGCGGCAGAAAAAGCGGCAGCAAAGGAGGCGGCACGAGCGGAGAAGGAGGCAGCGCGAGCAGCTGCCAAGGCAGCTAAAGACGAGGGGAAGGAGGAGAAGGAAAAGGCCAAAGCGGCACGGGCTGAGGCGGCGGCAGCAAAAGCGGCGGCCAAGGCAGCCAAGCAGCAGCAGCGAAAGCGGTCAGGTGCGCTGGGCAGGTGGTCGGACGGGCTGGGTAGAACGTTGGGCTGCAACACTGGCTGTAGGTTTGGCTGCAAGGGACCAATGCGTGCACAGCTCGAATCACACAGTTCAAAAATATCACGTCCATCACCTGACTCGGTTGCACTCTACACCACTGTCCCTCGCAGCCTCCGAGGGCGAGGAGCCGCCTGCCAAGCGGTCTGCCACCAGCGGCAGCGAAGGGGTGCAGCGGGGGGCTGCTGCGCTGCCCACGCCTGAAGCGGCGGCCGAGGCGCTGGGCGAGGCGGCTCTGGCTGCGGCGGCGGACGCTGCTGGCATGCAGCTGGGCAGGCGGGGCGGCCGTCCAGATGTGGAGGCCATGCMGGCCTACCTKGCAGCTGCATATGGCAGCGGGCAGCCTGGGGCTGGCAGCAGAGGCGRCGTAGAAGAGGAGCACATCTGAGTCGGCGGGGGGRCCAACAGCGGCCCCGATGTATTGGTGTGTTGCATTTTGCAGTGGCGGGGCTTTTCGTGCAGGTCAGGCGCCTGCCTGTTGGCAGACCCCAATCGTTTTGACCCTGTAATTGGATAGCACTTTTCACAGCCGATCAGCTATTCATAGCCGCAGATAAAGAGCAGGGACCAGGGCATGCGCCCGGCCAGCCGAAGTCCCAGCGGCGCATGGAGTCATGTGGCCATGTGCTGCTCGCTCCCGATGCTGTGGATTTGACCAGGCCGTTCGTCGAAGCTGCTAGACCGCACGTGCAGGTCGTAGCGCGAAGAGGTGCTGACCGCCGCGCTTCCCGGGCAGCGCAGGCCTGGCGGGCGGCGCTCGGAGCGCCCGGAAAGTTCAGCAGTCGGTACAGCGAGGGCGGCGCCTGCAAGCGGGCCGCTATGCGCGGTTCGGTCGTGGCCGTCTTGGCCAGCCTCCTCAGCCTGGCGGCTGTGCAGAGCGAGGTGCGCAGGAAGGATGGTGGCTTGATGCAGCGGGCAGCTGGACGGGCCGCCTGATCCCACCCCTTGCAACCCCTCTCTTGAAACTTGCGCTGTCGCCGCCGTCGCCGAGTGGTGCCAACCACTTCGCCTCCAAATCACCCCGGCCTGCCGGTTTGCCTGGCCTCATGCTGACCACGCAGAAAGTGGAGGTGCACACGTGCACAGAGCTGCGTGAGGCGCTGGCCAATGCCGCCGTTGACCACGTGCTGCTGATGCCGCGGCTGGGCGGCGATATTTGGAACTGCAGTGCGGCAGACTTCCCACCTTACAGCGTGGAAATCAGCGGGCGCAACGTGCTGATGGAGGGCTACGGAGACGAGCAGCTGTACTATGATGTGAGCTGGGGGGTCGCAGAGCTTGGGCAGGTGGGGCGCTCCCTTGTGTGCTACTACATGTTGTTGCTGATGCAACCACGAGCGGCGGCCGCAGTTTGCGACGCTCATGACGCCACTCCGGCTGCCGCTCCGCAGGCCAACAAAGTGAACAATCAGGTCATCGTGCACGAGGGCGCCTCGCTGACTGTAGCCAACCTGTGGGCAGACAACTGCGTCCAGGCGCAGAGCGTGCCCTTCACGTGCCTGGCCACCACCAAAGGTGCGGCGGGCACAAGGTATTTTTGTCGTATCATGCATCCTGCATGTGGACGTTGCGGCCGCTAGCAGCATGACACTTCTGAGAGGAGTTGGTCCTGATTGAGCCGGCATAAAAACCTTTTCCAGCCTTGCTGCCTGCACACGCCCGCTGCACTGCCATTCCCACCCCGCCGCCACAGGCGGCTGGCTGACGTTCCGGGACAGCCAGATCAGCGACGCCAGCTGCCTGCACATCAAGCGGTCGGACCCGGTCAACTCGGCGGCGCTGGCCTTGAGCTACATGATGGCGCAGAGCCAAGGGCAGTTTGACCACGAATATGTGGACCACAGGTGGGCAACGAGGGTTGGGAGTGCGAGGTGGGAACAGGTGACATGTAGGCTTCTGCTACCCTGCTGGCGCTGAGCCCTACACGCTTGCTGAGGCTTGACGCCTGTATCCACTGCTGTGCTTCTGCCTCATCTGGTGCGCTCGCAGGACGCTGCTGCTGCGCGCCACGGACTACCTGCAAAACGTGCCGGAGGGGCACAACTGGCGCGCCATCAACGTCAACTTCACTTGCACCGGCAACGTCACCTTCCCGCTGCCGCCAGGTGTGCGACTGGTTCTAGCTGCAAGTGTGATGCAGCCTCACGCAGCATCCGCTTGTCCAACCATTGATGTTGCAGGGCAGAGAAGGCCTGCACGCCCAGCAAGTGATGCCTGGCTTCCCTGCCACAGCCCTGCTCACTCTGCCTGCCGCTTCTGTGTTGCGTGCAGGCTTTGAGGATGCGACGTCGCCGCTGCAGTACTGGCTGACCGTGGCTGGCGGCGTGTCTCTGGCGCTCATGGCTTGCGCGCTGGGCTGGCTGGCGTATTCGCGCTGTGAGTGCGTGGGCAGTGGCTCAATGTGCATCTTCATCTGCCCTGTGCTTACATCCATGGTGTGCTTCCATGCGAGCGGCTGCCACCACACCTTGCGCTGCGATTTAGCGCCAAGCTCTAACCATGCACCCCCATTCTGCCTGCTGTGCCAGGGTGGAGCACGGGCCTGGCTGAGTATGGGGTGGCCCTGTCGCAAGGGTACATCCTTGAGGCACCGCTCGGTTCAGGCCACTTTGGCCGAGTGTACCGCGCCCGCAGCAAGTCTACCGGCCAGGTGGGTGCACAAGTCAGGGGCCTGATGTGAATTGTTGCGCGGAGTGCGGCGGGATGCGCATTGACAGTGCAGGTTGCACACAGCAAGGAGCCAGTAGTTGCAGCGGACACCTGCTGGCATGCTGCGTATTGATCAAGGAGCGGCTGCCAAATCGGTGGTGGAGCCAGCTCTTTGTCGTATTGCCATGCAACCGAGCTCAGCAAGCCTGCTCATTCTGTCGCCCGCTCGCTTGCCCCTGCCCAAGTGCAGCTGGTGGCGGTCAAGGTGATCGACTTGCTGCCCAGCCAGCGGCGCCAGGTGGCGGCTGCTTGGCGGGAGTGCCAGCTGATGAAGGTGTGCAAAGGGGCATGTGAAGCATCAAATGGCTGGGCTAGATGCAGTCACTGCTCGGCACGGGAAACTAGCGAAATCCAGCTTCCTTGTTAGGGTGGCCTGGCAAGCTGGTTCATGGCTGCATGACAGACCAGCTAGCAGAGCCTGAGATGTAAGCTGTTGGCCTGCACCTGCCGCGCATCCTTTATGCCCCATGCAGGACGTCCAGCACGACGGCATCGTGCACGTGCTGACCTTCTACACCGCGCATGTGCAGCAGAAGCAGCGGATTGTCGAGCTGGAGTGAGCAAGCCGCTGCTTGCGTGCAAGAATGCACTGTTTCGGTCGCACGTGTGGCCTGCAGTTGCGGTGCCAGCAGGGTGGCAGTGAGCGGCTGTGCAAGCACCGCAGCATGCAGCTGCCATTGCATCTGATGCCTGCTGCGACTAGCAAACTGAGCAGGAGACCTGCCTCAGCTTTGTTTGCATCCAACTCACAGAACACCTCATGCATGCTGACTGTTGCCCGTGTGTTTGCAGGCCGGGCGGCAACCAGTATGTGGAGCTGGGCTATAATGTGGCGGCTGTGCTGGNAGGGAGACCAGGCACCACTGCCCAACCTGGACAGATCGCTCGGGCGCCGCACCGGCAGTGCCGCCGGCAGCGGCAGCGGCAGCGGCAGCGGCGGGGCCCAGCAGCACACCAGCTCAGGTGGGCTTGCGTGTTTGTGTATTGAGTCTTGGTCGGGGGGCACCTGCAGGTTGTCCGCTAGCCGGGCGGTGGGGCCTGCAGCTGTTGCAACTGCAGCTGTGGGCGCCGTGGTTTGTGTGCTTGATGTGATGCCATGCTGCTCAGTCTGCTTTCATTGCTACAGTGTCGCGCGCGCGAGCCTGGCCTGGAAGCTGGTCTGCTGTTGCCGCAGGGTCAGCGAGTGCACGTGCCAGCAGCGGGCTGACCACGTCATCCACCAGCGAGGGCATGGACGGCGTCGTGTGCATCCAGGTGCGCTTGGGATAGGAGCTTGGCGCGGCATGGCATGCTCTGCGGTGGCATGGCCTGCGGTGGCATGGCATTGTGACGGCACGCATTCACAAGAGGCTTGGCTGCAATGTTTTGAGCGCTGCAACAGCCTGCATCATTGAACCCGCTGGCCCCACTGGTGTTACCTGAACCAGCCTCCCCTGCACGCTTGCCCTGCAGGTGCACCTGGTGATGCAGTACTGTGACATGGGAACGCTGGAGCAGGCGGTCAGGCGGGGAGACTTCCACAACCCTCTGTCCGGCCAGCCCAAGCTGGTGAGGCAGCAGCAAGCAACCTGCCTGCAAGTGTGGCCAACAGCGGTGGAACCCCAACAGCAGCTTGCTGCTGCAGCGATTTACCGAGGGTTCTGGTAGAACAAATGGCATACACATGTGTTCTTGGAGTGCCCTGCTCACCTGCCCTACTTGCCACCCCACCGCAGCGCACCATCCTGCTTACGGCGCTCGACATTGCTCGGGGGCTGGAGTACCTGCACCACCCCGACCGCCGCATGGTGCACCGAGACCTGTCGGCTGCCAACGTGCTGCTGGCAACGGCGACGGGCGACGAGCGGGGCTTCAAGGCGCTGCTGTCCGACTTTGGTGGGTGGCTTGGACATGGAGCAGTGGCTTGCTGCATGGCATGGGAACACAGGCGTGGCGCCGCCGGCAGACGCAGGGGCCTGCGCAGCATGTGCATACGCCCGCGACCCTCTGCCCTGCTCGCAGGCTTGAGCACGTCGCTTGCAGCAGGTGCCACGCACCGGACGAGCGAGGTGAAGGGCACACTCAGGCAGGCAGTACGGGTCTACTGAGTTTGGGCCGGCGTGATGTACACAGGAAATCAGAACCAGAACGAACGCTAGTCCGACACATGACGTGGTCACGGCACCGAGGTGGCTCCCGCTGCGTAGCTGGCCTCGACGGCATGCATAATTGTTCATGCTGCACTGTACATGCGCCTCTTCCTTGCAGCTACATGAGCCCCGAGCTGTTCCTGCATGATGACGTGTCCCCCGCTCTTGACATCTACTCATTTGGCATCATTGGTGAGTCCGCCCCTCAAAAAAATGAATGCCAATGTGGTCTCCAGATGCAGCGCTGGGTTGCTGCTCCTTGCCTGCTGCACACTCGTGTCCTGCTGCTCGTCATTTTCCTGTTCGTGCCATGCAGTGCACATCATGTGCACGGGCAGGGACCCCTACCAGGACATGGCCGCCCCCATGATCATCCTTGCAAAGGTGCGCCCGCTGGGAGGCAAAAGCCCTGCAAGACAGACCCCGAGGCCGGCCGCCCTTGCGTGCGCACTCACTTTGCAGCTTGGCAGCTTGGAGTTGCTGCTTTGAGGGCAGCTGGGATTATGCTTGCATGCTTGCTTGACCTGCCACTGCGGCTGCTGCCCTGCGCAGGTGCGTGCGTCCAGCCAGCCGGGAGCCACCCGCTTGTCTCCCATCGAGGGTGCACCCGACGAGCTGCAGCAGTTGGTGTGGGACTGCACGTCCTACAACCGGCGCGAACGCCCGACGGCCAGCCAGGCGGCTGAGCAGCTGGTTGACATGCTGGCCGCGATCTAAACGGTTGCCCTTCCCGATCCGTCAAAGTGAATGCCCAACCACGCCAGCTGGGCTGGCACGCTGCCACGTGTCTGCTTGAGCCCGCCGTCAATACTTTCGTTTATATTTCATGGTTCCGCCCCCCGCAACCGCCTGCCTTACATATAAGAGGGCATTTCAGCTACTGCCGAGGGTGCCTGCCCAACTCTCAGCCTGCACAATGGAGCTTTTCATCCTCAGCTTGAAGCTCGCACTCTGCTGTCCCTTTTCCCTCAGTTGCTAGTCGTCGGCACCCATCATCTCTCTTGCAGCCAATTCCTGTGAAGCTGCTTACGATCACTGCCATATCTGCCCCAACCCGATTCTCTCACGTTGCTACCAAACTGCCCTCGCCCATCCGAGCTTTCGCCTTTTTCCTGCAATGTGGTATTTTGCGATATTGATCATGGTGCACTGCACTTTCCCTCCATGTGAGCATCAAGGTTTCCCATGACAAACAGGCACCCACACAGCGGCAGGGGGCACACCACAGACAGAGCTAGTCGCACACAAAGCTGCCAGTCTGCAACAGAGGTTGCCCATGCTGCCCAATCGCCCTCACTGCTCCTTCCTTAGCTCAGCGGCCTGCGGCTGCGCCTGGCCTGCCGCCGCCGCCTTGCTGCTACCCTCTGCCGCCGCTGCGCCAGCCCTACTCATCTCCAGCAGCTCCGCCCCGCGCATCAGAGTGGCACCTGCTCGCTGCATCTCCGTAATCGCGCCCCGGCTGGCAACTTCGTCCACCCCAGCAACTGCAGCGCAGATACACATTGTTGGACAGTGTTGCAACAAGAGGCACGCCAGCTCCGCGCTGGCAAGCGCGGCATCAGGAGTGGCCAGAAAGCCATGCCTGTCAAGCACCACGCTCGATGCACAGCTCAGCCACAGTGTGCAATCAATCAGGAGCTCAGCAGACAGGCGTGCACACAGCCAGCCGACCTGCGTCAGTGAGCAGCACGGTCTCAAACCCCTCGGCCAAGCCATCCAGCACCGTCGCCTGCGGCATTTGGCAGACAAATTGGTCAAATGCTCGGAAGAGGCATTCATGCACCTGCATGCAGATGCTGGTACAAGTCAGCTTGGATGCCCAAACATCCTCAGAGCGCGGCGCAGACAGGGCCGCATCGGATGCAGCAGCTCGCCAACATTGCACCCTTTCATCTGCCCCATCGCACTTCACTACAGCATTGCGCATGCCAGTGAAGCGTGTCCTCACCCCCACGCAATATTCCGTAGCCACCCCGCACACCAGCACTGTGCGCACGCCACGCTGCCGCAGCCAGTCGGCCAGGTCTGGCGGGAGGCGCAGGGGCGAAGTGGAGTTATGCGGGCTGCCAGGAAGATGGCGAGCAGCAGCACGCAGGAGAGGGGCCATCGGTCCTGTGGCACCGCACAGGTTTTCATGCCGCCATGCGTCCCATGCATGCAATATGTCGCCGCGAGCCGTCTCGTGATCTGCACTCAAAGGGTGCTGCACCACAGCGCGCCTTCCAGCAGACTTCCAGGAGCAACCTGCCACCCACCAGTGCAGCCGGTGTGCGCCATGTCGTAAAAGGCGGAGAACGACTCCAGGCCCGCCTGCCGCCCCTTGCGCACTACATGCTGCACGTGCTGCCGATCAAATCCCTCTGCAAGACCGAGGCAGGCGGGAAGAATGGTTGTCCCTTGTTGGACGAGAGGAGCATGCGCAGTATGCATCAGCGTCACAAACGTAACGACACAGGGAGTCCCGCTGTGCACCAAGCCACTTGCGAACTGGAGGCCAGCCACATGTGCAGACCGCCGAGGCAGAGGTGTTTTATCAGTCATCTGCGCAAAGCGGCCCACCTGCAAACTCCGCGCCAGGGCTGCCGGCCACGCAGTGCGGCGGGAACAGCTTGATGGGCCAGCTGCATCCGCCCACCTCCACTTGCACTGTGTCAAACGGCTGGCGCCCCGGGTGGCTGCTCACAAACGACACGTGGTCCTGCAGAAAGCAAGGGTGGGAGGCGGGAGCATGGGATGGTGGCACGTCAAGGTACCAGCAGCTAGATCTGGCAGGTGAAACCGCTTCAGACAGTAGCAGGTGCAAAATCTACACCCACCGGCGGGTGGTAGTCCTGCGAGGCCGCGACGGCGCCGCCGGCCGCCGCCACCGCCGCCGCCAGAGCGTTGAGCAGCGGCAGCAGCGCCTCGCCGCCCGGCACGGCCAGCGAGCCCCGTATGAAGTCATCCTGCACGTCGATGAACATCAGGGCCACCGAAGGGCCCAGGACGAGGCCGGGGCCGTCCGCGGCACGGCTGGGAGGCGCGCGCGCCTCCTTGTGTGCATCTGTGGGACACATGTGCTTGTGAGGGCGATCACAAGTGAGGCAGAGTCGTCTTTCTTAGCCTGGGGTGCTGCCGGCCGCTCAAATGGCGCTGGTCGCCAGCGAGGCAGCCGCCACGCAGCTGCGCAGTACCCCTCTCGCAGATTGAAAGGGGAGGACCTGGCACTCGCCCAGCAGGTGGTCTGGCCATGAAGGAATGCTGAGACTGTATGGCACCACACGCAGCAACCGCTGGTCACACCTCCTGGCGCAAGGCGCCCATTCCAATGCACTGCCTGTGCTGCGTCTGGCTTTGCAACATGGCGACGGGGTAGAATCAAAGGGCGGAGACCAGGGACGGGCGCCCAGAAAGGCGTGTGCAGCAAGACATCAAAGTGGGCTGCCTTGTGCTACTGTACGGGCTGGTTGGCCAGATGGGCCCCTCAGCAGAGCGAACAGAGAGGAAGAATCCACAGCTGGCTTATTGGTTTGTTTGTTTTGCACGCCGCACAGAGAGCAGCCGCAGGCTCTTGCCGCAGCTGCCAGCATGTCCATGCCGCCACCCTGCTACCGTGGCTGGCACTTTAGTGGCTGCTCGCTGCACCACAGGCAGCAGCTTCTGGGGCCTGCCGCTGATCTGCTGCTGGCCTGGGCCAAGCCGCAGAGAACCGGCCCTCTCAAATGGCCTCGATGGCATGCAAGCTTAGGTGGCATGGGCCTTCAGGGGCTGATAGGGGCGCTCCTCCTCCTCCTCGGTGCCGCTGCAGGGCAAAGATCATCAGGAGGCCACATGGCAGTCATGCAGCAGGCAGTAACATGCAGCGGGCAGCAGGGAGGGGCAGAAGCACAAATCAACTGCAGGCAGCAGCAAGGGCTCATGACGCAGGAGGTCGCAGGTCAGCAGGGCTGCAGGCTGGGCTGACCCGCTGTGCATGCGCCGTGGTGGCGGAACGCTGCAGGCTGCTCAACGGCTGGTCAACCCTCCTGCATGCACAGCCTGTGCACGCCCACCTGGCGGCCGCCTGCTGCTTCGCCTTCTCAAAAGTCGCCTCGATCTGCAGCCATGAAGGGTGGACGGCTGGGCATTTAAGTGGGGGTGAGTGCATCGTGGGGAGAGGGGGGCGGGGGCGAGGGGTGTGCAGTTGGGTGGGCAGTGGGCTTGCAGGTTCATCCCCAGCATGTGGGCGGGCAGGGGACTGCTAGGGTGGGCCTGGGTGGGCAGGGAGTGCGGCTCGGGCAGGGCAGGGTAAATGCCAACTGAGCACAAGCTGAGTAGTTCATCCAAGCTACCGTTTTCATGGCCTCCTGCTTCAGGCTGTCCAGATCCTGCGGTCCAAAAGGGAGCAGGCAACATGGCAGCAGTGAGGCGCCGCCTGTTTTTGATGTGCGCAGTCCAGCAGCGTGCAAAGCGGGCGCAGGCCAGTGAGTGTGCGGCCGGTGAGTGGGCAAGTGGGCAGGTGGGCGGGCATGGAAGGCTGCCGCTGCAACTGCAAGGCATGCCAGGTGGGGTGCTTAGATGTGCAAAGGGGACGGACCAGGTCAGCGGAGGGAGGGGAGGCAGGGCGGTAGCTCTGCTCAGCCCCAGCGGCAGGCGCTGCGGCGCGGTCCTGGGGCAGCATCTGAGACTCGGAGGGCTGCAAAGGCAGCGCAAGGGTTCACAGCTGATGCAAGCAACCCGGGTTACCACTGCAAGCAGCTATGCAGCAAAAGACCACGTCAAACAATATTCTTTTTGGCCAGCCAGCCCTGTTCACTAGCCCTGCTCTCTACAGTAGCCCTCCATCCGACCTGAAAGCATCCCTGCACCCTGCTGCCTGCCCCGCTGTGCATGCTGACCTTGCGCTTGGCGGTGGGCATGAAGTCCCGCACATAGGGCTCCACCGCTGGCAGCTCACGAGCCTGGCAGGAGAATGAGGAAAGGGAAGCAGAGCATTAGGATTGATGCCCCCTGGGCGTCGACGGCAAGCGCAGGCACATGCGTGTGCCGGTCAGGTTGGCAGTTTGCCAAGCTCGCGTGGGGCCAGCTTTGCCAAACTAGCTAGCAGTGTTGGACAGGGGCATGTTACGCCTGCTGCTGCAAGCAACTGTGCAGCTGGCTGGCCCGGCGGCGACTCACCTTCTCAACCGCCACAAGCAGGAAGGGGCGCACAAACGACTCGTACAGCAGCGAGGCGCCCTGCAATTCGAGGTGGCAGTCAAGGGTTGCCTGCGATTAGCTGTCTCTGTTTATGAAAGCTGCTCCGCAGCTGGACAATTTGGAACAGGCAGATCTGACTCAACAATGCTCTGTGGGAGCCAGATGCTAAGGAGCAAAGCGAGCAATACACCGCACGAGCAAGCAGCAGGCAGCACATTGATGAGCAGGCCGGCTCTCACCCGCGTCTGCGGCAGCGCCAGCCATGCCAGGGCGCCCACGCGCACGAAGCGGTAGAACGGAATCCTGCAAGTGGGTGGTTGAGCGGGCAGGGCACGCATGCTTACTGTCATGCATATCACACAGAAAATGTGCATCGGCAAGGCCGACAGGTCAATCCAAGCAACACAATTGCATGACATGTGCACAGCGGTGCACGCCCCTTCACTGTTCCCCAGGCCAAGCCAGGGCTGGCCTGCCCCGCTCCTCACCACATGAGGACGGGCCAGGCCACCTGCTCCAGCGACAGCAGCACCGAGTAGCACACCCAGTACATCAGCCACTGCACGGCCAGGGTGGTGGGAGGAGGCAATCAGGCGTCAGCTAGTGGAGGGGTGATAAGCCATGCCAATGGTGCGACCATGAGTGCCCACAAAAGCACAATAGCCTCCGTCGCGTTCGGGGGCGAGTCCAGCGGTCAAAACGGTGCCCAGCAGCGGCCAGCGCTCATGCGAGCGAGCGAGTGCGCAGGCACCTGCGTGTCGTCTCCTGGGTTCTTGCTCTCGATGGCCTTGAACGACTCGAATGTGGGGAACACCATGCCCACAAAGAAGGCCAGCATTCTGCAGCGGGGCAGCGATGCGGGAGGGGCAAGCTCGCGGCGGCGGCGATGGCGGCAGCGCTAGGGTGCAGCAGCTACATGGCCGATCTTGGGCTGCCGCCCGCCTCGTTGAGCAGAGGAAGTCATCGAGGCCTCGGGATCACTGACAGCCAGGGGCTGGCGGGCCCAGAAGCGCAGCGGGACGTGGCGCCGCAAAACCAGGCGGCAAACCGCTCACCGGCAGAGATTGCCATATGTAGGGATCAGTTTGAACACGAGGCCGAGCACCATGGTTCCTGAAGAAGCGGGGAGAGCGGGCAAGGTCCGAGACGACTGCTGCAAGGCGCCAGGCGATGCTCACTGGGTGATCCAAGTCTTGTAATTGCGCCGGGTGCCTGCCAGGAGCGGGGAAGGGCACGGGGGTGTCCACTTCAGCAGCTTCGCAATGGCGCCCAGCCTCATGGCGCGCTTGCAGGGCGATCAGCCAGTGGCATTGCGCTCCTAGCATTGGCGTCAGCTTTCCGATCTACCCGCTGGTGCGGCTAAGGCTGTCAGGAGCCTGCGAGCCACTGCCCCCGCGCTTCCAGGGCCTCCCAAGGCCTCCTGGCTCATTCCACTCGTGCAGAACACGTGTAGAAGCTCCGATTTATTGCCGCCCTGCGCAACCGACCTGGAACAGCCAGCCGCCGCCAGCCGCCGTCGCTGCCGCCAGCGGGCGAGCAACAGCCTGCGTCTCGATGGCGGATCCCTCTGGCCCTGGGCACGAGGATGACCTTGCTGAGGCCTGTTCCCGGGCGCCCAAGTTTGGCCTGAATGCCAAGGCACTCANTCCTGCAGGCGGCGCTTGCGCAGGACGAGGAGGCGCCGGTCAAGCGGCCAGGTGCGTGGGCTTGGAGGAACAATGAGATTTTGCAAAAGATGCATGGAGCAAGTTCTTAACCAGAAGGTGTTGTGGCTTCCCTGAGAAGAAACGTTGCCCGCCCCACTTGCGCGCCGCTTGCAGACCCGGCGGCAGAGGCGGCAGCCGCCACCGCCCGGCGGGGCGCCGAGTTCTTGGCTGCGGTGGACGTGAAGCAGCGGCCGCTGGTGGCATACCTGGCTCGCAGCAAGATCCCGCGCATCAACAGGTGCACACACTGTTGCACTTGTAGTTTTGCTTAGGGATTTTAGAGTGCCGCAGGAGGAGCTCCTCGATATGACAATGGTTTCACTGATGATGCAAGTTCACTCAGACTGCACATGCCCTGCTGTGCACCCATGTGATCGCAGGCAGACGGTGCTGAACAAGCTTGCTGGCGAGCACGTGGCGCTGGCAGCGGCCGCACAGAGCCCTCAGCTGGAGCCAACTACCGCTGCTGCTGACCTGCAGCTGCGGTGAGCCCCAGGCTGGGGCACTGTGTGTGGGGCTGGCCGGCAAGCAAAGCTGCGATGGTCCTCCACTCATGATACTGAGCTTACAGTCGATATGCAGCCGCTGGCTGTCAAAGCATGCTTGATAGGGCTGCCTGACCCATGTCCTGCACTATGCCCTGCAGCAAGGCGGCATTTGATGCAGCACTTGCTCAGGAGCTGGAGCTGTTTAGGCGCTGCGGCAGCGCACAGGTGCGGCATGCTTGTGGCTGCTGGTTTGGCTGGATTGTGGGCGTTCTCAGACCCAAGTCCATGCAATGGACTGTTCTTACTGAGGACAGCGGCCCCTGCCAGCTGGCTCTGAATGCCTGTGGCTGTCGCCCAGATGTGTTTGTCCCTCCCTCCTTGCATCAGGTGTACCAGAACTTGGCGGCACGGACCAGCGCCACGCAGTGGCCGCAGCCGGGCGGCATTGATGCCCAGCAGCAGGCGCAGCAGCAGGCGCAGCAGCAGCCCCAGCCTGCTGACCAGCGCGGCGCCGTGCAGCCACCTGCTACCGAGTTGCAGCAGGAGCAGCTGCCAGCAGATGGCTCNAGGTGGGGCAGGGCCCAGCGANTCGGCCGGCCAAGCGAGTGCGGTATGGCAGTGGGGCGGTGGCAGGCAAACCAGCGGTGAANTGCCGCTCCTAAACCAGCCCGRMTTCTGGAGTGCGATTTGAACTGGGAGGCAGCACCAATTGCAGATGCAGATCCCAGCGGTGGCGGCGCAGGGCCAGGAACCGCAAATGCAGTACAAGCAGGGGCAGCGGCAGCAGCAGCAGCAGCAACGGCACGAGCGCAGCGAGATGTGGCAGCTGCGTCGGGACCGCCATCTGGGCAGACGGCTCTGGGCAGCCTGCAGCTGGAGCGGCTTACGCAGCTGCCCGCCCTCGGAGACCAGTCAGCAGCAGCAGCAGCAGCAGCAGCCGAAGAAGCAGCGGTGGGGCCTGCAGAGGTGCTAGCAGCAGCAGCAGCAGCAGCAGCAGCAGCGCCGGCAGCCCCTGCAGCAGAATCGGCTCCAGAAGCAGCGGCGGCAGGCAGTGCGGCTGTGCGGCAGCAGGTGGAGCTGTTTGTGCGGGCCGAGCTGCACCCCTTGCTGAAGCGGCAGCAGATCAGCCTGGCGTTGCATGATGCAGGCAAGTGCATGCACTCGATTGGGCTGTGTGACGGGGGGATGCAGGCTTAGAGTCCTGAGAGGTTACATGCTTTGCATAAGTGTCTTGCATACATGCCACGTCTGTCCATGCCATGCCAGTGAAGCTTCATGCATGCCATGCCATGTCATGCCATCAAGCCGCATGCCCGTCTGATGCTTCACGCTGTGCAATCCCATGCCATGCCAACCCATCGCGTCTTCACGGCATGGCATTGGCCACACTTGCCCCAGCGCCTCCTGCCATGCCACGCCATGCCATGCCGCATGCATGGCACACATGCAGTGTGGCATCCAGCCATTCCATGGCACGCACATTATGCCTTGCCATGCCATGCCATGACAATACTGCGGTGCCCTGCCATGCCTGCCATGCCGTAACCATGCCATGCTATGCACACCCTTTGCCAACCAGTGCCCCTGACGTCTCCGCTCTTTTGCAGTCTGCGAGCGCTGCACGGCCAAGGTCATGGCGTGCCACGCTGGGGCAACGTCGGCTGATTTTTTGGTGCCAGAGGCAGGCAGCATCCGTGCACTGGTCAAGCGCTACCTGGAGCACATGCGGCGGCAGGTGTAAATGTGACTTGAGCATGAGGGTAATGAGTGAAAGCCGACAAGGTGTAACTGCAGCACAATGGGAGCCAGGACAGTGCGGCACAGAAGGCTGTGATGCTCAAACACATCCACCCATTTGCCGCCGCTCGTGGGGCCGCCAACCGGGCGGGCGGCACTCGCATGCATGGCTTGTTCGGGCCGGATGGCCTCATAATTGCGTCCTACTGCATACGTCTTGTGCGATGCACCGCACATGCACCCCGTCTAGCCTGCCTACGAGCGGGACGTTTTAGTGCTGGCGCGCCGCGAGCCGCGGCGAGCAAGACCGGCATGCAGACACCAATCGCGTATGCTGTGGAGGCGGTGGCAAGTGCCGCCGACGGCCAGAGCTTGGCAGCCACCCGCCGCCTGGGCGCCGCCGCCCTTGCTGCCGCTGCCCTGCCGCCCGAGCAACAGCTGGCTGCAGTGCTGCAGCTGGCGGCTGTCAATCCAGCAGACACTGTGGAAACACAGGCATTCAATGCAGCCAGCAGCGACCAGCGGCAGTGGGTGCTGGCAGCCGTTGCCATCGAACTGCTCCTGAGCGGGCACTCGTCCGCCACAGCCGACCAGGTGGCAGGCGTCCTGCGGCACCAGGTGCTGCCACTGCTGACGTCTGATGCAGCAGGCACAACAATGCCACCAGCAGCCGCAGGAGCAGCGGTTTCCCAGCAGCAGCAGCAAGAGGAGCTGCTGGCGGCTGCCGCACAGCTGGTTGCCCGCTGCGACTGCTGGAACTTGGGCCTTGAGCTGGTTCGGGCGGCGGCAGCCAGCAGTGCTGGTGAGCCCAGCAGCATCAGCAGCAGTCCAGCAGCAGATGTCAGCATTACAAGCCAGCTACCGGTCCACATGAGGGTACGGTTAGCTGCAGCTGTGATTCAGCAAGCGCTGGAGACGGCTGGACAGCAGGAAGGCGAAGCAGAGGCAGAGCTGCAGGATTTACTGCACCATGCTGCCACAAACACACTGGAAGATGCACTTTCACTGCTGGCCAGTGAGCCAACAGTGCAGCGGCGGCAGCGCAGCAAGGGCGGCCCGGCGCCCACAGCACGGCTGGCGGCCGGCGCGACCCGGGCAGCAGCGGCGCAGCTGCTGTTTCCCGCAGCGCTGCAGGCGGCGGCGCGCCAGCAGGGGCACACGGCGGCAATGGAGCAGCTGTGGGAGGCTTGCGAGTGAGTGCAGACTGCCAGGGTTTATGTTGCAGCGGGTCCATTGGGCTGTTGACCGTATAGTGCATGCTCATGTATATAAAACCAAGACTGAAGGAGCAGTCGTCCCCAACCCACAACGCAGGCGGATGCTGGAGGGCAGCCGGCAGCAGCGGCAGCAGGGTCTGGCACTGCTTGTGCAGTTTGCGGCCCCGCTTCTGTCCGCCACCGCAGCTGCAAGCAGCGGCAGCAACACCGATCCGCCGCCACAGCAGCAGTGGCGAGGCTTGCAAGAGCAGCCAGCCTTCTGGGAGCTGCTCAGGGGCTGCCTGTGCGACAGCGAGGCCTCCAGCCGGAAGCGTGCCGCGCACCTGCTGCGGCTGGCCCTGCAGGCACAGCATGCAGCTGGTAAGCAGGCTTCTTAGCTGCTGGCAGTGCCATGCCCTGCCACATCGCCTGTGTGTGCTGCGGGCATATTGCGCCAAGAGGCAGTATCGCCCGGCAATTAGCGTTCAGCCAGCAAGGCACGTCGTCTCTTGACGTCCTGCATTCTGCACCCCACCACCTCGCTGCAGGCCAGGTGCCGCCCGCCTGGCAGCCGCTGCTGAAGCTGCTCGACTGCTTGGAGGAGCTGACTCCGCACCTCGTCAAGGTGAGCTGCTTCCACTGCCGTGTCAGCACGCATGCGTGTGTTGCCTGGACATGCAAGGCCCAAGGCCCAAGCTCTTGTAGCCAACACTGGACTGGAAGTAGACCTGTGTGCGCGGCTACAGCAGCAGCACGGCTGCATGCATATCGTGTTGCTTCTGCACTGCACACTCACACCAGCCCCCTGCTCCTGCTCCTGCTCCCTTGCAGGACGCATGGGGCGAGATTGACAGGCTGCACCCTCCAGCTGCTGCACCAGATGACGGCAGCGGCAACAATGCTGGGGCCAGCGGCAGCGGCGAGGGAAGCCTGGACTGGAGCTGGATGGAGGTCGTGTGGACTCGGGGCTTGGCTCACGACCACCAGCAAGTGCGGCGTGCATGCTGTGCCGCGCTATTCTGTGTTGCTGAAATGCCGCTGGGTGCCACTGCCTGCATTGCATGGCCTGCCGCTGCATTGCATGGCTGCCCGAACTCCTGCTGTTTCTTCCCGCTTGTGCATGCCTCCCATCCACCTGACCACCCTCACCCTCTCCCCACATGCAAAGCAGGTGCAACGCATGGTGCTGGCTTCTTTCCTGGGCCGCCACTGGGAGCCTGCCCAGCTGGCGGCTGTTCCACGTGCCTTTGTGCTGCATACACTGCTGCCGGCAGCAGGCCAGGTGCACCTGTGGCGCGGCGAGGGAGCAGAGGAGCTTCAGCACGACGTGGCAGCTTGGGTGGGACGCTATGCAGCTGCACAGGCGGCGCAGGAGCAGCAGCTGCTGCTGCTGGCCATGCTGGGCCTGCTGGCTGCCGACGGCGGCGGTAGCACCGGCGGCAGCGGGGCCGCAGTGCAGCAGCGGCCGCTTGTACAGACAGTTGTGGCAGCTCTGGGGGCAGCTGCCCAGGCCCAGACGGCTCATGCTGATGGTGGCGCTGGCGCTGGTGGCCTGGAGGCAGGTTGGCAGTGGCAGCTGCTGCTCCTGGGGCGGTTGCAGGAGGCCACCTGCCAGCTCAGCTCCAGCTGGGGATCAGGCGGCCCCACCGGCAGCTATGCAGTTAGCACATGCGGCAGCCTGCTGCCAGTCGCAGCCAGCACTGGCCGGCTGCATCCCGACGGCCACGGCAGCAGCCACACAGCGCTTGCCACAGCCGCCACATGGCTGCAGCAGCTGCCGCTGCCGCTGCTGCTGCCGGGCGGTTCTCTGCACGCCCCAGCTGTCGACTGGCTGGGCAGTGCGGGACGGCAGCAGCTGCTCCCGGCTCTGACAGCTTGCGCTCAGCGATTCATGGAACAGGGAGACAGTGGCGGGAGCAGCAGCAGTGGCGCAGGGGCACCGGCCGACCTTGTGGCTGAAGCAAATCAGGCCAGCTGGCAGCAGCAGGCGGGCGGCTTGGCTCGGCTGGCACTGCTGCTGACGTGCAGCGGCTCCCACACGGGCAGCGCACCTGTGCTGACTGAGGCTGACCTGGCGACCGCGTTTGCCAGCTGGGATGCCACGCTTGGATCGCTCTACCGGCGGTGAGCTCGCGTGTAGTCTGGGGGTGATTTTGCGGCTTTGCATGATGACACTGCTGGGGCTGCCTGCTTGTGCATGCCAGGCTCTGGCTGAGCCCTGCATCTCCCCATGCTATGTTGCAGGCCCTACCTGCAGCCAGGTGCCGCGGAGCGCTGCCTCCTGCTGCTGAACGAGCTCTTAGCTACTGCCCAGCTGTTGGTGGAACAGATACGGGGCCAGCAGCGTCAGCAGCAGCCTCCACTAGTGGACTGGCTGGCTGCAGCCATTGGCAGCGGTGCTGATGAGCTAGCCAGCTATGCCAGCATGGCAGCTGCTCCATTGTGGCAGCAGCCGCAGCAGCTTGCAGCAGGGGAGGAGGGGCGCCAGCAGGGCGCAGCCGCCCTGCCTGCCCTGGCAGGTGTGTGCAACAGCCTGCGGCTGCTGGTTCAGCTGGAGAGCGGCGCACGGCCTGCCAGCGAGCAGCTGATAAGTTGCTCTCTCGGCGCTCTGCAGAGCTATGCAGCCACGGCAGACACGCCAGCAGCAGCAGGGCAGCAGCCAGCAGCAGGCACAGCAGACAGCTCGGCATGGCAGCAAGCAGCAGCGCCGCTGCAGCCGCTTGCCGACTGCTGCTCAGCATTGGCGGCCGCAGCGGAGGTTGGCTGGCTGAACACGGCTGAGCAGCAGCTGGGCGGCGCAGCAGCAGGCGAGGCAGCAAGTCAGGCAGCAGCGGCAGCACTGAACGCCGTGCTTTTGCTGCAAGCGTCCGCCGCAGAGGCAGCAGCAGCAAGTGGTGCCAGCAAGCAAGCGGGTGGGTTGGCAGCCTACTGCCACCGGCTGTGTTGGAAAGCAGCCCACAACCTGCTGCTGCTGTTGCGGCACATGCATTCCAGCCCCTCACTCCATGGACAGCAGCGCCAGCAGTGGGATGATCAGCAGGTGGCAGCCCTGGCAACTGCACTCACTGGCCTGCAGCGGGCAAGCCATGCTCCAGCTCTGGCTGCTGATTACCGGGGCCTGCTGCTGCAGCTGCGCTGCGCCCGGCTGCTGCTGCCAGACGCCCTGCAGCAGCCGGGTTTGGCCCAGCGTGTGCTGGCATGTCAGCCGGAGCCGGCTGCACAGCCTGCCATCAGTCACNTCCAGCACTGAGCCAACTGTGGCGCTGGCCGCCTGGCTCTGCAGTGCAGCTTGGCAGGGGTACGAGGCAGCTGCAGCGGCAGCCAAGCGCCGAAGAGCAGGGCTCACAGCTGCTGTGGTGTCCACGTGTCTGCACCCAGCACTGTTTGGCGTGGCTGTTTCCGGCAGCAGCAGCCCGGCAGTACCTGCGGCGGCAGCAGCAGCAGCATTGCACGGGCCTGAGGGCCCTATTCAGCAGCTGCTGAGGCGGCTGCTGGACCAAGGGACCAAGAGCTGGCGCACTATGGGCATTGTCTCACTGCAGGCAAGTGCAGCACCATGCCTGCAGCCTGGCACACATGGCCAACAAAGGTTGGCCCTCTTAGGCGCATTGCCGCTTTTTCTGAGGTGTCAATGCATTGCCCTCCTTTGCCACATGCAGCTGTGCGGCGTGTTGGCTCGCCATCCCGAGCTGGCCAGCCACTACGGTGCTGCGCTCCAGGTGCTGCTGCTGTGGGGCGCAGCCGACGACCCCGGCCTGAGTGGTGTGGTGAGTTGCTTGGTCTGCCCCTGCTGCTCTCTTGTGGGCTTGCTGTTGCAGTCTTAGGAGCTGCCATGCACGACGCATCGACTGTCGCATTTCACTTATAGATATATCACCTGCGTTTCACCCACCAGCTGCCGCATCTCTATTCACAGGGAGACCCAGTGGATGTTGAGGCAGCTGCTGAGCTGGCATCACTGCTGGCGCCCGGCGATGTGCAGCTGTCGTCCGCCTTTGCATCAAGCTCCCTGGCGCCTCGTGTCGCGGCGCTGTGTCTGCTGCACTCTTGGGTGCAGTGCGTGCAGCGTACTGGCGCAGACGATCCCGCAACTGGGCAGCGGCAGGCGCCGGCAGCAGCAGGGGAGGCGGGGCGGCAGATGTGGCGCCAGCTGCTGGAACTGGCACTGCAAAATGCGGAGCTGAGTGCCGCACGGTACAACGCCTTGGGTGCCATACACCGCAAGAAGGTGAGCCTTGAAGCCCCACTCAAGTCTTGCAGTGCATGGGGCTGCACATAAAAGGACGGGGCTGATGGCATGCCACCAGATGGCAACAGGCCGCACGCCCTGCTGACCGGTGCTGTTACGTTTCCTGCAGGTGCGGCTGTGGCAGGCGCTGTGCGTGCTGAGCCCTCTGGTGCCTGCCCACGAGGCGGACGCAGGTGAGCATAATGGCGGCAGAAACGTCCGCGCCTCAGCCGCATGTGCCAGCGGATTTGACTTGACTGCAGCGCATTGGTCGGCTGCAACCGCTCACATCAAGCACACCCTCCCGCCACCCATACCTGGCTGTCTGCAGCGCTGGACTCCCTACTGCCCCTCATGGCAGCCACAGCCGATGCGGCCAACGTGCGGCAGTACCAAGACAGCATTGTCCTTGTGCTGCTGCGCTTGCGGCCAGACCTGCTGCGCACGCGGGTGCTGCCGCCCCTGGCCGACTGCTCCAGCAGCGGCAGCCATGCCCTGTCCTCGCTCATTCTCATTGCGGCCCGAGCGGCGGTGGCGCAGCTGGCCCCTGCAGGGCAGGCAGCAGCAATCGGCGATCAGCAGACACCCATTGGTGCAGCTGGAGAGCAACAACGGCAGCAGCAGTTGACAGAGGAGCTGCTGCCGTCGGAGGTGGTGGCCGCAGTGGCACCCTGGGCTCTCTGCCATGTGCACGCTCTCAGGTGGGGTACCTGCATCGAGCATGCTGCCAGCGTACGCAAGCCTGCATAGGGTTGTGCACGGATTTTTTTGCTGCTGGCTGCGCTTGGATGCAGCCGCAGCATAGAGATTCGACTTAAGTTCATTCACTTGATGTCTGCATGTGCCACATCCCATCCAAGCAGGACCTTTGCCCAGCTGGTGCTCTGGCGCCTGTTTGAGCTCTTCCCCTCCCTGCCAGCACGCGACGCCACCGCCGCCGCCCTGCTGCACTTCTTTAGGTGTGCAGTCAGCTTGCTGCTGCTGGGACGGCTTACTAACCGCAAATTGAAGACCTGAGCAGCTGCCCTCATTTGTTCCTATGCATGGGGCCAAGTCTGTGTGTGGTTTTCACTGCTCCAAACCTGCTGGTCAGTCAGCCCACACCCCGCTCCATCACCCTACCACTCAATTTGCGCTGCCGCAGGGACAACGACGACATCAACCGGCTGCGCCGCGGCCTGTCCCACGCCTTCTATTTTGACGCCTATCAGCTGGATGAGGCAGTGACGCCCGCCGGCGTGCTGGGGCAGGCGGGCAACAAGCAGCGGGGGGAGGCGGGCTTTGAAGGCGCCCCAGAGGTGAGCTGCTCATCAGAGCATGTCCACCCTGCAGGGAAACCAACCCAAACTGAGCACGCAGGTGCAGACGGTTGCCTGCTGGTGCGCTGGCCAGTACCTCAGCGCTTTCCTGCCGCTGGTCGCCATTTCTTGCTCAGCACGCCTGCAAGCCTGTTGTTCTGCCCCTGCCTGCAGCCCCTGCTGGAGGTGATTCAAGGGTTCCTGGCCATCGAGCGGCAGGCGCTGCGCCACGACATGAAGCAGCGCGAAGTGAGTCACTGGGCTGGGGTGTATTTGGGAGTGGGATACGACTGGCGCAGATTGTCCGATGTACTTGATGCATTAGCAGCCTATGCCATGTCTGCCCTTCAGACCGCCACCGGCACCTCGCCCGCATCCTGTGCCGCAGGCAACCACCGCGGCAGCGGAGCTGGCCCCTCTCGCCCGGCAGCAGCCGCCGCCGCAGCAGCAGGGGGGCGCCCAGATCGGCGGTTCCAACTGGCAGAAGAAAGGTGGCGGTGCGGCCCTGGCCGGCCCAGCGGCTGCGGCTGCTGCTGGTCCCTGGGCAGAAGCCCTGGGTTCTGGTGCGCTGCTGGCTGCTGCAGCAGGCGGCAGCGGCCTGGATGGCACGGACCTTGAGCTGGGTGCAGCAGAGGCGGCGGCGGCGGCGGCAATGGGCGGTCCTAGGCAGGAGCTGGTGGTGGTTGCCTCCCTACTCACCAAGCCGCCCAACCTGGCTGGCCTGGCCCGCACCTGCGAGGTGTTCAGGTGGGGAGGGAAGGGTTAGGCAAGTGTGCTGAATCTAGACTGCCGCTGCCGACTGCACTATTGGCGTTAAGGCCGCATTAGGCAGCAGGGTGTGTGTGAATGAGCAGCCCTGGGCAGGCGACTGAAGGCATCGACTGGGGCCTATGCGTCCATGCCCCGCAGGGCCAGCTCGCTGGTGCTGGGTGACCTGGCTGTGACGCGGCAGAAGGAGTTTACAACCATTGCCGTCACTGCACATCACTGGGTGAGGACAACCCGCCCCTCTGTTTGCGGCAAGCACTCCTGCAACTGCACTTATGCCCAAACTCATCAAGTTGGATGTAATGGCCGCAAGCCCTGCCGTCACGTTGCATTCTGCTGCTCCCTGCCCGCTGCCCCTGCCTTGCGAACAGGTGCCGCTCCAAGAGGTGCCCGAGGCGGCGCTGGCGCCCTGGCTGCGCCGCCAGGCGGCCAACGGTTGGGCGCTTGTGGGCCTGGAGCAGACGGCCGAGTCAGTTCCGCTGCAGGTGTGGTGGCAGCGCTGGCTGTTCGAGGCAACCAGGAAAGATAGCACCTGCCTGTGCGTGGGTTACATACCAAAGACAGCACATTGCGGGCCGCGATGCTGTCTCGCACATGCTTCTTGGGGCGAGCTCAATTGCTTCCTCCCATTACCTCTGCCACCACGCACCGAAGCTGCACGCTGCCTGCTGCACCCATTCAACCCTTACAGGATTTCGAGTTCCCGCGCCGCACTGTGCTGGTGCTGGGGCGGGAGAGGGAGGGCATCCCAGCCGACATTCTGGCGCTGCTGCACCACACGGTTGAGATCCCCCAGGCATGTGCAGAGATGTGGGCATTATTTAGGGCAGGAAGTGGTTATGTATGCTGTGCTGCGCACACCTGAGATGCCTCGTGCTGCACTGTATGCCTGCACACGGCTTTGCCGGTCTGCTTGGATTCATTGCTGGGGCTCAAGCACAGCGCCCGACCACCCTTGCGTCTGCACTAACTGGCCTGCCTGCCAACCCGCCCTGCGTTGCACCCTGCTTGCAGCTGGGCCTCATCCGTTCGCTCAATGTGCATGTGAGCGGCGCCATTGGCATGTACGAGTATACGCGGCAGGCGCTGCAGGCAGCTCAGGGCGGCCCCGCAGGACAGCAGGCCACCAGCGGCTGAGGAGAGGCAGCAGGAANGCGGGGCACGCGGGCAGAACATTGGGCTGTGCTGCCCTGGCCAACCATTGATACCCGATTTATGTGCATTCGAATGCATGGGTCTGCGTTGCATGAATTCTATACGAGCAGGCATGTAGCAAGCGAGAACGACGAAGAGCGGAGCGGGGAAACAGTAGCAATGTGTCAAGGCAGGCGATACAGGGCCATGAAGGCGTAGGTAATTGGTCGAACAGGTTGAATGAAAAGGGGTGACGCTGTGCCACACACCGGCATAGCGCCGATGGTTGCCACGCAAAAATGTACAGATGGCGCAAGCACAGAGACGAGGCGCTCAGTCAAACTAGGCTGCAGCTAATGTTGCTCTGTAGGCTCAGGGGCTCATTGCCTGCAGGCCACCGCCGCCGCCAAAGGGGCTGCCGCCGCCGCTGCCGTCCTGCATCCGCATCTTTTTCTGCATCTGCTGCACAATGTCCTCGCTGCTGCCGCTGCTGCGCTTGCCGCCCAGGCGCCGCCCGCTGGACTTTTCTATGCCTGCGCCAGGGGTAGAATGGGGTTGGTGGATGGGTTGAAGGGCGAGAGAAAACGAGGATGGATGCTGCATGGCTGCAAGCATGCCGTGCTGCCCCACCACGCCACTGCTTGTGACCAGCATGCTGCCGTCTCGAGCCGGTCGATTCCCGTTGCACGCACCTGCCATGGGGCGGTGCCCGACCTGGCGCGGCGAGGAGAGGCGGCGCGCGATGCGCAGGCATGAGCCGGGGCGGTGGTGCGCTGCCACCACCATGCCGCTGCCGCCGCGTTGCTGTGCTGCTGCTAGGCTGCTTGCGTAGAGCGGCAGCTGGCCCTCGTCTGGGARATCGGAGTAGGCCAGCGCCTCTGCTTTGGGCAGTGCTGCGTCGGGCACCTGGCAGGCGGGGGATGGATGCAGAACGAGAGAGGTATGAGCGGGCAAGGCATGGGTGGGGAGCTCAAGCTCGCAACAGAGACTGTTGGACCACTGAACCTGTTGGAAGCGTGCGCAAGGCGATCAGCCCCCGGCATGGGTGCCCGGCAGGTTGGCTGCGCTGGCTGAGGAGGTCAACAGACCCAGCTGGGCCAAGTATGGGGAAGCGCGCCCATACTTGCTTACCGACAGTGCCGCCAGCGGGCCGTAGCCCTGTCGCAGCACCAGGCCTTGATCGCACAGCGATGACACAGCCAGCTCCAGCAGGCACTTGCTGCAAGGGGACAGAGGCGGGGATGCGAAGGGGTGAGGCGGCAAGCGGGCCGCGGCGACAGGGGACGGCCAGCGGCTAGTGTTTGAACGGCGCGGCGATCGAGGAGGCCCTAACGTGCGCCCCGCGCACCTGCGGCTGTCGTGGGTGCTGCCCAGCACCGCCAGGCGGAGGCAGCTGAGCGGCAGCCAGTGCTCGGCCCCTAGCAGAACGCGCAGCGCCCGGGACGCCAGCTCTGACAGCTCCTGAGGGTCCACCTGTGCCGCTGGCGCGGCCTCCACGCCGTCCATCCCGCAGGGCTGCCAGGCGCCGTTAGTCGCCGCTGGGGCGCCCCAGCCGAGCGGCTGCATGGCGCAGGTCGGTCAGAGGGTCAGTGGGTCGCCTTTGAGTACAGCAGACTGCGGAGCGGCGCCCCAGGCGAGCTGGCATGCGCCACCGCCGCTGAGCGCGCGCAGCGGCCGGTCGGCGCGCCTCAGCACCCAGCTCTGCGCCCAGTTGCTGTGTTTTTTTTTCAACAGCAAGAGCACAGGGCAGAGAACATGCTGATCCAAGAAGAGTTTGACACGGCGGAGGAATGTTGAAAGCCAGCATTGGCAGGTGCGGCTCCACCGCCTGCTGCTTTACGCAACGCCATCCCGCCGGTGCTGCTGATCAAGCAAGCGCAGCCCCGAATCGACAGGACAGACCCGATTGTTCACATGCACTGTTACGCATAGGTTACAGACCAGACGATGTTCCCTTTTACTGTGCTGGCACCTTGAATTCACACTTGCGCTGGCGGCAAAGCATGCAGGCTCGCCCAGACGCAACGCCTCAGCCCTCCAGCGGCGGCAGCACTTTGTAGGGGTTCATAATTCCGTGCGGATCTAGGGCTGCCTTGACTGCGCGCATGACCGCCACAGCTGCCGGTGGTTTGCTGTAGCCGATGCAGCCTGCCTTCATGAAGCCCAGGCCATGCTCGGCGCTCACGCTGCCGCGGTNGCTGCACGGCAAGGGGCAGGATGGCACGTTGAANGANGCAGCAGTTGCCTCTGGTGCGAATGAGTAGCAGGATACAGGATGCGCGGAGCAGACAATTTCGATGAACGGGCAGCAATCCACAGCAACCACATCAACATGCCCGTCCTGCAGCTGCCACCCAGCAACAAGCTGTGCCCCAGGCTCACCGATGCTGTCCACTCGTACACAAACGGCTCTATTTGCTGCCGCAGCTCCTCACTATACGTGGGGGCTGCAGCAGTGGGAAGGGCAAAGCAAATCAAAGTGACAAAGTAGGCCAAGCGGGGCAAGCTTGAGTGTCAAGCTCGGCATGCAGCGAGCATGCACCGCTTGCGCAGCGAGCAAGCGGTGCGTGATGCACAGGATCCGATGCTGGCCAAGCAGCCTTGTGAAGCAGCACAGGCATGCTGCGGCAGCTGTGAATGCAAGCAGCCAAGGTGCACTTGCCTGAGATGTTCAGATGCAGGTTGCCGTCCCCCAAGTGGCCATAGCCTGCAACCCGGATGGGAGGCCAATCCCTGCTGCCACCGCCATCGCTGCCTCCGCTACTGCTGCCGCTGCTACTGCTGCCTTCACTGCTGCGGCCTTCACCGCTGGTGCTGCTGCTACCGCTGCCGGCCCGGTTAGGGAACGCTGCTGCTAACCGGGTGCGCATGTCCTCAACCAGGCGGTACATTTGGGGGATGGGCAGCGACACATCGTACTTGTAGATGGCACCTGGGCAGAATGGAGGGTAGTTTCAGGGTTGCAATGCGCACAGGTTCAGTCGTATCACGACTGGGCCGGGTGCCCTGTCATTGATGCTGGGCATGCCCAAGCAGCACGGCGGCGTAAAGGGAGGCGGCAGACGCTCAACCTAGCTGGCGGCAGGCTGTTGGCGGGTGGACGCGTGCAATGCAGCACAGCAGCAGCAGCACACGAGTGGCCACGCTAGCAAATCCACGCACCCCGGTGGCGCAGGCCTTCAGTGATGCCCTCACGCAGGTGCCACATCTGCCGCGCCTGGCTGCTGTCCTGCGCCACAGCGCCGTCTGCAGCGGGAGGGTTGTGGGGCAACGTGCAGTTGGCCAACTGTAGGTACGACTTGGGTGCAAATGTAAGCCCAGGCCAGTCTGGTTGCTCCCGCCCACCCCAGGCTGCGCACAGCGAGTGGCCCATTGCGGAGCTTGCAGTGTGCAGCAGCTCAGCCCAGGACAGACTGGCTCACTACCTATCCGCACACATTGGTTTTCTCAATCAAGCCCAGCTGTCTATAGATGTGCACAACTGTTCAGCTCACCCATCACCAGCCCCTGGCCCATCACATCCTCCAGAAACCGCTCCAGCTTCTCGCCGTCGTGCGCTGCACTGCTGCCGGACGTCTCCACAACCAGGTAGAAAGGGGCCTGCACGGAAAGCAGGTAGGGCACAAGCTGAAAGCTTGTTTATTCAGCAGCAGTTGAGCAGGCACATGCACCCGGCACCTGCGCCTGGAGCTGCAGCACTGTAAGCAGCAGTTGTGATGACGTTGCATGCCATCAATATGCCGCACAGAGCAGCAGCAGGCACTACCGCAATCCTGCAATCCCAGCAGCCAGTCTGGAGCATATGGTTACAGTCACCGCACATAATCAACCCTGTCGGACCGGAATGCGGGATGCACGGGAAACCCACCTGGCAGGCGGGCAGCGGGTCCTTGGCCCCCGGCAGGTGCCGCAGCGTGATGTCCAGCGACTCTCGATCCAGGAACTCAAAGGCGCTCAGCACCTCGCCCAGGTCCCGCTTGGCGGCCACAAACACCTGCAGCAAAGGCAGCAGCAGCAGGATCACAGGGTGGCTAGTGGTTGATCGTGCAGCACAGGTGCAATGGGCAATGCGGATGGCCAGGGTAGCAAGCGGCGCACGATGGGACTGCAGCATAGCCGTGAGGATGCAGCACAAGCCGGCCTGGCCACCCGCAGCAATATGGCAGCAGTGCATAAGCGCCAGTGCGCACCTGCTGCGCCGCTTCGAAGGATGGCACTGCAAGGTAGCTCACATTCACTGCAGCAGTGGAGCAAGGTCAGGTTGGGGCGGAGCGTGTGAAGGCTCGTCTGGCCACAGCAGGCGCGCAGCCATCCAAGCCATGCAATCAATGCCAACATGGCTGCCAGGCCAAGCACGCACCTGCCAGGGGGCGGGGCGGGCAGTGGATGGCGACTGCCGTGATGAGGCCCAGGCTGCCCTCGCTGCCGATGAACAGCTGCTTCAGGTCGTACCTGCAGAATGTGTGCAGGAATCACACAGCGGCAGTGCACAATGAGTTGTCACTTTACTGGCTGAGCAGAACACGAGTGCAAGTTGCGGCTCACCTGGCGAGCCAGCTGACTGCCTGAGTAGAAACAATAAGAAAAGACTCTGCACCTGCATCTGCAAGCGTGTGGCTGGTCTGGCGAGCCAGTCATATGGCAGGCCAGCAAGCAGCCACCCACCCCGTGTTGTCCTTGCGCAGCGTGGTCAGCAGGTCCAGCACAGTGCCATCTGCAGGTTGGGGGTGCGGTGCAAAGGACAAGCGGTTAAACCGCCAAAGCTGACTTGTGCTTACAGCACAGGATGGCCAGCAGCATGTACTGGATCGCTTGAAAGGTTTTTGCGTGGATAATGTTTGCGCGAAGCGCAAGAAAAAAGTATGGGGTGCACATTGTTTGCGCGCATGCCAAGGCGGCACTGCCCAGCACGGCTAAACATTGCGTGCCGATTGGGAGCAGAATGGGCACTTTGCTACAGAAATATTGCTCAATGCTTTCGTTAGCAGGCTGTGAGACAGCCAGCTGAGTGCTACCAAGTCTCAGCCCCATGGCTCCCTCAAGAGGGCTTGCCTGCTTCTATCAGCCTGGCGGTGGCGCCGCAGCACGCCGCTCGGCGGAACCCAAACATTGCGTGTGTTTTGGCCCTACGCTGTCCCCAAAGCCTATTTTTTGCGCAGATTTTGCCAATTCGCAATGATTAGGCTTNNWAAAAAANNTTAAGCGATCCAGTATATTGCAAGGCTATGCCCTAGCATGGTAGTGCAACCACACCAGCCGCAGTGGACCTATGCCAAAGCAGCCAGCTGGGCTGCTGCCAAATGTAGCCGCCACATGCACACAACAGGCCATTTGCCCACCTGCTAGCACGGCTTCCAAGCCCAGCATGCTGCCGTGCAACGACCCGTAGCGCAGCAGCCGCAGCCCGCCTGCAGCAGGGCAGGTGCAGCAAGGCCGTCAGCCGACGGACGTGCATCAGTCCTGCCCCTGCACCAGGCCACGTACACGTGTTGGGTGTGCTGCACTGCATCCACGACCACACCAGCAATGCCCTGTTGAAGAGTACATGGCCCACCTGCATTGGTGGCCACGTTGCCGCCAATGTGGCAGCTGCCTTTCGCCCCGAGGTCCAGCGGCATGCAGTAGCCCCGCTCTGCGGCAGGCAGCAGGCACGTAGACAAGCATTAGCATTACAGTGCGCGTGTGAGGCAGCCATGACGGCTTGAGGGCACCAGAGCCAATTCCCAACCGTGCAACGGCAAAATCTAGGCATCAGATGCTTTCAGCAGCACAGCACCTGCTACGTAATTGTCCAAGTTCTCCAGGATGCAGCCGGCCTGCGCTGTGAGCGCTCCGCTGACCTGCGACGTGAATGACGACCAGCAAGCAGGTTTGACAGCGGCAACGGAAGCATCAGGGACCAGGGGCAGGGAAGCAGGCTAGAGGCAGGGGTACATCCAAAACGGCAGAGGCAGCAGCAGCAACAACAGCAGCACGGGCAGCATGCCTCTCGCCTTCCAAGCAAGCAGGCAGGCAGGCCCAAGGTAGGCATGGTATGCGCTGTTGTACTGCTGCCTTGCCTGGTCAAACGCCAGCACTTGGTTCATTGCGGCGGTGGAGATGACGACCTCATCAAACACAGGCACCGAGCCGCCAACCAGCCCCGTATTGCCGCCCTGCGTGGAACATGCAGTCAGCGACAGCAATCAGGGTTGGGCCTGAGCTGCTCTAATTTTGGGGAACTCCAGGCACCTGTCAAACGCCCATGTGGGTTGCATGCACAATTGCAGCAGCTGCATATGTCATGGCTGCTTGCCTGCGGCACCACCGCCAGCCGCCGCCCATTGCAGTGCCGCAGCAGCGCTGCTGCCTGCTCCGTGGTCTTGGGCTTGAGCGCCACCCGCGAGGCGCCTTCATACTTGCCCATCCAGTCCCTGCAGAGCAACAGAGGGCACGGCTGGGAGGGCGAAGGGCAGGCAGCGGCGGCGGCGGCAGCGGCGGTGGCGCCGGCCTGCCAGGCATCGGCTTGCTGGCTGTATTGATCGCTCCATGAACGCTCATAGGACATCGTGACAGCCACCATCAAGCCTACGGGCGCACCGATTGTACGGCTGCAACTCGTGCGGGTCGGTGACCACGCCTGCGGACCCCAGCACGCTCTCGAAAAACTGCAGATCCGCTTCTGCCACGGTAGCAAAGCGGGGATCGCGCTCCACTGCACCGCCCGCGTGGCGCAGCTGCCGCAGCGCTGAAAGCAGGCGCCCCGCGGGGCGGCAGGCGCTGCCCCACATGCTGAGGGTTTGAAGAAGCAGAATTGAGTGCCGCAACCGGTGTAGCCGGCGTGCCTGGGCGGCATTTGATGGCCGCCGACCTGGCGGTGCCGACCGCGGCGCGAGGCTTGCGCCGCACGCGGACTGTGGGCTGCCCTCTGGCGACACCTCAAACAAGAGTGCATGTGAAAACGCAGCAGAAGTGAGGCATGCCGCTGTTTGCAAAATATGCCGAGCGCAGCGAACGGCGCACTGCACTCTCACTTCTGCTACAACAACCGACTGCCATAGCACTGCAAACCTGCTTTGTCGCTCCTGCCACTGAGCTTCTGCCACAATCTGGCCAGCACTCCTGATTACCATTGCAGATGTGTAACATGCACGAGCACCCATGATTGACTCAGTCGTACGCGTACGCACTGTACGTATCCACAGCACACTCGGGCAGCGCCGCCTGCAGCTCCTGCAGCGAGTGCGTTGGGGCAGGGGAGCAGCAACAAATCGCATGCTGCGATACATTGCCAGTATGGCCAGGCACTGCTGCTCATGGCGCCTTCCAGCGCACCTCCATCCTCTGAAGGTCTGTGCGCCTTGCTGCCTCCCGTTCATCTGAACTGGCAAAATGTCCGACCACAAAGTTGAAAGCCAAGCGCCGCAGGCCGGGGGCTGCAGCCAGCAGGGCCAGCTGCTGCGCCCCTATGGCAGTAGGCCGCAAGGTACGGAGCAGCAGGATTTGCAGGTTGGGCCAGGCCGGCAGGTGCTCCACAAAGATGGGGCTGTTGCATTCCTGCAACTCAAGTGGGGCAGGAGCGGTTGGTGGGTTTGGGACAGCAACCCTGAGAGAGGGAGGGAGAAGGCAGGAACAGCCATGCATGGCGCTTTGAAAACAGCCACAATCTGGTGCCACAGCTGCCGCGCGCAAACGGATATAGCAGGTCATTTGTGCAAAGTAAAGCGCACGCACAAACCCACCAGCTGTGTGATCCTGGTCAGTCCTGCCGCAGCCGCTGCGCGGGCGGCTGGGCGTGCCCAACGGTCGTTGAGGCCAGTCCACACATGAAGGCTGAGGCTGCGCAGCGTTGTGGAAACGCTGGCCAGCCAGGCGCCTGTTCGTTCTATGCCATCTCCTGGCAGGCTCAGCCGCAGGTGCGTCAGGTGCTGCAGGGCCGCAAAACTGTCGCTGACCGCCAGGCTGCTGCAGCTGCTCACCAAGCGTGCAAGCGCCGGCATGGCGCCGCAGCGCAGCTGCTCTGGCTCATCACAGTTAGGCAGGTGCAGGCTAGTCAGCTGGGGCAGGTGCAGTCCTTCGCCTGCCAGGGAAATCTCAAAAGCGGCATAAATGGCCAGTGCCGCCAGGCTGGGCAGCGGCACATCCAGCATCACCCGATCGGCATGCTCAATGACTAGCTCGGTGAGCCCAGGCAGCAGCCCAGCTGGCGTTGCGCCACTGGCTGCCTCGCCTGGCGCCGGCTGCTTTTCCAGCCGTATAGCACAGAAGTTGAAGACTTCAAGCGATTCCAGCTGCGGCGGCAGCTGGCGCAGCAGCGCCGGGCGCAGCACTGCTTCAGGGTCGCCTTCCCAATCCTCCTCATCCTCATCTTCCCCACCAAACATCCATGCTTGCAGCCTCAGGCTCTTCAGTCCGGTGAACCGGCCTAGCAGCTGAACAAGGCGCTCCAGCAATACGAACGGTGCCGTGAGGCTGAGCTCTTGAAACGCCTGTGGCAGGCAGGCAGCGGGGGGCAGAGCTGATGAGTAGGGTCGGCGAGGGTCACTGGAAAGCTTCCTGCCGCTGGAAGTATAAGCGGGGCTGCCCCTGGCTCCTCCAGGGAGCACTCTGAAGGCATGCTCCGACCCGCACTGCACAAATGCACCACCCATGCCCGCGCAATGCACCACCCTTGCATTCACACTGTTGCTTGAATCCAGCGCCAGCAGGCCTGCGAGCACAGCTTCCAGTGCGGGGCTTCCAAGCCACAGGGAAGGGTCCCATTCGCTCAATGGAACGCTGTTACCCATGTGAACCTGGACGTGCTGCACTTGCGGCCGCAGCCGCTGCAGCCACAGCGCCTGCGCCGGCTGCTCTGCCGGCTCGTCTGCCCAGAGTGTGATGTTCTGCAGCGGCCAGCGGCAAGGGTCCAGCGCATGCTGCCACGCCTTGCAGACCGCCCGGCAGCGCAGCTGGGGGAGGAAAAAAGCAGGTCATGTTGAATGCAGGCCTTACAACAGGGCATAATGGCCAGCAGACAGTGGCGATGGTCGCTAACGGCTGGGCGGCAACTGGCGGCGGCAACGGGTGGCGGCAGCGCCAGTCGGCCCCAAGGCAAGCAGCGACGGCCTGATCAGCCCGCTAACTTTCTGAGGCTCACTCTGTCCTCGTCCCTCAACACCGGCAACGCGCCCGGCGGGGCCGCGCTGAAAATGAGCTCCAGCAGCTCGGCGGGGATCGCAGCAGGCATGCCGACGTGTGCTGATGTAAGGAACGTGCTTGGATCGAAGGGAGGGGCCGCTTCAGCCGGCTGCAGCCCCGCTGTGCGGCGGCGCAACAGCGGCCGCCGCCACGGACGCATGCGCAGTCGTCTTGTGTTTGTGTTGGCATTTAGTCAGGCTTGAGACAGTCCCAGACTTTCAATGTTTATCACGTTGAAGCACGTTAAAACTTGGGCAAGCCAGGAGTGCTGCCGCGCCCGGCAAACATAGTGCGGCATGGGTTGCCGCCGGGGCCTTCTCTGCCTGATCAGTGCTCCTGGCAAACATCCAACATCCTACTGCACCGCCTGGAAGTCATCTCAGCAGCTGTTAGCCGCTGAGACGCTCCGCACAACTCTGCTCGTCGCTGCTCCAGCCTTGGGCGCACCCAGGCATCTTGNAATAGCAGGGCAGTGCCCTCTCAGCTTCAGCTCAGCAGCAGCAGGCAACATCAGCAGTCGGCCCCGCCGCACCGCGCCGTGCACGTGCCGTCCGCCGCCATGCCTGCACCCCTTTCGCCTGTCCGCACGCTGCGGATGCTGCTGCGCTCGCTTGCCACTACCAGTGGCATGGCTGAGCGCATTGAAAGAGCGATATCGATGGACAGCATAGCTGCCAGCCACACCGTCCAGGGGCAGGCGAGGCATCCCAGGCGGCCGGGAGGAGGATGCCTTGGTGCAGGGAGTGCCTCATGTGGCTTGCCAGGTTGGTATTTGCATGGTATCAGCGCCTGAACTGCAGCGTGTTGCATGGAAAGGCCTCCAACATTGGAGAAGTGGAAAGCTATCTGCATGCTGCTGCCGCAGCTGAGCGGCTGTGGCGTCGGCATGCGCGCCTTACGAAGCCACGCTCGCTTGCACCCTGAATGCCCAATATCAATTCCGCTTGCCTCCCCCCCAAGGAGGCAGTGAGCTCTCAGAGCTGGGCCTTCAGGCTGAAGCGGATCAGCTTGAATCGGCACAGCCTGAGGCGGATCAGCTTGAACTGGCACAGCCTGAAGCGCATCAGCTTGAATCGGCACAGCCTGAAGCGGATCAGCTTGAATCGGCACAGCCTGAAGCGGATCAGCTTGAATCGGCACTGCCTGAAGCGGCCGTCAAGCTCAGAATGGACCGGGCCAAAAGCAAAAGGACCGGCACTGTGGGTGGCAGGCATGCGTTGCGGCGGCAGCTGAGTGGCACCAGGCATGGCAGGGAGCAACAGGACCCAGCCAAAAGCAAACGGACGGGGCCAAAAGCAAAAGGACCGGCACTG
>JADXDR010000092.1:14339-68433 GCA_025026875.1 Chlorella ohadii
AGTACCGCGGCCATGCTGCTAGGGAGCTGACATCACGAGCTGTTGTTGGCCTGCGGGCGCGCCTGTGAGCACCCAACACGCAACTGCAGTGGTTGCAGGGGTCCGGCGGAGCGCGGGGCGCCCACGGAGGCTTCCAAACGATTCTGCAGTACTGCCGGGTTATGCAGCAGCTTGCCCAGGGCCGGAGATGCAGCCAAGGCCGTCCATGCAAAGCCATGCCGTCCCGCGCCCTTGCTGCGCAATGCCAGTACGTTGCGTGTTCTTGCTGCAGTGACAACCTAACAGAAATCCAACCCGCAGCGCCGCGCCTGCCACACCTCGCTGCCCACAGGTGGACGCTCGCGGCGCCCGCAGCGCCGCTCCATCTCTACCAAATTCCTCAGCTCCCTGCAGCACTGGGCGACAGCAAAGCAGGGAGCGTACGTGCAGCCGCGTTTCGTCGCCGGCGGCAGCGAGCCAGCGCACGGGCACCGAGCGCCGCAGCCTGCCGTCAATGGCACCCGGCGTGATGTGCCGCCTAGACCTCCCCGGCAACCCCAGCCAGCCATTCCACTACCGTATCAACCTCAACTATGCTCGGGCGGGCGCCTGGGGAGACATCCTGCTGCTGGTGCACCGCCGCGGCGCGCGAGGGCACACCAGACGCGCCAAGGGGGCATATGGCGTTGCGCTTGCACTGGCACCCTCTTCCCTCTTGCGCACAGCTGCCCTGTCCTGCCGTGCACCCGCAACATGCCTGTGCAATCACGACCACGATAAAATGCCAGCAGCAAAAGCCTGCGGTGCGCGCTGACCGCCTCACTTGCAGGGTGTGCACCTGGCGTTTGCCTGCAGCAGGCCGGACCTAGATGGTCCCTCTGCCAACTGGCAGCTGGCCACATGTGAGGCCTTGCAGTGCCCTGCCGTGCTGCATTGACCCAGCAGACCGGACGCTTGCGGGCGTGCCGACGCATGCACGCGCGCGCCTGCTACACACCCTTGCTGCAGCGTGTACCGCTGCCTTTAGGTACGTATGCTGCCCCACTCGCTCACCCCTGCCTCCCTTACCCCCTCCCTGCCGCCTGCCAGGCGCCGGCGTTGCGGCCAGCATCCTGTGGCGCCTGCTGCTGCCCGCCCACCACGCCAGGTGGCGCGAAGCGCTGACCCTAGTGCTGCGGCTGACAGGCCTTGGCCTGGGGCTGGGCGTGCACCATGTGTGGCAGGTCGTGCACTCAGAGGCGCTGCCAGGTGGGCCGGGAAGGTAGTTCCGCATCACACAGTGGCTGCCCTGCATGGTTTGTGCATGTCAGCCCGCCTGCATGGGCTGCTTCTGCCATCGTGCCCTCCACCTCCCTACCAGCATGCGTTGCCACCTCAAACCCCCGCAGGCATGCCCTCTGCCGCTGACGGCGGCCTGAATGGCGAGCCGGCTGCCGCGCTGGGCGACGCTGCGGCGCAGATGGCCCGCCTCCTGTTTGTCTCCTGCGCCGGCAGCTTGGTCGTGCTGGCACTGACGCTGCGCATGCGCCTCACGTGAGTCGATAATCAACAGATCTGTGCATGGCTGGAGCAGTCCGTCTTGGGGGATGGCGGAATTGGACAGAGCTGCCGTGCAGCATGCCTGCCCAGGCTGGGTGTAACACGCTGGCCAGTCTCTGATAGTCAAGATTCCAATTAACGACTGCTGATGTCTGCCGCAGTTGTTGCCGTTGCTGCTGTTACTTGGGGCCAAGCCATGTCCACTCCACTCCCATCCCTTGCCATCTGTTGGCCCCACCCTGCCACCCTGCCACACCACCCTCGCAGTCTCAGCGCCGTGGCGCAAGCCGGGCTGGTCGCCAGCCTGCTGCCGCACACGCGCGCCGGCTGTGCGGGACCGCTCATGAGCCACCCAGCCATTCAGCGGGCCACACACCGCATTTATGGCATGCTCAGCTGGGTAGGCACGCCGCTGCCGCTGCCGCTGGCACCGATGGTGGCGCCTACCCCTGTGGAGGAGTGTGCAGTCATTGTGACATTTTTCCAAGGTGGGATGGGTGGGTGGAGAGGGCGGGGAGTCAGTCAAATTGAGCCAATGTTTCCAGCTGATGGGTGAATATGGATCAGCCTGGCCTGTTTGGCTGGCTGGCGCCTTTGCTCACCCTGCTTCCCTCCCCTCCCCCCACCCCGCAGTCGGCCTAGGCCTCTTGCTGCCGCTGCTGTGGGAGGCAGTGGTTGCCGCCCGCGCGTTTGCGGCACACCAGCGGCAGCGGCGCGCGGCCGGGCTGCCGGCCGAGCGTGGGCTGCAGGTGCGCTGCTTTGGGTGTGTGGGAGGGTGGTGTGCCAGCGGCGGCTGCAGGCGGCTCTTGTTGCTGCACGGCTCAGCAGGTTCGGGCAGACAATCAAAGGCAGCAAGCCATCCCTCGCATCTGTACTCATTGGCAATCTTCCTCTGTTCACAACCGTCTCTTTGCTTCGGCAGGCCTGGCTGTACACCCAAGTGTGGGAGCTGTGCAGCAACACAGAAGGCGGCCTGACCGTGCCGCCCGCCCTGCTGGCATGGATCCTGCTGGCCGTGGCCTGGGACTGGACAGCCTTTCTGACCGCCAGCTCGCACTGAGGGCATGTGCTGTCGCTGCTGGACAGCCCTCCAAGCCACTGCATAAGCCTGTGGGCAGTCGCCTTTTGCGCAACCTTCACTGGACTGACGTTCTGCACAAGGTGCCAGCCAGCCTCCAGGGTGTGAGCTGTGCGGCCTGCCTTTCTTCTTTTACTGACTTACCCTTTTCCGTTGCGTGCGTGTGTACCATTGGACGTGTCTACAACTGCTGTCCTCGCATCTTTTCACGCCTCCACTTTGCCGCTTTGCCGCTTCCGGCCGTACTATATATTGGGTTTGTC
Source organism: Chlorella ohadii (assembly GCA_025026875.1). Lineage (NCBI taxonomy): Eukaryota > Viridiplantae > Chlorophyta > Trebouxiophyceae > Chlorellales > Chlorellaceae > Chlorella > Chlorella ohadii. The sequence continues at coordinate 17,199 of JADXDR010000092.1, forward strand.
AGCCGCTCACACCTCGCTATTTACACGCCTTGCCTACCGTCCATATTGCACTAAAGTTTGCACTGTCGTGCGATCCTTTCATCGGCGAGCCTCGCCTGACCTACCCTACCTGTCTCTCAAACCCTCCCCAATGTTTGTCGGGCACCTCCCGCGAGCGCCCACAAGGCTCTTTATTCCCTCAAGCCTCTTTAATCCCGCCGTTGAACATTGCTGCTGCCTTTGAACCTGCCCGCCTGGACGGATGCCGTGTGTCAATTCACCATGTTTTCCCTCACCGCCTGCACTTATCACCTCTCCGCTTCTTTCACTATTGCCTTTTGTTTGTAAGCATGCTCATTCAGCAGAGCAGGGCCCACGTGTGGGTTGCGCTGATGAAGGGACGGTGTTCACATGAGGCAGTTCGGCTCCCGCTCGCCTGGGTGGAGGAAGGGGCTGTGCACCTGACGGCACGCGCCTGGGGTTCGAGGCTGGCTCAATTAGCGATCAATGCCGTCAAAAGAGCGAACCAGGCGAACCCCCACGCACCCTCTGCATGGGCGCGGAGGTGAGCTTGCTGGCGAGCCCACTGCAATGCATGCATATTCGAGATCGGTGAACGAAAGATTAAGCTGCACGAGAGCCCCAAGCGAGGTGAGGCGCGCGGCGGCGCACTGCTAGCAGCGCCGCACGGCTTTTTGCGGACGCTCTGCTAGGCTAGCACACATGCAGGAGCAGTGAGGACACACTCGCGACGTGCCCCCGCTCCCCACTTGCCCACCAGCGGCAGCCGCCGCCGCCGCCGCCGCTGCTGCCGCCTGCTCACCCACCAGCAGTGCCTTGCCTCCGTGCTGCAGGTGGCTCGGACTTAGATTAAGGGGGCAGGGCGCTACTGACATCAGCATCGGCGGTAGCCGCAGCTCAACTGCGCGGCACCCCTGCTCGAGGGCTGGACGCTCAGCCAGCATCCCTAGCAGCGGCGGCAGACTCCGCAGCTCGTAGCGGGCGCTGAGCCGCAGCGGCGCATCCACTGGCAGCGCTAGCGGCCGGCTCTTAGTCGCACCACCCAGCTCTGCGGTTCTAGCACCCAGCAAGCGGCAGCATCCACTGGCAGTGGCAGCGGCCACCAGCTGCAGCACCCAGCTGCAATTCTAGCACCCAGCAGCGGCAGCACCCATGTCGGACGATGAGGGGCTGTTTGCGGCGCCCAGGGGCGGCGCATTCCCCTCGGCGGCGCCCGCTGAGTTTGTGGACTTTGGCTGGCAGGACGTGAGTTTTTGAGTTGCTGCAAATGACATTTCGATGGTGTTGGAAGGGAGGTGCCCTCCCCTCGGTGGCGCCCGCCGAGTTTGTGCACTTTGGGTGGCATGTCGTGAGTTTTCCGGTTGCTGAACGTGCGANTGTTGGTGGTGTTGGAAGGGAGGTGCATGCCGCGTTTGTGGACTTTGGGTGTTGGCCGTGGTAGNAGGGCTGCACATCAGCCTTGGCATTGCCCTCAGCAGCAGTTTGGCCGGTAGGGTGTAAGTACAGCTCCTGCTCCCCGATGCTGTGCGCTTGCTGAGTGCTTGCTTGAAACCGTGGCTGGGACAGCCGTCGTCAAGATCTGAGGCTTACCCAGCCCTGCCCTGCTGCCTGCCGCAGGAGGGCGGCAACAAGAAGCTGACTGGGCGGCGCAAGAAGCTGCAGAGGAAGGTCAAGCCCGGCAGCTTTGGTGAGCTTTTTTGCACTTTTGGCGCTGCAACATTTCTCTTGCCAATGCACAAAGCTTCAGAAGAGGTCACGCCCGACAGCTTTGGTGAGCGGCTGCCCCTATGTGCCGCAGGCGGCCATTGGTGGGAAGTGATTTGAGTTACGTTGCCTCACTCGTGCCTTGCTTTTGCCAGGGCTGGCTGTGCTTGCTTGCTGCGCTGTTCTGATGCACCATGGACACGAGGAAGCCGATGCTTCCTGGCATCTGGCCACTCACCTTGCATAACCTGTGAGCCCCATCCGTGCCGTTCCCCAACCTTTCTCTGCAGAAACGCTGGGCCTGAGCGAGCCGGTGCTCAGGGCGATCAAGCGCAAGGGCTACCGCCTGCCCACGCCCATCCAGCGCAAGACGCTGCCGCTCATCCTGCAGGCAAGGGCTGTTGAGCGGGGCTGTAACAAGTTTACCGGGGCTGCGGCACAGCAAATTGGTTGCAGTTGCAGCCAGAGAGTTTTAGCTGTAGGGCAGAGGTCCGGCAGGGAGCTGCCGCTCATCCTGCAGGCAAGAGTTCAGTGGCAGATGCAGCAGAGCGGGTGCTTCGATGGCAGGAATGCAAACAAAGCTGCACATCCTGTGGCACTGGATTTGGGTTGCATGGGGTTGCACCAGGTTTCAATGATTGAATCGAACTCAAGTAAACCCCTCTGCTTTCCTGCAGGGCCTGGATGTGGTGGGCATGGCCCGCACCGGCTCAGGCAAGCCCCCCTGCTCTGCCCTGTTGCATCAGGCAGCCCATCTGTGCACGCTGCGCCACTGCGCTGAGCAGCTAATGCCTCCGGCTGCTGCCAGATATGGCTCTTTCTGCATCTATTACTGCGCCGCTGCGCTTGTCACACTGCCACCGCTCACTCAATTGGCCGCACTTTGCTCCTGCCCCCTTGTATTGCAGGCAAGACGGCCGCCTTTGTCATCCCGCTGATCGAGAAGCTCAAAGCGCACAGCGCGAGGGCGGGTGCTCGGGCAGTCATCCTGTCCCCCACGCGTGAGCTGGCGCTGCAGGCAAGTGCAGCTGTGATGCTGACATGTGTTGATCAGTGCCTGGCGTACTGGCATGCAGCCGGGTGTTGGGGGTGTGTTGGCATGTGGCTGCCCGCTGCCGCACACGGGAGTTAGCGCAGCTTGCAACTTGGCTTTGTGCTGCGGCGGCGTCCTTGCTTCTTCATTTGCAGTCCGTCGATCTATGTACCAGCCTGCGTTTACCCATGCACATACGTGTTACTGTTTTCCTGCTCTGCTCTGGCCTGCAGACCCACAAGGTGGTGAAGGAGCTGGGCAGGCACTCGGACCTGCGTACCGCGGGTGAGCGTCGGCGGTCGGCTGGGTTGGGCTTGCCGCATGCAGGGAGTGGCTAAACTGATGAAAGAGTGGGGCTGCTGGCATGCGGTCCCCAGGGCGGCCGCACATGAGCCACGGCTTGCAAGTGGTTTGCATCGCTGGCGGCGCCAGCTGTGATGCCTGCATGCAACAGCAGTGCACATACCGAATGCCGCCACACCAGCGCAATTACAACGGTTGAGCTTCCTCCACTTCTTGCTCGCAGTGCTGGTGGGCGGCGATTCCATGGAGGCTCAGTTTGCGGAGCTGGCGGCCTTCCCAGACATCCTGGTGGCCACCCCAGGTGCGTTTACTGTTGCGTTGTATTGCATTGCTTGTGGAGCACCTGAATGGACACTTCTGGCTGTCAATCACGTGTATCGCCAAGCTTGCCATGATGGCAGTTTGACCTGCGAGTGCACAGTCCGTTGCGTGCAGCTCAGTGCATGCAGTCTCGTGCTGCTGACGTCACAAGTCCAAAGTACCATTGCTAGTTTGTTTGGGCTCACTTGAACACGTCAAAATGCAACAACACTTTCCCCCGCAGGCCGCCTGGTGCACCACCTGCAGGAGGTGGAGGGCATGTCCCTCAAAGCGTGCACTGCAACCAAGCACATAGACCGAAATTAAATATGCTTTCTCTTGTGCAGGCCGCCTGGTGCACCACCTGCAAGAGGTGGAGGGCATGTCCCTGAAAGCCTGCGAGTACCTGGTGTTTGATGAGGCTGACCGACTGTTCGAAATGGGCTTTGCGGACCAGCTGCGCGAGGTGAGCTTGTGTCCGCATATTTTGGTTGCTGCAGCTGCCGCTCTTGCTGCTGGGTATGCACGGTCGCAGCTCGCCTGTTTGAGATGGGCTTTGCGGACCAGCTGCGCGAGGTGCTTTTTTTTAGCTGCTGCCTCCGCTGCTGGTTGTGCCTGAGCTATGGCCTGGCTCTTTAAAATGGGCTTTGCGGACCAGCTGCGCGAGGTGGGCGACTGCAGCCATGTGCAAATGCTGCAGCCCCCTCAACAATGCGCAGTTGCTGGTTGGTCCTTGGCCATTAGATGCTGCTGTTTCCAGGAGCCTTGCCGCCTCCCCACTCAACTGCCATCAGTTCTCTCTCCACCGCACCAATGCAGATCCTGGCGGCGGTGGGCCCCTCCCGCCAGACCCTGTTTCTCCTCAGCAACCGATGCCAGGCACACTCACGCTACCAAACCCATGCTGTCTCTCTTGTGCCATCGCCGCTCTGCAGATCCTGGCGGCGGTGGGCCCCTCCCGCCAAACCCTGCTGTTCTCGGCCACCATGCCCGCGGCACTGGCCGAGTTTGCTCGCGCCGGACTCAAGGTGGGCCGCTGTCTGCAGCAGCACTGCTGTGCATCCTGCGCTGGCGTTGCAGTTGGCAATGGTTGCAGCTGCAGCTGGCAATGGTTGCGTGTTGCGGGTGGTGGAGTTTCGTTTGCTCTGCCAATGTAATCAACTACTGTTCTCTTGTTGCATTATGGCAGGACCCGGAGCTGGTGCGGCTCGACACCGACACCAAGATCTCGCCCGACCTCTCCCTTGCCTTCTTCACAGTCAGGTGATCATTTGATACCAGCAGCAACCAAGCTAATCACGTTGTCAGTGCATGTCACTGCGCAAGACATCAGCAGACCTGCTGCGTGAAGTGGTCTCCTATCGCACCCGTTGTGTGCCCTTACTCAAAACCAGTACCCCCTCTCGGCTGCAGGGCGGACGACAAGCCGGCCGCCCTGCTGTACCTGCTGCGTGAAGTGGTGCCCACTGGCCAGCTGACCATTGTGTTCACAGGTGCGGGCTGCTGGCATGCCTTGATTTTGGCAGCTGGCATGAATGTTAGAGCACACACACTGCCAGGTGGACTGCCGTCTTGGTCGTGTAGCTGCCACGCTTCTGCCATCATGCATATCGTGCACATACGTTTAGCATTCTGCATCGTTTCCAGGTTCCGATTTCGTGCCTTGCTTCCCTTGCTGCAGCCACGCGGCACCACGTGGAGTTCCTGCAGCAGCTGCTGGCGAAAGAAGGCATCGAGGCGGCGTACGTGCACGGAAACATGGACCAGGCAAGGCCGCTGCAATGTTTTGTCTTCCTGTATCCTGAATACCCTGTATTACAAACCAGGAGCTGCATGCGGCTGCCGTATGCTCACCCGCCTGCTGCGGGTTAGCCGCTGCAAGCGTGCACAAAGTGCCCATGATTGCAACCGCCTTTGTTAGGGCAAGCGTTAAGGTTGCTACATCCTGGGCCGCTCCAACCCTTGCAGGCGGCGCGNCAAGATCCACATTGCCAAGTTCCGAGCCGCCAAGGTCAGCACGCTGATTGTGACGGACGTGGCGGCGCGCGGTATCGACATCCCCCTGCTGGACAACGTCATCAACTACGGTGAGCGAAAGTGTGGTCGGGATTCAATGCTCAGAATCCAGTCATATTGATTATTCGATCAAATCCGGCTGGTTGAGCGGGGTCCATTTGGGACTTTTGAGCCTGCCTTGTCTTCAGTGTCGAATGCTGTTCTCACTCACTGCGCTGTATCATCTGCCGCAGACTTCCCGCCCAAGCCCAAGCTGTTTGTGCACCGCAGCGGCCGCGCGGCGCGCGCCGGCCGCACCGGCACAGCCTACTCGCTGCTGACCAGGTGAACAGTTCGTTGCTATTAAATGCTTGTGGGTTTTCGAACGGCAAGGAGGTACCTGTTGGCCGCACCGGCACAGCCTACTCGCTGCTGACCAGGTGACAGTTGACTGTGGGTGCCTGTGCCTAAATGAACGGATGCGATGCAGGGGCAGGCACTGCCCTTTCTCACTTTTCATATCGCCGCAAAATGAAGATTCACCCATCCACCCAACCGAAGTTGTCTCATTTACTAGGATATTCCTTCCATTGCCTGCAGGGACGAGCTGCCCTTCCTGATCGACCTGCACCTCTTCCTGTCGCGCCCCCTCAAGCCCGCCCCGGTGCAAGGCATCCGAGACGCGGCGGCCGCCGCTGAGCAGCTGGGTTCGGATGCCTCCCTGTATGGCACATTCCCTCAGGTGGGTCAGATGATTTAAGCTCACTTTGCGCACATGTTTCCTTGCATGGGGTCTGTTAATTGAAGTTCATGTCAACTCGGTCGCTTGCTCTGCTTCCTTGGCGTCCAGTCGGTTAGCCCGGGCATGCAAGCACGCCACACACGTGTTGCGGTGCCGCTGCCGAGCTGCTGCCTCCATCTAACTGTTTCTGCGCATCGCAGGCAGCGCTGGACGATGCCCTGGAGCGGGTGCAGCAAGTGCTAATGGCCAGCTCCCTCGCACACGCGTTTGTCTCTGTGTTCTATATCTGCCCACCATTGCAGGCAGCGCTGGCCGATGCCCTGGAGCGGGTGCGGCATTTATCGACATGTTAGCAGACTTGCACAATTATATTTTGAGGTTCAAAATCTGCCCACCATTGCAGGCAGCGCTGGCCGATGCCCTGGAGCGGGTGCGGCAGGTGCTGGCATCCAGCCACGACCTGGCGCTCCAGGTGTGTTGATACCATAATATCATTTCGGTATTGCCAGTGCTGCATTTCGCTGAGAGCTGGGACGTGCATCCAGCCACGACCTGGCGCTCCAGGTTTGCGGGTGTTCTATTTTTTGCATTTCGACAAAGCCGCACTTGGCTGAGAGCTGGGACGTGCAGTCAGGCACGGCCTGGCGCTGCAGTTTTGTTGATACCAATGAGCTGTGGTGAAGGTAAGCCAAAGACCTGGTGCTGCAGGTGCGCTGTGATGTGGACTCACGTGTTGCATTTGACCGCGTGATTTCTTGAGTTGACCTCGCTTGTGTCGCGCCGCGTGCAGCCTCGAGAGTGCGGCGGCTGTGCTGCAAGATGCAGCATGGTGACTTGTCAAATTTCCATGTTCTGCCCGCAGCGCAACAGCGTGGAGAACGCCTTCCGCCTCTACTGCAAGACAGATACTAGTCACGCAATTCAAAGTATGTGTGTTCCCTCTGCCCTCCCAAACCGCTGCAGCGCAACAGCGTGGAGAACGCCTTCCGCCTGTACTGCAAGACGCGGCCGCCGGCGGCTGCGGAGAGCGTCAAGCGATCCAAGTCGCTGCCCAAGGCAAGCCGGCTGCGATCTTTCTGTTTTGCTTGATTCTGTCCATGGATTGAGGCAAATACTGCAGCAGGGGCTGTGCTAGGTTGTTGTCCAACGGATGCACCCCAGGTTCAGCCGCTCATCCTGCATTGCTGAAGCATGCAGATGGGCTCACTGGAGATGTATCGTGATTTTAACTAGCTTTTGCATACTTCTTTTTCCTATTGCAGGAGGGCATTCACCCGCTGCTCGCGGCCGCCCTGCCCTCCGACGCACTGGGAGGCCTGGAGGCACAGGCAGGGCTGGCCGACATTGCTGCAGCGCTGAAGAGCTACCGGCCTTCGCAGACCGTGTTCGAAGCGGAGGTGGCTCCTGCTCGCAAGGGCCAGGGCGCAGGTGGGGGACGGGGGTGATCTGCTTTGTTTTGTCATCTCTACTCCATTTGTTCCGGCAAGGTGTATAGGCTGATGAGGAGGTTGGGCCAGCATGCATGGGCCATGACGCAGGCGGTAGTGCTGCACTGCTGCATGTCTGCTCATTGCCGTTCGTGTCTCATTCCACACTTCCTCCCCCATTCCAACCGCCTTGGCAGGCGTGATGGCCATGCCCGGCCAGGTAGCAGCCGCCCTTCACAAGCGTACTAGGCCCATCAGTTTTCCCGGCACGCCATCTCCTTTCACGCATTCACCCTGTTCCCTTTCAACTCCCTTCTGAACAGGCGTGATGGCCATGCCGGGCCTGATAGCAGCCGCCCCCTACGAGCGAAAGATGGACGTCATGCGGCAGAAGCGCGAGGCGCACGCTGCGGTCATCGCTGCGGCGCGGCGGCNGGGGGAGGGGCGCGGCGGCCTGGCCACTGCTGCCACCAGGGACGTTGCCTCCGCTGCTGCGGCGGCTGGTGCAGTGCTGGGAGAAGATCGGGATGGAGGGAACGAGGATGGCGGCAGCGATGGGTGGTCGGATGAGGAGGCGGCAGCACAACGCGGCGCAGCGGGCAGCGGCAGCGACGAGGAAGCGGCGCAGCGGCGGCAGCAGAAAGGGAGCGGCGGCGGCGGCAGCGGGCGCAAGCGCAAGGCGCAGTTTGTTCTTGAGCCGGAGCCGCAGCAGGGGTGAGGCTGGCTGTGGTTGGGTTGGTTGGAACTGGTGGGGGCTGCGGTCGCTCTGCGCTGTAGGCTTGGTGGCATGAGCAGCCCGAGTGGGCAGCTCAGCGGGCTGTTTTGCAATTCAGATTTGCGAGCGCAGTGGCACTTGCGGCAACCCCAATCCGAGCACTGGCCCCACACATCCTTCCCAGCGCTTTTGGCCCCTGCCCCAATCACTGGGAGGCGGGGTTTCTCCAGGAGAGAGACGTGCCAGCACAGAGCCCCTGCTAATTTCACACAGGAACACTCAATCCCACTTTTTGTGCGTCCTTCTTGCTGCAGCAAGTACCGGGAGGCGGGCTTTTACGTGAGCCACATACCAGAGAAATATTTGACTCGCTCTCACTTGTTTGTCTCCCGCACTGCAGCAAGTACCGGGAGGCCGGCTTCTATGTCGGTCATATCCCGGAGGAGAACGACGTTGTTGATTGTTCCCGACACAGCTGATTTATATTTCCCAAATCTTCCTTGCCAATGTCGCCGCAGCAAGTACCGGGAGGCGGGCTTTTACGTGAGCCACATGCCTGAAGACAACGACGCGTCTGAGAAGTTCTACGGCCTGGGAGACGCTGGATTCAAGGATGCGGTGATGGACCTGACGGCGGAGGACGCAGGTGGGCAGCTTATTATTTAGTCGGGATTGAGTGCTGTTTAATCTGGGTGATTCCGGGTTCAAGGATGCAGTGATGGACTTGAAAGCGGAAGACGCAGGTTAGTGACCTACTTTCAACAGCTCTGTGCATGGTGTCTAAGCGCTGGGTGACGCTCGCCGAATGGTGTGGTTCTCAGTTTGCTTGATCATCTGCTGCTCCGCATGTTGCCCAATCTTGCAGACGGCATGCGCAGCCAGAAGTTTGCACTCCGCACAAGCACTGCTCTCCCCCTGCTCAGCCCATTCCCTGTCTTTCTTTCATCCTTGCGCAGATGGCATGCGCAGCCATAAGCGGACCTCCACTCATCAGCACCGCTCAATTGTTGCCCTTGCACCTACTTCGCAAGTGCAGCTTTCCACTTTCTGTGTCCCTGCAGACGGCATGCGCAGCCAGAAGCGGGCTGGCCCTCCGCATCAGCACTGCTTCCAACCAGCGCACTCACCAAGCCTGACTTGACTCTGTTGATTGACTGTTACGCAGACGGCATGCGCAGCCAGAAGCGGGCGCAGTTCCACTGGGACAAGCGCAGCAAGAAGTACGTCAAGCTGCAGGTGAGGCTTTGGCCGAAACAACACTCTTCTTCTGTTGGCTGGAGTGCCCCTGCTGGGGTGCAAGATGTTGCTACACACGTTGCTGCCTGCCCTGCACAAGTGGCAAGGCAATCAGTGCCACATGCACGTGTGACATACGGCTTATCTGTACTAGCCTATCTGAGGAAAACTGCCCTGCGAAACCGCCCTGGCAGCACTCTTAATCTCGAGCATTTGATGCTGTTGTTTCCCGCACANGGCGGGCGAGGCTGTGAAGGGCGGCAAGCGCATGAAAACCGAGTCGGGCGGCAAGGTGGGCTCGCTTTTCTTCCCTGCCTGCTGTGATTGGCTGCAGTTGTGGCACTGGCTCTGACTGGTTGACACCAGATGGAGCATGTGCATGGGTGCCGCCCCCGGGGGCGGCGGCCACCTTGATATGCATGCCGTGCCTGCTGTGCATGCTGTGCATGCTGTACATGCTGCACACCATAACTCCGCAGCCAGGTGCTGCGGGAATGCTCAGCCAGGCTCGACATGCATGGCCCAGGAAGTGATTGGTTCCAGTCGCAAACCGTCTTTCCACCCCGCCGCCTGCGGCNAGGGCAAGGCAGCGACTGGCCCGTACGAGAAGTGGAGCAAGAAGACGCGGCTTGCCTGAGCACGCCGACCAGACTTGCCAACCTCTTTGTTATTCGCTCCCCTTGCAGGGCAAAGCAGCGACTGGGCTGTACGAGAAGTGGAGCAAGAAGACGCGGCTGCGGGTGGCAACCAGCGGCGCGGAGGAGCCGGGGGCGCGGCTGGCGGCACAGATGGCGGACCGGTGCGTCGGTTGGGGATTTGAGGCTGGTTGATAGCAGCGGAGATAAAGGGAAGGCGTTGATCGGTGAGCCGGTCAGGTTGGTTTGCCTGACCGGCAGCAACCACAGCCGGCAGGAGCTGTGGCCGCTGACTGGTGAGCGGTTAATGCTTGCTGGTGGAAGCTCCAATTTGCTCTGCACATGGCATGATTTTGCACCAGCTAGGTTGCTTTGGGTCAAAGCTGACCCGCTCCAGCTCATCACGCTGAATGCCTGCTGCGTCTGACGCTGCCCTGGACTCTGTGTGCAGGTTCAAGCACGGCGGCCGCGGCTGGGTGAACCCGCTCAAAGCAAAGGTGGGCTGGGGTGCCTGCCGCTGATGGCAGCTGGGCCAGGGGGCGACCTGCACTAACCTAGTCTAGTCCAACAGCTTAGCGTCAGCCCTTGAGGGCCCAACTTTATGCTACCTGCACTAGTGCCGCGGCGTTGCTTGCTTGCAGGTGTGCACCAGGGATGCCCTGTAGCAAAGGCTCAACCGTTGACGCTTCTCGTACCCAATTTCAGGTGGCGAATGCGGACGCTCGCGACGAGCTGCGCAACCCGGACCAAGTGCGCAAGGCGCGCAAGGAGGAGGAGCGGAAGATGGAGCACCTGCAGCGGGTGAGGAGGGCGTTGCATTCCGTTGTGCTTTGGGCATACCTGAGTTGCTTCTAGCCTGCGTCATCGGCTGCGCATGTCTGCATGCACTCCTATCCCAACCTGTCCTTTCCTGCCCTGCCAGCGCAGCGCTAACCTGACTTTCACATTTCGCCAACCTATCCATCGTTTGCTGCAGCGCAAGCAGGAGCGCATGTCCAGGGAAGACGGCCCAAAGGGCAAGGGCAGCCGTGGTGGCGGCGGCGGCTTCAAAGGAAAAAGCGGCGGCGGCGGCGGTGGATTTAAGGGCAAAGGCGGCGGCGGCGGTGGCGGTGGATTTAAGGGAAAAGGCGGCGGTGGCGGCGGCGGCGGATTTAAGGGCAAGGGCGGCGGCGGCGGCGGCGGATTCAAGGGCAAAGGCGGCGGCGGCGGCGGCTTGAAGCCTCGCGGCGGAGTTGCCAAGGGAGGCAGTTTCAAGGGCAAGGGCGGCGGCAGCGGCAAGGGGCGGCGGTAGTGTGCGCTGCATGCTGATCCTGTAATGCTGTATTGGTTGCACGTGTCTATGCTTTCTCTTTTTGCTGCGCTGACCTCAGCCACACGCTATTGTTACACGACATGGTGGTAAAGCTGGAAGCTGTACAGATCAGCAGCGGAGCATTCGCATTGGTGTAGTGCAGTGGGCCTTAGGTGCGGCTGGTCTCTCGAGCAGGCTGTGCGGGGCCACTGTGCTGCGGGTCGTATGAAGAGCTGAAGCTAGCCATGAAGCTGTTGCCATGTGGCAGCATCTGCAGGAGTGATCTCTAGCAGGGCTGTTGCCATCAGGCGGCGGCATCAGCAGGAGTGATCTCTAGCAGAGCTGTTGCCATCAGGCGGCAGCATCAGCAGGAGTGATTTCTAGCAGCCTTCGGAACTCGTATTCCTGGTCGAACCTGCCTCGGGCTGCCATAGGCTAGCAGGTCAGACAGGCGGCAGCAGGTCCGGATGGCAGAGCTTTCCTGAGGGCGGGTGGGCCGCAGCTTGCGCACCGCCAGGCCGTACTGGCGCAGCAGCTCAGCTGGCAGCTTAGCTAGGCCCGCTGCATGGTAAGCATCAAAGAAGTAAGGCGGGGACTCGGGGCGCAAACCCCAAAATGAAGGCTGTGCCTGCTCCTCTTCTGCAGCCGCCTCCCCTGCCGCCGGTGCAGCGGCCGCGCCCTCCTCATCTGARCTGTCGGGCWGGGGGCGGKTCCACACSCAGWACGCGTGTGGAKGGATGAGCAGGCGGCGCAGGGGCGCAGCGTCGCTCATTGCGTCCCTCAGTGCTTGCAGCACGGGGCGGGCATCGCTGGTCGGCAACGGTGGCAGGGCAGGCAGAGGAGCGGGCGGGGTGAGGCCTTTGCAGTGCAGGGCATTCAGTACAAGGCGGGAGAACCTAGTTGTGCTGGCAGCTGGGGCAGCACAGCCAAACGAAAGGTGGGGACCGGCTGATAGGCACCTGTGCCGTTGCAATGGTATCTCAAACGTGCAGCAATGCCGGGAGCAGCTGAGCGGAATTGCGCCCGCCTTCAGGCTCTGGCTTTACCAGTGCTCACCAGCACGGGTGTCCCCCAGCACGTGCCTTCCAGGCACAGCACTTCGGCGTCCACCAGCAGCTCTCGGCAGGAGCGCCACATGCGGGGCAGGTCGACCTCGAAGCCTTCCATGGCCTCGTCCTGCATTGGGGTGCAGTTCACACATACATGGGCCATGTGCAGATAGCCGGACAGCTCAAGGTGTAGGTTTGGTGAAGGCAGGAAGCGGCACAGCTGGTTTTCCAGATCCGCGGACGCGGCGGAAGATAGGTTGGCCTTTGAAAGGGATGGCTGTCAACTGCTTGCAAACTCGGTACCAAACCGCTGGATCTTGCAGTCGATGGCTGTTTGAGGCTGCGATTGAGATTGAACCGCACCTCTTCTGGCTCCCATCTGGCCAGGTCTGGCAGGAGGCCGGTGCGGTAGCCAACGACAGCAGCAGACTCAAGCCTGCATGCCAGCGTTGGCGAGGCAGGAAGCAGCTTTGCTTATCACACTTTGCAGGGAATGATAAGCATTGCATTTCACCCGCCGCCGTTGCAGAGCGCTTGCAACGCTCAGCGCCGGCTTGACACTGCTGCTGGCGTGCAGGCAGGATTGGGGCATGCAGCCAGCCGGCTGGCAATTGCTGCCCACACAGAGTGCTGAGAGGCACACCAACACTGTCGGCTTGGCACGCAGGGCGGCAGCAACCACCGTGGTGACCAGCAGCACACAAGCCGGCGCAGCATGCATGTGCCAGAGGCAGGGCGCTGCAGCCGCTGCAGCGGCGGCGGCAGCGCGCATGCGCACCTGCACTCCTCTGGGATGTTAAACTCGGAAGCACTGCTCAACACGGGTCCCTCCATTTCGCACACTGGGAAGCCAAAGCCGCGCACCACCAGGGTGCGCAGCGAGCGGGGCAGGCTGTCCAGGTCAAATCCACCCCAGCCAATCAGGGCCAGCGTCTCCAGCTGGGTCAGCTTGGCCACGACCGCACGTGCATCAAAGTTGTGGATGTAGTTACGGGCGAAGGGGTGGTAGTCCAGGCACAGGGTCTGCGGGGTAGGAGGGGCGGGCAGGGAATGAAACATGCCAGCTCAGCACTAGGCCGCTTGTTGACTAGCGGTTTTGGTGGCACAACGCAGCTCGGCATGGCACATGCCTCGGCAGAGCACAGCATGTGTGTTTGCTGCACCCCAGCTACACTGCTCCGCATCCAGTCTGGATCCACCCTGCGACTGGCCCACGCTGTACATGCTGAGCATGCTGCCCGCCTGCTGGGTGCATGGGCTGCATGCACATTCCACTCACCTTCAGGCTGCGGCAGGCGGGCAGCATGCGCCGGATGGGGACCAGCTTGGCGATTGGGAATACGATTTGGGCCATCTCCGGATCTGTGCAATCATACTGGCGGCTCAGCTCGTGCATGCTGCGGACTCGCTGCGACAGCAGCGCCATGAGGCTGTCGTGGCCCAGCCGGCAAGAATCATGCATATCCATGGCCCACTCCAAAATGTCGTCGGCCGACGCAGCGCTGGGCGGCTGCGGGCCAGCCACCCAGTAGCCGTGCGGCTTGGGGGCGCCGTTCAGGCGGCGCAACCAGCGAAAGTTGGCTGCACAGGTGCCAGCTGCATCCTCATTGCGGATGCACCTGTGAATGACGCCAAAGGTTGCTTGCGGCAACGGGCTGGTGTAGTCAGCCTCTGATGAGACCGGCGCCTCAAAGTAGAGCGCCGCTGCGTAGCGCTGCAGCCAGGCATGGCTGCCCCGCGAAGGCAGGCACGCCTCCACAGACACCTGCCGGGGGCATGGGAAGCTCGTTGTGGTATGGCGGACCATGTACCAGGTAATCTGGTGCGCGCCGAGCACGCTCACAGTGCCAATGGGTCCGGCCATGAGTTCCGGAGCTGCACTCATGCCAGCTGGGCAGAGCAGCGGCGGCAACTGCTGTGACTGCATGCAGATGTAACGGCATGCTGCAGCGTGTACCCTCCAACAGACCCATTGGCGGCTTGCCTGGTATTGGCCCCGCTCCAGCGCTGCCGCCCATGCCTTGCAGGTCAGCTGCAGGCTGGCGTGCTGCTGAAACAGGTCGAGCAGCGGTGCAGGCTGGTCGGGGGGCGGGAACACTGCCGCAAAGATGCGATGCAGCAGGTCGGGCGGCAGCTCTCGCAAATCAGCGCTGGTGGTGGTGTGCTCTTCAGTTGCCTGCGGCGGACCGTGAATGGGTTGTTGCATTGACGGGTTGATAGCAGCGGCATGTTGGCAGCTGCAGGGGTTGCGGCGGCGACGGCCGCATGGCAGCTGGGGCGCCAGCAGCCGGCGGGCTGCCCCCTGCGCTGCCCAGCAGCCTTGGACGGCAGGCTGCAGGCCATGGGGCGTGCAGACAGGGCGCTCACCTCGGCCTGGGCGCAGCCCTGGCCCTCCATTGCGCCTGTTGAGCTCGCCTGAACCTCCCAGCTGCTTGGATCAACCTGCTGACTTGCAGGGAGGTGCAGGAGCGGGCAGCAGGAGCTGGCTTTCGCACCCGCCGCCGCCGCTCATGCGCCCGTGTCACTAATTGCGGCGTTCACGGCCCACAAAGCCCCGTCTTGAGTAACTTTCCCACAAGCTCAAATGCTCAGTGCTGTGTGCATTGAACAGCTTACACAGGCGACATGGTGTTGTGCATGGTGCGAGCAGAAGGGAAAAAACAACTCGGCAGGATGATGGCTGCTGGGGTGCGCATGGGGCGTGTGCCAAGCCAAGGCAGCCTAACTGCCGTCAGCACGTGTAATCTCAAGCAGGATATCACTGTTGTACATTCAGAAATGGTACACTTGATCGCAGCTGCCCGGCAGCCGGCCTGCCCGGGTCAGCAGCTCAGACAGGCATGAACACAGCCGGCCTTGTGTCGCACGGCTGCTGCTGCGCTCGCTGCGTGTGGGGGCGAGCTTGCGCACTGCAGCAGCGTGTCGGCTGGCAGGTGGGCCAGGCCTGCTGCAGGTGGGCCAGGCCTGCTGCATAGAACAGCTCCATGTCTCTGAACTGCCACTCTCCCTCCAGGTCTGCCTCTTCCAATTCCGAATCTGAAGCAGCTTCGTCCCCACCAGCTGTTGCTGCATCATCTGGCTGCGCCCCAGCTGTGGCCGGCCGGGTGGGGTCCCAGGCCCAATACTCGTTTGAAGCTATGACCAGGCGGCGCAGGGGTGCAGCGCCGCTCATGGCTGTGCAAAGCGCTCGCAGCAGGGGGCGGGCATCGTTGGTCTGCGCAGGCGGCGGGGCCGGCAGGTGAGGGAGCGAGCGTGTTGCTGCCAGTTGCATGGGCTCTGATGCCTGCTGAAAGACTATGCTCGCCGGGCCAGCATGCTGGGCACAGCACGCCAGCACTGCACGCAGCGTGCCGGACGCAGCGCTCTAAGCGAAGCAGAATGTGGGAGCTTTGCAGTGCCACATTTGTGCCACATATAGCATGCATGCCACCTGGTGGCTTGCTCACCAGTGGAGGCACTCCCATGCATTCGCCGTCCAGGCAGAGCACTTCAGCATCCACCAGCAGCTCTCGGCAGGAGCGCCACATGCGGGGCAGGTCCAGCTGCCAGGCATACTCTAAACCGATGAGATCCTCCTCTGGCGTGGCCTGCCAGCAAGGAGTTGTATTGGTGAAGGAATGCGGAGTCGGGAGATGGAGTTGTATTACCGCGGAATCAAGGGGGCAGGCATGCTGCGAGCCGTTCACTGGTCGCCAAGTGGAAGGAGCACCATTGCATTGCAGGCGCCGTGCAGCCTCTGCTTGCTGACAAGCTGAAAACCAACTAACGCAAGAAAAGCTTGTCGTTGCATGCAACCACTCGCACCTCCAGATCCTGTGGTGACTGCAGACAGCCGGAGCCAAAACCGATTACAGCAGCAGACTCCACCCTGTGCCGGTAAAGGCGAGGGAGGCAGCAGCGTGGCTTTAGCAACCATTTGGCGTGACATGGCAGACAGCTGCCCCACACACATGTGTATACTGCAGCATGCAATGCTGGTGTGCAGTGCTTTGCCCGCGCTGCTAAAACATGCCAGGGAAGTGGACGCTTCTGGGATGACCACGCCTGTTGCTTGCTGCCCAGCTGCCGCAGCAACAACTTCAAGTTGGTGCATGCCAGCTGCACGCACCTGAGCCCCTTGGGCAGGGCAAACTCAGCCGGGTGCCAGTGCCGCACCATTGGCGGAGAGTCATCTGGCAGAGCTGGGAAGCCAAAGCCGCGCACCACCAGGGTGCGCAGCGTGCGCGGCAGGCCGTACAGGTTGGGCGGCCCCCAGCCAATCAAGGCGAGGGTCTTCAGCTGAGTCAGGCCTGCCATCACTGCCGGAGTGTCAAAGCGATCTGCCTCGTAGCGGCAGTCGGCGCTGTCGTCCAAGCACAGGGTCTGTGGGAGAGAGGGGCAGGGAGTTGGCGTGCCAGCAAGCTTGGCGGCACGCGCTGCGTGGCACAGCATGGCATTTCTGCTGTTCCCTGCAGCGGCGGCCCTGCTAATCATGATGAGACAACACTTGCAATGTAACATAGCATGGCACAACACCAAGCAGCTGCAACTCGCTCTGATCAGCCGTCCAATTCTGAGCATGCCTTGCGCCCCCAGCTCCCGCCCGCTCACTCACCCGCAGGCGGCGGCAGCTGAGCAGCATGTGAGGGATGGGCAGCAGCTCAGCAATGGGGCGCACGCGCCTGTCTGACTGCCGCATGCTGTCATCATGCTGCTGCATCTCCTGCCTGTCCTGGAAGCAGTACGACAGCAGCAGCATGAGCTGCTCATAGCCAAGTAGGCAGGAGTACTCAGCATCGGCGGCCCAGCTCCAGCACTCTGCCGATGGCGCGCCGTGGGGCGGCTGAGGCCGTGCCTCCCAATAGCCGTGCGGCCCAGGTGGCCCGCTCAGCCCACTGAGCCAGCGAACGGAGGCGATGGATCTGGCATCCTTTGGACCGCTGTCGCCGCAGTCGCTGCTGTGCATCGCAACCCCGAGAACCATGCAGCAAATCTCATATGTTTCGGGGCGACGGAAGATGAGCGCCGCTGCGTGGCGCTGCAGCCAGGCGTGGCTGCCCCGCGGCGGCAGGCACGTCTCCACAGACACCTGCGGCATAACAGCCAATTGGGTTTGCAAGCTGTTAACTTGAGATCAGCTGGTCCCGAACGCTGCAGCTGTGGTGCGTAAGTTTGGCTGTGCATACCATTCACGAGTGTTGCGCACGGACCTGTCCGCAGTGCCACCATGGCACAATTTGCTGCTGACCGGGTTAGCCTTCCGCAACACCACGCAGCTTACCTCATAGTGGGTGTGCTCCAGCGCTGCCGCCCAGGCCTTGCAGGTCAGCTGCAGGCTGGCGTGCTGCTGAAACAGGTCGAGCAGCGGTGCAGGCTGGTCGGGCGGTGGAAACACTGCCGCAAAGACGCGGTGTAGCAGCTCGGACGGCAGCTCGCGCCAATCAGCGCTGCTGGCGTCCCCAGCCTGCGGCGGAAAGAATGTTCAGTGATTAGATGGCATCCACTTTAGTTGCTGCGTGCGGCGACGGCGGCAACGGCGGCGGCGGCAGGTGGCAGCAGCAGGCGGGCAGCAGCCCTGAGCTGTCCGGCAGCCTTGGACGGATGCAGGGCACGAGAGGCTTGCATTCAGGGCGCTCACTTCTGTCTGAGCGCAGCATTGGCCCTCCATCCTCTCCGGACGTTGATTTAGCCGCTCTGCTGCGTTTGATCAAACCGGCTGCCTGGCCAGGAAGTGCAGGAGTGGGCATAGCAGGCTTGCGGTGGCGCCCACCTGCTGGCCACCGCCTCTCATGCCGCATGGCTGCCACATGCACGGTGCACACCTTCGTTAGCCAACATGCCTCTTGCTACAATACCGCGGGCCGGCA
Source organism: Chlorella ohadii (assembly GCA_025026875.1). Lineage (NCBI taxonomy): Eukaryota > Viridiplantae > Chlorophyta > Trebouxiophyceae > Chlorellales > Chlorellaceae > Chlorella > Chlorella ohadii. The sequence goes on from JADXDR010000092.1 coordinate 35,475, forward strand.
TGGGCACCATGCCAGTAAGGAAGCTTGGTAGGCACCAGCTGCGCTGCACATGCATGCATGCTCCATCCACTGCCGGTCGAGCTGCATCAGCGGCAGTCGCAGTGGGCACATGATGAATGGTGGGCTTTCAATCTGAATTGCGGCTGCGTAAGCGATCTGTAACCCACATGCCAAGGAAGAGAGGCTTTATGCTAGTGAGCATTCTAACAACCGCTTCCTGGGCTGGTGCCGTGGCGGCGAGCTGCGCCCCCTGCAGCGCTGGCCGCGCTTTCTGCGTTAGCTCTTGCTGAAGCGCAGCTGCGCCTGATGCAAGGAGCATACGCGCCGGACGTGTGTGCGCAAGCAAAGCAGCAAGTCATGTTGCATGCGTGTGCAACGCGGCTGCTTGGCCGATTGGTTGCCTCGCCGCCACACATGCCAGCCGGGCGGCGGCGGGCGCGGCGGCGGGCGCCATGCGCCATGCGCCATGCTGCTCTAAGTGGCTGCCTTGTTTGACTCTCGTCCTCTTCTTGACCAATTCAGTGCAAGCCGCCGGCCCGCCCGCAACGACTGCGACGCCCGCCATNCCGCGCCCACCCTTCTCTGCGATGCGCTGGCGCACGCCCGTCGTCCTGGTGCTGAGCTGCATCCCGCCGTTGAGCGCGGAGCTCGCCGTGCTGCCGTAGACTGGCGGCAGCGGCGGCGGCAGCGGCGGCAGCCGGCGGCGGCGTCTGCGGCGGCAGACATCTCTTTGCGCTTGCCCTTCCGAATCGACAACATGGAGTTTACCGGCCCAGAGGACTTGCAGCAGCGGGCACAGCAGATGGCGCTATCGGTGAGGACCAGGGCGCTGCTGCCGCCGCAGTACCTCACGCGCTGCCGGGCCCGCTGCCACCTGCGTGACCGAGCTGCTCATTGCCGGTGCAGATGCGAAGTCAAATGGTGTTGACCGCGGAGGACGAGCAGGTGCTGTGGTGGGTGCTGCACCGCCACGCCACCACGGCTGCACCAGCTGACGGTGCTGCAGCTTTGGACGGCGGCAGCGAGGCGGGCGGCGCAGGTGCGGAGGACGGCAGCGGCAGCGGCAGCTGTGTGGGCGAACCGAGCCTGAATTATGACGACTTTGTTCAGGCAAGCGCTGGTGCTTTGGCAGTGTAGCAGGCTAGCAATGCAGTGTGGCAGGTGAGCGAGGATAGTAGATGCAGTGCGTGCAACAGTGTCCATTGGGACCTGCCGCCAGGTGTAGAAACTGCCCAGCCGCTCGGTGCGCCGCTGTTGTGTGACCGCAGGTGGCAGCAGAGTGCAGGGAGGCCATGGGCCCTGCCGCTGATGCCTACTTCCAGGTGCTCATTCCAGCAGTGTGATGGCGAAGTAGTGTGGTAATCAATGAGTGGCTTTCGCGGCTTGCATGCTGGGCTGCATCTGAGCATGCATGACACCTGCTGCATGGTTGCATGTGTGCATGTCTGCCGTGGCACATTGACAGGGCACATTGCACATGCACCGCAGCAACTCATACGCGCTCTGAACGGTGCCCCTGCCTCCCTGCAGGCATCAACCTTCCTGCGCCTGGCTCGGGATGCGGGCGGCCGTGTCCCAGCAGCCGCCCTGTTCTGCTACTGCACCATGCGCTCTGCACAGATCCAGCTGGTGAGACTTTGTCCTCTTTTATGCAGTTAGTTGTGCAGCTTGCAGCATCGATGCATGTGCTGCTTGCAAGCCGCCCAGCGCTGCGCTGCTCAGCTGCTGAAATCCATTGCGCAGGCCATGGTTGCCGCAGTGTGATTGCATATCAACCCCCCGGACGGCTCTAGCCCCCGCCGCTGATCTGCCTCCCCAACCCCTCCCAAACTGCCCCCATGTCCACAGCGAGTGGAGCTGGGTGTGCTGGACACTCCCGGCAGCGGCGCCCTGTCCCACAGCCAGCTGCTGGCTTGGCTAGAGAGGCGCGCCCCGCTGGCCGCCTGCTGCGAAGCGCTGGTGTCGGAAACCGACTGGTGCACCACGGTGGCCGCCCGCCTGCTGCTGCTGCATGGGCGGCGGGGGCGCGTGCTCATNAAAAACTTGCTTGCCAGCCCTGAAGTGATGGAGCTGGCTCTGGCACTTCACGCTTGGGACGCAGCTGATGCAGCCATGCAGGCGGCAGCGGCAGCAGCGGCCGCAGAAGCGGAGGATGGCGGCAGCGCCTCAGGCGGCGCAGCAGGGGCAGTGGCTGCCCCACAAGCAGCACAGCTGGCCGCTGCGCTGGGTGCACAGCAGGGGTGGTTTGCGCCGGCGGCAGTGGCCGCGCTGCGGTCACGCTTTGCTGAGCTGGACGCTGATGGGGATGGCCTGCTGACACAGGACGACTTTAGCACGTGAGTTTGCGGTTTTGGGTGCGTGTAGCATGCTGCGGTGCCTGCCTGCTGGGACCCTCAGGAGAGTGCATCTGCCTGACGACCCTGCTGGCTTTGCGCAGTTGCCTTGCAAGGCTCATGGGTTTTGCTGGACAAGCCTGACACCCGACCCATCCATCTCCCTCCCTTGACATGCTTCGCAGCTTCACTGGCGGAGCCATGACGCAGCTGTTCATCCAGCGGCTGTTTTCGCAGCACTGCAAGAGCTTTGCACGAGAGTCAGACGGCAGTGGCAGGGGTGGCAGCTCAGCCTATGGCGGCGCACTGCGGCACAGCAGTCCGCCTCCGTATGCCGCCGTTGCAGGCGGCAGCGGCGCGGCAGGAGGGTGCACGGCAGGCAGCTCGAGCATCCTTCGCCCCCTCATGGATTTTTCGGCATTCTGCACGTTCTGTGCGGCGTGGGAGCAGCGGCATACACCGGCGGCAGTGCGCTACTTCTTCCAGATTTTGGACCTGGAGGGAAAAGGGCACCTTACTCCGGTGCGTTGGGGGGTGTGGGATGGGAGCGGCAGGGTGGTGCCGAGTTGCGTCCCTGCCCTGCACGGCATGCTTCGGAAGGGGAGATGCTCCAGCATTTCCCCTGGCAAATGTTGGCTCCAATTGGAACGCACCGTGTTGAATGGCCCTTGCAGGCGGACCTGTACACGTTCTTCCGGGAGGTGCACGGCCTGTGGGTGGCGGCGGGGCAGTACGCAGGTGGGCCTTATCCTTCCGCAAGGCAGCTTGCAAGAGTTGTGCTTTATTGACAGCGTTGGCAGGGCAGCTTGCAGCACCGCGGCGGCTAAGCTGGCGCACTGTCCAAGTGCAAGCCCAGCTGGGCCGCTCCCCAAGAGCAACTTGCCATCAATGCTGCTGGTGGCAGCTGCGCCTTCTCTCCTCACCCACTACTGCGCTCGTCTGCGATGCTGCAAACTGAAATCCGTCCTGGTGAAGCATCCGCAATGACTGCAGAGCTGCGCATAGAGGATGTGGTGGGAGATGTGACGGATCTGGCTCAGGCGGGCAACCCGCAGCGCATCACCGCAGCAGGTGAGCAAGCATTGCTGCTACGCACGCTGAGCCGCCGGCCGCTGCGTGCGGGCAGTTGCCATGCAGGCAGCTCAATTGCTTGCAATGTCATGCTGCATGTGTTCCTTGGCTGCCCGCACTTTATATCGGTCTGCACAGCTCCCCAAGCTCTCCTGCTGTTGCCGCCCGCCATCCTGCTGCCGCCACTCGCTGTCCAGCCGCCGCCACCCTGCCGTCTGCGCAGCCCTGCAGCGGTGCGGCGCAGCAGGGACCATCATCGGCCTGCTGGCAGACGTCAACCTGTTCTACGAGTATGAAAATCGCGAGCAGGTGCTGGCCCAAGCGGCGGCGGCGGCGCAGGAGGAGCAGGCGGCGGGTATGGTGCGAGTGCAGGCAGGCGGCATGAGTGCAGGCAGGCCGGGCGGCGGCAGCGGCAGCGGCTCATTGGAGGGACGGCTGTGTGGAGAGAGATACTGTGTTGTGTACCATCCATTGATATCCTGAATCTCTGTTGGTTTGTTGTAAACTCGAAGCTCAATTGCACGGGCGGCGGCAGTGGCGGCACGTTGCGGCGGCGGCGGTGACGGCACCAGCCGGTGAGACCCTGCATGCCGACAGGCGGCGACTGTGAGTTGATCCATGACGCTCGGTGCGCAGATGGGCGCTTCTAGAGGCCTGTACGCCTCGCAAACAGGGCCCTGCTGGGCGTGCTGGCCAAAAGAACCCCAGCCCAGTCAGTCTCAAACCTCAAGCCAAGGACGTCAATCGACAAACAGAAAGCTTGCTGACACTTTCAACAGCCTCCCGCCGTGCGCAAACAAGCGAGCGCGATGGAGAAGGTGCGCCCGACGCTCACAGTGTACCGTGAGGCTGGCCGCTTCCGCAAGCAGTCCCAAAGGAATCAGCATTGCGCATACCATGGCCGCCAGGGCCGCAGCGCCGCCTCACACGTTTCGAGGCCGCTCGGTACCGCCTGCGCTCTCGGCCAAGCATGCCAGCGCCTGCGATCTGCTGCAAACAGCTTGAGATCTCGGCTGCCGGAGCAACACGGCGCGCTGTGAGGACACCCCACCCCCGCCGGCGCCAGCGCCGAGAATCCGCCGGCCACCGTTTGCGCCACTTCTCCTGAGCTGGGCTGAATGCCCTCCTTGCCTGCAGGAACCAGCTGACATCTATCATGCGGGGGACGACGCCCTCGAGGCGCCAACCAAGGTGGGTGGGGCTGTGTTTATGCGGTGCATGCGTCCAAATGAGCTGCAAGGCCTGTGCAAGTCTGCTTCCGCGGCGGGAGCCACCAAGCTGGCGGCCACCTGCATGCCCTGAAGCTGCGCACCATGGATTGACCAGCCCCGCTCCTGATGTGCGCCACCGCATCGCAGTTGGAGAGCATGGGCCATGAGACGCTCCAGCANTCACAAGGAGAGGATCATGATGGCGGGGGCAACGGGTGCGCTGCCGCTCTGTTTGTGTGGCAAGCTACCGCCCCCACCAGCCGCAGGTTGCTCCTGAGTAGGCGCTGCCACTGGCTAAGCGTTCAGCTCCAAGTTTTAGGGAGACCGCAGCGCATACGCTCCTATGCGCGTGACCAAGCAGCATGCACTGCCATCTGGCCCACCCGCCGAACCGCAGATGCCGAAATGCTCAAGCAAGAGGGAGCCGACCTGCCTCATGATACGGACGCCGGAAAGGCAAGCAACACTGCATTTTTGGTGGTTGTCGGCGGCATATGATAGTGCAGAGCCATGCATGCAGCTTGCTGCTCTGTTGTGCTGGTCGGGCTGCCTCCAAACTTTTCAACTCTGGCCGCCTGCTGTCTTCAGCTTGTGTGAAGCGTTCCCAGCTTGTGACTGTCCAAACGGCCGCTCTTTTCTCTCTTTTCACAGGTGCACATCCACGGGCCAGCTGATCCCGAGGTGTGAGCCGTCCGCTAGCAGCGTTGCCGGCGGCCGTGCCAGGGAACTCGTGCTGCAGCGACGCACATGCCCGCACCCCTGCCCGCCGCCGCCGCCAGCCGCTGTCCTGCTGTGACCTGCTGAGGCGACACGGTGGCACAGCGGCTGGTGATTGCATCATGCCAGCAGTGCACGAGAAGTTGAGTCAGCAGGCGGCCCTTCCACCCTCTGCCGCTAGCACAAGCTGCGGCCGCGGCTGGCAGCTGCCGCCACTCCGCCGTTCCGCCTTTCAGCAGCGATTTCGAGCCTCTGCAGTTGGGGAGAGTCGGGGCCCGCCTTTCAAGTGAACACTTAAAGAACACAATCGCCATTGCAGCAATGAACCCTTTAGCGGCGATGCTGCCGTGCTGCCCAGCCATCCCTCATCCTCGCCCTCACCAACCCACCAGCCTGCCATCCTATGGCACCGCCCTCCTTACCTGTTGGTCATCACTCTCCACCCGCCATTAAGCCCTGCTGGGCACACTCAGCATGCCGCAGCCCCGTAGCCCCTTGCCCCTCTCCCCACCAGCCTGCCTCTGCGCCAGCCACAGCTGCTCTGATCCATCTGCATGTATTCTGTGCCATTCATGTAATACAGCACCAGCTGCGCCAAATGAGCCAGGGGCAGTCAGCCAGCACAGTCCAGATGTGCCTTGGGCAGTCAGCCAGCACAGTCGTGTCGATACGGCAACTTGGCCAAAGTGACGCGAGGCGGGCTGGGTTGCGCCTCAGCGCAGCGGCGGCGGCCCAAGTCGCACAAAGCCGCGCCTGGCGGCCCTGGGCGACTTGAGATCAAGCTGCAGACCCTTCCGCCTTGTCTCTGCTGCAGCAGCAAACCAGCGCGGCTCCCTCTGTCGCACGGCCCGGCGCTGAACCCGCGGCAGAGGCCGCCGCGCCTCAAAGTGGCGCCACTCAAGCACCATGCTAGCCAGCGCGACGGCGTCCTGGCGGCCATGCGCCGCAGCGCCGTCAGTGGCCGCCACCGCCGCTCGCCGCCGCCCTCACGGCCTGGCCAGGTGCGGCGCCCAGCCTTTGTGTCCTGCCCTTTCCACCAGCCTATTGCCTAATGTGACGTGCATATATACTGAATGGTGGCCTGCCGCATACCTGCAGGGTCCCGCTGCTGTGTTCCCACCGGCGGCAAACCTTGAGCCGAGCACGCAGCAGCAGCGAGGCAGAGCCGGCAGCAAAGGCAGCAGGAGCAGCAGACGCAGCGGCAGCAGACACAGCAGCTGTGCTGACAGTAGCGGAGCAGCAGGCCGCGTTTGTGCTGCAGCGTGGCGCAGACGGTGCCTTCCAGAAGCTGCAGCGGGTGCCCTGCCCGCAGCTTCAAGCTTGGTTGGAGGCAGAGCAGGGCCTTGCAGCTGAGCAGGCGGCTGAGGTTGCCTGGCAGCTGGCCCTTGCGTTTCAGTCGGAGCAGGCGGCGCTGGCGGGCCTGCCAGCCACATTCGCTTTCTGCGCCAGCCAGCAGCTGAGCGGCCCAGAGGCAGCGGCGGTGCTGTGCAGCATTGCAAAGCGTCGTCGGCAGAACGTGGTTGACTTTGCAACCAGCGTGCAGCCCGTGTGGCTGCAGCTCAACAGCTACTGTGCTGCCTATGTTGAGGAGCGGCGGCAGGCGCGCAAGCGGCTCCCGGCGCACCTGACATTCGGAAGCATGCTGCTCGTCAACAATCCGGCCCATTTAGCGCTTGCGATGCCGCCGGGCCATGTGCAGCGGTGGCTGGACACAGTCGCCACCCGACTGTCGCCGGCTGACCTTGGTGTCGTTCTGGCGAAACAGCCTGAAATTGTGGTTTCAGCACCGCAAACGGCTGTCACAGCCCTGGAATGGGCAGCGGAGGTGCTGGGGCCACCTGAGCTGGTGTCCCGGCTGGTGCGGGGAGCACCACGCCTTCTGCAGGCAGACACGGCCACTCTGCAGCGCAAGCTGCGCACCATTGCGGCTGCTGCCGGGGTGACCGAGGCGCAGGCAAAGCAACTGGTGCTGAAGATGCCGCTTGTGCTCACAACGTCCAGTGATGGCACAATGCGTGAAGCTACCACATGGCTGCGGGAGTACTTCCCACCAGGCAAGCTTCCACGGAGAGTGGGTGGTTTCTGTCAGTTTGGCTGTTCTCAGCATTTGCCAGCTTTACCCTGCGGTTTGCGCTGCGTGCTCTCCCCGCAGCCAATGTTGCTGTTGCTGCCGCTGCTGCTGTGCAGGATGCGATGCCTGTTGTTGCTGACAAAGTGCTGCCCATGTCTTTGTGCACCTCCCCCCGCAGACGTGTTGTGGCCCCTGCTGCTGCGGGGCCCTATGCTGCTAACCGCAACCGCAACCAAGCTGCAGCGCAATGCCGACTATCTGCAAGCCCCGCCTTTTGGCTGGGATGATGTGCGGTTAGCTGCTTTCATCCAGCGGTTTCCCCAGGGCTTTTCAACGGGCGACTTCCGCAGCAAGAAGTACGAGGCCAAGCTGCTGTTCCTGTCGGAAGGTGCGGGGCCGCATGGCGTGCTGTGGATTGCAGCTTTGCTGCTGTTCAGCCTCGGCACGCTGCTGTGAGTTGCATGTGTGCCACTGCTTCCTGCTGCTGCTGCTGCATGCAGTGGTGGGCGTCAGCCGGGCCGATTCGATCGAATTTTACTCCAACTACCTTAAGTACGGCCTGCCAACCATGACAGCATCCTACGTGCTGCTGCGGGTGAGGCTTGGCATGTGCACAGCCACCAGTCAGGCTGCCATTTTGCAAGCGTGGCGACTGCATCAACGGGGTGCTGCTTGGCTTGTCTGTTGGGTGCATGGTGTCATCCCACTCCGTCCTCCAACTCCCCTTCCGTGCCTCACAGGAGCGAGCGCCGCAGCGGCTGGGAAAACAGGAGACCGGCATCGACATCGATTTTGCCCGTGGTTCGGCAGACAGGTTAGCCGACTGGTGCGGCATGACGATCCAAGCAGTGCGGGAGCACCTGCGGGAGTGGCCGCGCAGCGAACCGGGCCTCAGCCTGCTGGCGGAGCTCAGGTGGGAGTATGTGACAGCCTAGCGGGCACTGGATTGACGCTGCCCAGCCACCAGCCTGCTGGGGCAGGAGCAGCCGGTCTGCGTCAAGCTTGCAGCGGCACCCAGCCAGTTTGGATTGGCGACTGCCACAAAGCAATGACCCAGATGCCCTCCGCTGCTGCCGCAGGCAGGGCAGCGTGGCGGGCTGGCAGGCATTCCTTGAGCAAGTGGATGAGAGGGCGCGCCAGCGAAAGCAGGCCGCCAAGCAGCAGAGCGGCAGCATTGCGGCGGCAAAGCCACGGCGACGCCGGCGGCGGCAGCAGCCTGACCTGCAAGCTGACAGTGACGACGGCGAGCAGTGATAAGCGGCAGGCAGCAGGACATGCTGCCACATGCGATGACTGAGTGTAACGCGAATTGTGGCACAAGGCGTGTGAGCAAAACTTTGCAATGCTCGCTGCCGCCACCGCCCCCAGCATGCCACCGCCAGCCGGGCGGCTGCCACATGATGTCCAGGGGCCCCTTGGGCGCATTGCAGCACACACATTGCGTTTGGATCGGTCCTCAAAGGCCTCTGGGCTGCACAGGAACGGCACAGGCGCCCACAGGCAGCCGTACATGGCGCTCGGCTGAGCTTGAGCAGTCCGGCGGCGCTGCCTAGCTGCCGAGCATCGCGATGGGGGGCATCAAGAACCGAGACGCCAAGCGCGCCGCCAACCGAGTGTAGTGAGGAGTCTGCAGCGCTCAGCAGCCGTGCTCGCGCACCTGCTGCATACCAGTGTGCCATACCTCATCCCGCAGCAGCTGAGCGCATCGCCCGGCCCTCTCCTGCCTGCAGCTCGAGCGGCGGCGGCGGCGGCAGCAAGGGCCCCGCAGTGCTCGATAAGCGTGGCCAGGAGCTTCCCTGCCCTCACTGCGACCGCATATTCAAGCAGTCTGACCGGCTGAAGCAGCACATCCAGAAGCAGCATGCCGACGTGGCAGCAGCGGCAGATGACGCAGCCGGCAGCACAGCGGCGGCAGCAGTGGCCGCCGCCCCGGCTGCGCCCAAAGTGCTGGCACCCAAGGCCGTTGCAGCGGTCAGCGCAGCCGCCTCGGCTGCAGTCAAGTCTGTGGCTGCCGCTGCGGCTCCCGGCAAGCAGCAGGGCAAGGCGGCCGCTGGGAGTGCGGCAGCGGCTAGTGGCAGCGGCGCATCTGGCGCTGCTGCAGCAGCGGGCGGGCCCAAGCTGATGGACATTGGCAGCAAGGCCGGGTGAGAAGCCCTGCTGCCGAAGAGTTGCGTGCAGCTCACGCAAGGAGTGATAACATCCGGCTGTTGTCGGCGTTGTTGTGCGCGGCCAGTCCACTTTTCGTGCGTGCCAGCTGCGGTTGCGCAATGATGTGCACACATCCCAGCAATGTTTCCCTCCTGCCTGCAGCTGTCATGAAGCCAAGTTGCCCAAGCTGCTGCTGCACGAGTGCCTGCAATTGGCACTGCCGGCATTTCATGCCGTCACTCATCCCAGCGATCTCTCCCCCTTCCCTGCAGCTTCTATGAGGCCAAGTCGCCCAAGCTGCTGCTGCACGAGTGGTGCCTGCGGGAGAAGGTGCCGCGCCCGCGGTACCGCCCCACCGCCGCGGAGGGAGGCCTGTGGAAGTGCAAGGCGAGGGTTTTGGGTGGGGCGACATGCAAAGTGCGGTGGGGCAGTGGGTGGGTGCCGAAAGAGCGTGCACAGCGGGTACACTGTTTGCATCCCTCTGCAGGTGGTGCCACATCTTTGTTAAATGTTCTGTCCACCGTGCAGGTGGTGCTGCCGCACCCAAAGAAGCAGGAGTTGGATTGCGCCATGCTGCCGTGCTGTTCACTTTTATGTTGCTGTGCAGGTGGTGCTGCCAATGTCGGCTGAACACGAAAGGCCCAACTTTCTTCCTTGCAGGTGGTGCTGCCGCACCCCAAGAAGCAGGAGCTGGATGTGGTGGTGTTTCTGGATGATTCTCAGGTGCTGCGCTGCGCTGTGCTGTGCTGTGCTGTGCTGCGCTGGGTCGCGCTGAGGTGATGCCGTGCTCTGGGTGCTTTCGTTTGCTGCACGGGCACGATTTCGGCGCCGTGCTGGGCCTGCTGTGCTTGTTGTGCCTGGGGTCCGCATGAGAGAGGCAGCACGTGCATCAGATGGCATTGCTTGATTCCCTCACCGGAAGCCCTCCTTGCCCTGCCTGCAGGCTGCCCCAACTGAAGAGGAGGCTGAGCAGCGAGCGGCGGTGGCTGCCCTGCACCGAGTGCAGGTGTGGCGGCCAGCGCGGCTAGTGGAGGAGGGGGCTCAGGGGCGGATGGCGCTATTCAAACAGATCCCCCTTACCGCCAGCCAGTGCGGCTAGGGAGGGAGGGACTCAGGGGCGGTTGGGGCTCTCATTCAGACCCCCCTCACGGTGCTGCTGTGGCATGCAGCAGCAACAGCAGCAGCCGCAGCAGCAGCAACCGCCGCCGCCGCAGCTGCGCTGCAAGGCTGCGCATGCTGTCTTAACTGCGCTGCGCTTGTTTGGCCGCAGGGCGACCGCGCTTTGGACCGCATCCTGCCGCGGCCGTACGTGGCGCAGTGGCGGGACCTGGAGCAGCAGGTGGGTGCCTGGCTGGTTCCTCACTGTATTTTGTGGGGATTCGGCTGGCAGCGATGTGCAGCAGATGGATGTTCGATCTGTTGGGCGACCGGCTGCAATCTCCAGCAGTTGGCCTGGCGATGCAACTGGGTTGTGGAGCTGTCTGCGCTGCCCCGCCCTGTGGACTTGAATGCCACAGTCCCATCCCTGCATCATCCGTGAACTGCCCACCCGTCTGCCCCACCCTCCCCGCCATGCAGCACCAGGAGCGACAGCAGCGTGCAGCCCAGGCAGCGGAGCGGCAGCGCCAAGCGACGGAGCGGCAGCGTGCGGCAGCGGAGCGGCAGCAGCCTGCGGCTGTCATCATGGCTGACGACAAGCGCAAGTGAGGGCGGTTGGTTTGCTGCTGGGGTGATGGTGGGGTGGTGCAAGTCAGGGCACCTGGGCTCAACCAGTGCGCGTGGGTCGTGCTGGACTGCTGGTTGGGCTGGTGGTTCTGCAAGCTTTTGTACGCTGGCCAATCATGCGCTCGTGGATGTGCCCGTGATTTGAACATGCAAGGACTGATGGAAGCTTTTCTCACCTTGGGCTCGCAGGCTGGTGGAAGGCATCATTTCGGAGCTGCAGGCCGAGGCAGGCGTCAGCGGCAGCGGCAGCGGCAGCCTGGCTCCCGACGGCACCAGCAGCGGCGGCGGCGACGGGTGGTCCAGCTTGGATGCGCCAGCGGGCGCTTCTGCTGAGAGCACAGCCGCACTAACTGAAGAGCTGGTGCTGCTTGGGTTTGGCCAGCAGGATGCGGCGGCGGCAGTGGCGGCGGTGGGCAGCACGAGCGGCGGTGCACCCAGCCTGTCTGATGCCTTGGACTGGTTGTGTGTGCGGCTGCCGGAGGAGCGGCTGCCCAAGAACTTTGCTCCTGGTGGGTTTGTCGGGCTGATGGCTAGCTGTCGCAACAGAGCCTGTGCTTGCATCTCAGGGCTAGCCCCCTTGCGCACGTCTCTTGGCAGTGCGAGGTGCCCAGAGACTTTTTTTCCGCAACACCCCACCCCACACCCCTGCCCACACAGGCGCGGCCGGCAAGCCGGTCACCATCATTCGCCGCGNGCGGCGGCAGCGGCAGCAGCCTGGGCCCTGCCAGCCGGGGAGGCAGCTTCGCCACCGGCCTCGACGCTGCTGCAGAGGCTGCAGAAGCCGCGGCTGCAGCGGAGGGCTTGCTGGAAGACCCGGCAGTTGCTGAGCTGGCGCAGTATGGCTATCCGCCAGCAGAGGCAGCCGCCGCTCTGGAGCAGACGGGCGGGCACGTGCACCGCGCTCTGACCGTGCTGCACGCCCGCCTGGCGGCTGCTGCCACGGGTGGCGACGGCGCGGCGGCAGCGGCGGCGGCGGTGGAGGTGGCGGCGGTTGCCAGCTCAGCGGCAGCTGCCGACGAAGCTGCCTTGGAGGAGTGGGCTGAGGAGCGCACGGCGCTGGAGGCCATCTACGGCGGCGATGCAGCCTTCCCTTCAGAGCAGCACACCAGCCTGCAGCTGCCGGTCGAGCTGACGTCAGCGGCGGCCACAGCGGCGGCCGGCGGGCGGCACGAGCTTCGCCTGCAGCTCGATTTTCTGGCCCCCAGCACAGCGGCCGGCGGGGCGGCCTACCCGCAGGCAGCGCCTGTTGTGGGCCTGCGGGCGGAGGGCGTGCCAGCTGGCGCGCTGCTCACGCTGACGCGCCAGCTGGCACAGCGTGCTGCTGAGCTGTCGGGGCACCCCATGGTGTACGAGCTCGCCTCTGCAGCCACAGAGCAGCTGGAGAGCTGCCTGCTGCGCCCGCTGCCGCTGGCGCAGCTGCTGCCGCCGGCCGGCGGCAGCGCGGCCGCCAGTCGGGAGGGCACCGCTGTTGACCTGGCACAGCAGGCAGAGCAGGCGCTCCGGCTGGAGCACATTGCCAATACAGTCATCCCCGCAGCAGAGCCGCACCGGCGGCGGCGGCAGGGCGCCGGCGCCAGCAGCCTTGACGTCGCAGCCGAGAGCCGGCGGCTGGCAGAGCAGCAGAGGAAGCTGGACAGCGGAGCGGAGCATGCCGCTATGCGCGGCGTGCGCGCTCGCCTGCCGGCTGCAGCGCAGCAGCAGGACCTGCTCTCACTGTGTGCCAGCCGGAGGGTGGTGGTGGTTTCCGGGGCCACNCGGCTGCGGCAAGTCCACGCAGGTGGGTGCTGGGGGTGTGGTGGCGGGTGTTGATTTGACTTGTAAGCATCAAACCCCACTGGCTGCGGCAAGTCCACGCAGGTGGGTGCTGCGGGTGTAGTGGGCAGGTGGACTGGGGAGTGCTGGAGTGAGGGGGGAGTGCCGGCACGGTGGCGGATGCCGCAGCGCACATGTTGGCTGTAAGGGCCAACTACATGCGCTACTGTGCTGATGGAAGCTGATCCGTTTTGCGTTTCCATGCTTTTCGTTGTCCGCAGGTGCCCCAATTCCTACTGGAGCAGGCCATCGCCGGCGGCTCCGGCGCCGCCTGCAACATCATCTGCACGCAGCCGCGGCGCATCAGCGCTGTGGGGCTGGCCACTCGTGTGGCGGCTGAGCGCGGAGAACAGGTGAGCCCTTGGCTAGTAGTGGTAGCTTTGTTCGATTTAGTTTCACCCAGCCACGGCGCATCAGTGCAGTGGGCCTGGCCACTCGTGTGGCGGCGGAGTGTGGCGAGCAGGCGGGTCCTCAGGTGGTGGGATTGCGCTGAGAAGCGCTTCAGTTGCGTCCTGCAGATGAGATACGAGAGACAAGTTGCGGAGGGCCACGCAGCTGCTGCTGAAGGGCCAGACGCAAAAAATGCAAATGCTGCTGGGCTCCAGTGGATCAATACTACGCTAACAGTTGTGTCGTTTTGCCCTGCAGGTGGGGGCCACCGTGGGCTACTCGGTCCGCCTGGACTCCAAGCAGTCCGCCCGCACGCGCCTGCTGTTCTGCACCACGGGTGCGCTCCCCACCTGCTGCAGCTGGTGCCCTGCTGTTGTTGCGGTGCGGTTGTTGCCGTGCGGGTGCGGTAGCAAATATGATGCAGCCAATGCACTGCCGCACCAGCAAGTAAGGTTATTGCATGCCATGCCGTCTGTCCCTGCCCTGCAGGTGTCCTGCTGCGGCGGCTGCTGGGCGATCCCTCGCTGAGCGGTACCACCCACGTGGTCCTTGACGAGGTAAGCTCAGGATTCACTAGGCTGTGCTGGGCTGGCTTGCATTGCACTTGCGCTGAAACGGAATGAAAGGCGAGATGGGAATGCGGGTGGCAGGTTGGCTCGCCTCTGATTGCAAGGTGCAACACAGCAGTTGCTTTTGCCACCTGCCGCAGGTGCACGAGCGCAGCATCGAGAGCGACCTGCTGCTGCTGCTGCTGCGCGGCCTGCTGGAGTCGGGTRGGGCCAGNATTTGTCCACTCNTTTTATTGCTCCTGTACTGCTGCTGCCNAAAAAACCTNGCGCTCCTGCTGCTGCTGCTGCCGCTGCTCGTGCTTCTGCTGCTGCGCGGCCTGCTGGAGTCGGGTGAGGAGGCAGCGCACTGTAGTCACGGCGGGTTGTCGATGTTTACTGCAGCTCCCTGGCATGCTGTTGCTGAGGGGCCTGCTGGAGTCGGGTGAGGGCCGGATTTTTTTTCACTCTTTTCCTCCTGTCCTGCTGCTGCCAAAGAACCCTGGTGCGCCGCCTGCTGCTGCTCGTGCTGCTGCTGCTGCTGCGCGGGCTGCTGGAGTCGGGTAAGGCTGAGTAGCATTGTAGTCACAGTGTGATGTCATTGTAAGTGTAACTGCCTGGCATGCTGTTGGTGTGCGGCCTGAGTCGGGTAAGGGCCCATCCGGGCCTGCGGACCATTGCACATGCCTGCTACTGTGGATGCTCGCGTGTTTGCCCGGCAACCTCCCTTCAACCCCAAATCATGCCCCGCTACTGCTGTGTGTTGCCACTTCCCTGCACCCCCACAGGACGCAACCCCGGCCTGCGCGTCGTGCTCATGTCTGCAACCGCTGACGCCGGCCTGACTGCCGTCTAATGTCCAGCAACCTGCCTCACCGTTCCACATGCTCGTGCCTTCCCCTTCCCCACAGGCCGCAACCCGGGCCTGCGTGTAGTGCTCATGTCTGCAACCGCGGATGCCGGCCTGTTTGCGGGCTACTTTGAGACGGCGCTGCGCGAGCCGGCGGGGCAGCTGACCATCCCGGGCTTCACGCATCCAGTGACGGGTGGGTGGTGGAGCGTTGATGCTCTGTTTTGGGCTGTACTGGTCCCTGGAGTCGACAGCGTGCTCATCAGCAAGGCATGCCTGCCTCAAATCCCGTCCTCGGTCAAAACATTTTCCTCCCCTCACCCCACCAGATCTTTTCCTTGAGGACGCACTAGAGTCCACCGGCCTGCTCATCGGCAAGTCCTCCAAGTGGGCCAAACGCTCCGGCAGCGGCAAGCAGGGCAAGGACGGCTCAGCGGGCAGCGGCGATGCAGCAGGCGGCGGCGGCGGCGGAGCAGCTGCGGAACAGGACGGCGGCGGCGGCGGCGCCGGCAGCGGCCTGGGGCAGTACAGCGAGCAGACGCGCATCTCTCTTTCCAACGTAGATGAGAGTCTGGTCAATACCGACCTGATAGAAGCCCTGGTGGCACACCTGATTTCCAGCCGCGGCCAGCAGCAGCAGCAGCAGGCGGGCGGCGGTGGCAAGCGGCGGGGCTGCGGCGACGATGACGCAAACGCCATCCTCATCTTCGCTCCTGGTGGGTGGGCGGGGCTGGAGTTGGGTTTCATGTGCGCTGCTTAGCAGCAGCCACGTGCACGGCTGTCCTGGTGGTGCCTGGTTAACATTGCAGGAGCCGCAAACCGCCCTTCAGCGGTATTATGCCGCTGCAATGCCCTTACCTGCTATGCTGAACCGGCTATTCCTACATTTCAGTGCATGCGTAATGCCAATGCAGGCGCTGATGAGATCAGCCGCATCTGCCGCACGCTCTCTTCCTCGGGGCNTGTGGCTGCTGCAGCCGGCGGCGGCGTGCAGGTCGGTAACGGCTGGTGTTATTGGTTTGATTCCTGCAATGAGCAGCACCCGTGTTGCCGGCACCTCTAAAGTCATTTTGTGGCTTTGGAAACCTATGCAGTCTCCGCTGTTGCCGTTGAGGTGCAGTCGGAAGCATTGTTAGCGTGCCCCCGCTCCCCTGCAGGTGCTGCCGCTGCACGGCGGGCTGCCGCCCTCGCAGCAGACTCGGGTGTTTAACCGGCCGCCCAAGGGTGAGGTGTTTTGGTCTTTTTGGCACATGCTGGCTCAACAGCGTGAGACATGCTTTGACACGTCGCAAAGTGCTGCTCAATTAAGGCACATTCTTGTGGCGGTGCTCCAACCCAAGCCCCAGCTGTGCCCTCTCGCTTGCTGCTCAGGCACCGTGAAGATCGTCGTTTCCACAAACGTGGCGGAAACGTCCATCACAATTGACGATGTGACAGCCGTGATAGACACAGGCCGCGTAAAGGAGATGCGGTTCGACGCGTCCCGGGGCATCGCGCGCCTGCAGGAGACGTTTGTGTCGCAGGTGGGTGTCAAGTGGTTGGGTGCTGGTGTGTGGAATTGCTCCTGGTATAGTTTGGCTGATAGACATCGGCTGTAGGGTTTGCATTGCTGGCTGGAAGCAGACAGGGGCGCCTGCAGGAGACGTTCGTTTCACAGGTGGGTGGTTCTATGGAAGGAGTGGGTGGGTGCTGCATGGTGGTTGTCCATGCTGGGCTGGACAAGCACTGGCGTTGCCACAGGCGGACAAACACATGCCGCACTGCCAGCCCATGCACATGCCATGCCAAGCGCCCGCCGCCCAATGMCTCTCCACCCCTCCCCTTTCCCCACCACCCCTTCCCACAGGCTGCGGCGCAGCRGCGGCGCGGCCGCGCCGGCCGCGTGCGCCCGGGCGTCTGCTACCGCCTGTTCTCTCGCCACACCTGGGGCCGCATGCCGCGGGACACGCCGCCGGAGATTGCGCGCGCGCCGCTGCAGGTGGGAGGCAGTTAGCTGGCGGTTTTTATCATGCTTAAGTTAGTACTTTTGGCGTTTGATCCATCAGGCAGAGATGCGTGCGCGCCGCTGCAGGTGGGAGGCGATTCGCATCAAGCCTGCGATACATGATGGTGCTTACGCGCCGCGAAACGCTTCATGAGCTGATGCGAAAGGACTCGTGGGCTTTGCCCCAGCAGCACGCCTGGCAATGAGGACGCCTTGTCCCGGCTGGATTTGCAAACTCTCTCATCATCCCACCATGCAGGCGCTGGTGCTGGACGTCAAAGGCATCCTGGGCGCGGCGGCGGACGTGCCAGCGCTGCTTGCCAAGATGATCACCCCGCCAGAGCCCAAGGCGCTGCAGCAGGGTACGTTCCATTCCATTTTCGGATTTACAGTCTGCATACCCGCAACGGAGCTTGCGACACAGTTCTTTGTCCTGCGCCACGGCGGGCCTTCAGGCTGCCTGGCTTTGACTGAGGCAACGCTCCTGTGAAGATAGCGTGGCAGGCCCATACTGCTTGTGCTGATCAAGCATGCCCCAGCTGCATGCAATCCCTCCCGCACTCTCCCCTGCCCTGCACCGCAGCCCCGACCTCGCCGCGCCTCATCGGCGCCCTGGTCGCTGCCTGATCGTTAAGTCCCTGAATCGCTGCCGACCCAAACACTGCTTTCTGACCTTCAAACATGCTGCCTGCCCTTCGCCGCAGCCCTGACCTCGCTGCGCCTCATTGGCGCCCTGGACTCCGCCACGGGGGCGCTGACACCGCTGGGTCAGCACCTCACTCGCATGCCCTGCGACCCCCGCATCGGTAGGCTGGCCTTGCCTGGTTTTGCACCCCACGTAGTGTGCAAGTCGCTTTGTTTAGCCCCTTGCACTCGCCATGTACCTGCCAGCAAGGTGTCGCCCTCCTGCCTGCCTGCCTGCCTGCCCTGCCCAGCCCACCCTTCTGCCCACAGGCTCCCTGTGTCAATTGCCCGTTCCCCCCTGCCCCATGCGCTGCAGGCAAAATGCTGCTGTACGGATCGCTGCTGCGCTGCCTGGACCCCGTGCTCACCATTGCTGCGGCCCAGGGCTGGGGCCGGCCCGTCTTCTGGTCAACGCCCGACAAACGCGACGAGGCGAGTGTATAAGTGTATATTCTTTGCATATTCTGCTGCTTGGATGCTCTCAGGGCTGGGGCCGGCCCGTCTTCTGGCCCGTACTCGAAAAAACGAGCGGGACGAGACAAGTTTTCGTTGGACTTGCATGGCCAACTCTGGTAGATAGTCTCTTGCGTGAACAACCCTTGCTCTGCTGACTCACTGCCACTCCGCAGGCCGAGGCGGCGCGGCGCTCGGTGGCGGTGGCGGTTGCGGCCAGCAAGAGCGACCACCTGGCTGTGGTGGCTGCTTACAACTCGTGGCGGGCGGTGCTGGAAAAGGTGAGCCTTGTGCCTCGCCGCTAGCCGCCTCTGCTTTGATGAAGCGGCCGCCGAACGCAGCGAAGCAGGACAGCTTGATGCGCCGTTCACTCTGGCCCCATCAGCCCATGACTGTCTGCGCGTTTCGAACGTGGCTGTCTGGTGTAGGACGGGCGGCAAGCGGCGCACGAGTTCTGCGGGCGGTCCTTCCTGTCAGACCAAGCTCTAGAGGTAAGGCTTCGACTTTGTTCTTCCATCCTTTGGCTCTGAATCTCACCCTCCTGCAATGCACCTTGTGGGCTGGCCCTGCTTGATGGCCTCAACTGCCATCCAGTATTGGACTTGTTCATGTTTTGTCTTCCCCTGCAGGCAATCGACGCGGGGCGGCAGCAGTATGCGGAGCTGCTGGCTGACTTGGGATTCATCCCTGCTTCGTACGCTGCGCACGCTTCGGCTGCCGGCGGGCGGGGGCGGCGCGGCGGCGGCTACAGCTCGGCGGTCAGCAACCCGTACGGAGAGGGTGAGTGCGGCATTGGCTGAGTTGGCCTGATGCACATCTTGATGCAGTCAGGGCCGGCTACTTGTGCTGCTGCCCGTTTGCGTCCAACCTCTGCTTCATGAGAACTGCGCCCTGCGCCCTCCCTCTGTGCTGTGTTTTAGGCGGTGAGCGGCCGCTGCACGAGGTGGACGAGCGTTCAGCCTGGCTGCCGCAAACCTCCGTCTAACACGCACTGCTTTCTGCTCTCTCCTTATTTCCAGGCGGCGAGCGACCGCTGCACGAGGTGGACGAGCACTCAGCTTTTGCTGCTGCTGATACCACCATAACTTAACGACTGAAATTGCATGCGTTCCTATTAATTGCAGGCGGCGAGCGGCCGCTGCACGAGGTGGATGAGCATTCAGCCAACGCGCGCACCGTGAAGGCCGCGCTGTGCTGCGGCTTCTATCCCCAGGTCTGTGTGGCTGTCTTGTCTTGTCTTGTCTTGTCTTGTCTTGTCTTGTCTTGTCTTGTCTTGTCTTGTCTTGTCTTGTCTTGTCTTGTCTTGTCTTGTCTTGTCTTGTCTTGTCTTGTCTTGTCTTGTCTTGTCTTGGCTTGGCTTGTCTTGTCTTGTCTTGTCTTGTCTTGTCTTGTCTTGGCTTGTCTTTGCTTTGGGTCCTAGGCTTTGTCCAACAGCCTGGCACCAACCCCGAAGCTCAACTTCTTGAGAGAATGGAACCATGCAGTCATGCATGGTGAAGGCATCCCCAGGTCTGTGTTGCATGAACTGGATGTAGGTGTATCGCGCCTTGCTGCTGCACTGGGCGCATGTTTTGACCAGTCGCGTGTGCTTTCTTTGCTCTCCGCAGCTGCTACGTGTGGAGCACCCTGCCGCCAATTACACCAAGGGGCAATCCCGGCTAAACAAATTTGATCTTTCAATCAGTTCTGTTCATACTTTCTTCCTTCACAGCTGCTGCGCGTGGAGCACCCTGCTGCCAAGTACACGAAAGTGCACGGCGGCGCAGTGGAGGTGGACAGCGAGCCGCACAAGACCAAGTTCTTTGACCGGGAGAGGGGTGAGAGGCACCGCGTTGCATACTATCAAGAACGGCGGGGCTTATGCCTTGGGTCGCACCAGCAGCGGCGCCTGGCTGCCCTGCACCGGTGGRCTCGCCCATGGCGTCAAAATGGCTGCTGCTGCTGCTGCTGCTGCTGCTGCTGCTTAGATTGCACCCGCCATGCTTGTTTCACCCCTCTCTTCCTCTTCAGGCCGCGTGTTCCTGCATCCCTCCTCCGTCAACTTCTCCTGCGGTGGGTGCACAGCCTTTGGTGGTCAATCGCACGTATGCCGGATCAGCCGCTTGCGGCTTGTATCAGCAGCACTGTTGGCTGCATCAACACCTTTGGTCACTCACCGCGTCACCTGCACTGAATTTCACCTCCCTCCTCCTTTCTTGTGCCGCAGGCAAGTTTGAGTCGGGCTGGCTGGTCTACAGCGAGATTGTGGAGACGTCCAAGGTTGGTTTATTCTTCGNTTTTTTGGTATCCAGCGTTTTGTACCAGCGTCCAGCGCTCAACGGCTGCTGCGTCCCATTCTATCTGCACTTTGTCTGAAGCTTGGCCACGTCCAAGGTTGGTTTTGCGCATCGCAAGCGTTGCCTTAGCCCAGTCAGACTGCTGTGCTGCCTGCGGAACTGCGAGTGTGAGCAGGAGAGGTACGGTCAGCTGCCTGCTTCCTGCCCTTCCCTCGCTCACTGTTCTCGTGCGTGCACAACTGCAGGTGTTTGTGCGCGAGTCGAGCATGGTGCCTGTCTACGCGGTGCTGCTCTTTGGAGGTGGGTGCGGGGTTTTGAGTGGACTGTGCAGTTGGCCAACGCATGGGCAGAGCAGTGCCCAGAGCGAGCCTGTTGTGTGTGCGACATGGATCCAGGCTACTTGATTGGCAGGACAGCGGATGGACATGAACGGCCCATGTCGCAGATTCGGCGCTGTTTGGGAGAGGCATCACACCATCAGCTGAGCTGTGCTTCTCGCTGCAGGGTCCATTGAGGTGCAGCACGAGCAGGGCCCGCTGCTCTCTGCTTCAAACTCTTGAGCAGAAGATCCGCAATGTCTACTTCTTTTGTGTTTCTTTGCCGCAGGCTCCATCGAGGTGCAGCACGAGCAGGGGCTGCTGCGTGTGGACGGCTGGGCGCGCTTCAAGGCCCCCGCCCGCATCGCAGGCAAGCGTTGGGGCGGAGCGGGCGGCTTTCATGCAGAGGTGTTGGCGCACAGTGTGCAGTGCCAGCGGGCAGCGGCGGCAGCAGCAGTGGTGCCTTTACAACGTGCCACTTGTGTCCTGCTTCAAACTGACACGCCCAGGAAGCACGCAAACCACTCCGCGTTCACTTGCTCTGTGCAGTGCTGGTGCGGGAGCTGCGCAACGAGGTGTCCCGCCTGCTGGCCGCCAAGGTGAGAGTGTCGCTCCTGCAACGGTTGTCGTGAGGTCTCCCGTCGGTGAGGTTGTGGGGGCTGTGGGAATGTCCCGCCTGCTGGCCGCCAAGGTGATTAGAAGTGCTGTGGCTGTGCCTGCCATCACGCTTGTGCTGGGTGGCTGCAGCCTGGGGTCTCAAGTGGCAAACAGCCCCGACCAGTGAAACTTTCGTAAGCCAGTTCTTGTTTTCATTCAGTCGAACTGTGGCAGATTCCAGCCTTATCCTGTTCAGCAGCAGGCACCAGACTGCCCTGCATTGCAATGTGCAACCGGCACTCAGCTTACGCTCCCAGACGCTCCCTCTGCCGTTGCAGGTGGCGGATCCCAGCCTGGACCTGTCCCGCAGCAGTTGCAGCAGTCGCTAGTGTGTTTTCTTCTCCTTGGATCATCTCGAATGCTCTTGAGCTGCAGTATATCTCGCTTTGCTCCTGCAGGTGGCGGACCCCAGCCTGGACCTCTCTCACACAAAACACAAACCTGTTGAGTTGTGATTCTGCTCAGGTAGTTTGCAATTCCCTCTGCCGTTGCAGGTGTCGGACCCCAGCCTGGACCTCGCTAGAAGCAAGGTGGTGGAAGCCATGCACCACCTGCTGGCAACAGACGGCTTCTGAGCAGCCGGCAGCAGCTTGAGAAGAATAGCGAGCAGCAGAAGGTTTCTCAAGAGGCTAATTGTAGTGCCAGTGGCACTACGCTGTAGCGTCGAGCACAACGCCGCTCTGTCAGCAGCTGGCTGCCCGCCTGCTGCTTGCAACAGACGGCTTCTGAGCAGCGGATGAAGCAGCAGATGGCTTGAAGGCTAATTGGAGTGCCAGTGATGGCGCCCCCCTCATTCAGCTAGAGGCAGCCAGCAGCTGTCACATGCACTAGCAGCAGCTAGCGCACAAAGCTTCAAGCTTCCGCGCACATGCGGCTGCCAATCTTGATTCCTCAAGCGCATTCTTTACAATCCATTTGATTCGAGGCAACATGTGAAGCAGGGTCAAACAAATGCGATGGACTTTTGTGCATGCGTGTCGCAACCGGCAGCTATGAAAACAAAAGAAATGGAGGCAGCTGACTCCTGCTGTTCCCCGGGCAAATTCAGCGGGTGATCTGGAGGTGCGGCATGCGTTGTGACAGCAAGCCTAGCAAGTGCTCAGGCACGCTGGAATCATCAAGGTGCAGTCGGCGCAGGCGCGGCATCTGGGACAAGATATCCACGTCAGCAGAGGGCCAGACCATGCTGAGGTCACTACCCAGGCACAGGTCAGTCAGGCTGGTGGCGGCAGCCAGCGCCGGCGGCACCCTGGCCCAGCGGTTACGGCCCAGGTCTAGCACTTCTAGGCCTGTGTGGGGATGGGTAGGGGCGAGCTGATCGAGAGCTACAAGAGGAGCCACTGCATCCTGCATTCGAAAACCAGGCAATTGCCAGAGCGGCCAGTGGCGTTGCTGACGCTCCAGCATGGCAGGGCACGCTTCCGCACAACACACGCCCCCGTCAACTCACTGTGCAGGTAAGGGCCGGGTGGCAGCTCAGTCAGGGAATTGGCCGCTAGGCACAAGTAGGTGAGGCCTGTGCGGCTGGTGACGGCTGCAGGCAATGCCTCAGTCCAGAAGAAGAACGGCAGGTCCAGGCTCTGCAGCCGGGGCGCCTGCTGCAGCAGCACCTCAACCATCGGCTCTGGGCCGCCATCTAGGGAAGCGCAGCCGGACAAAGACAGGCTGGTGAGGTGCCCCAAGAAGGGACAGCCAACCAATGCAGGTGGCGACAGGCTGCTACTACAGATGGCCAGGCTACGCAGCTGGCTGGGCTGTGTGCTGGCTGGCAGTGCTGCCGCCACCAGCTGCTGCAGGCTGGGCATGTGCACAACAGCAACCAAGCGTAGCTCTTCCACCGTGCCGTCTGCCTGGTCGCAGCCCTCCACGGCGCAGCTTGCCAGCTCAGCGCCGCCGACCTGAAAATAAGTGAGCGGTGCTGGAGCGAGTTGCACACAGCCTTTGCAGATGGGCACTCGTCAGGCTTTGTATTGTGCAAAACGCCTAGTCGGCTACAGACGCCATTGTTAATGCACACTTCTGTTACACAAGCCAAGATTGGGTGGCAAGGGCACTGCCATGCCCACCGCCAGCCGCTCCCAACCCCGTTCTGCGGCCCCTGCTCAATGCATGCCGTCTAACACACCCACACCTGAAGGCTGCTCAGAATGTCAGCGTAGCTATCGACTCGGCAGCACTCCAGCTGCGGCAGGCGCGCCAGCAGCTGCTGCAGGTCAACTTGCAGCGACCCATCCTGCCGCTGTTCCACCCAGCCCAGCTGGCGCAGCCGGGTCAGCGGCAGCACCGTGCTGAGCTCAGGCAGGGCACTCCCACTAGAGCAAGTCAGATATGTCAGCTGCGTCAGGCGCTGCAGTGCTGTTCCAAGCCTTGCGGGAAAGGCAGTGAAGCGAAGCTCCAAAGACAGCAGCTGGGGCATCCTGGACAGAGCCGCAACAGCGCAGCGGGGCAGCTTGCCATGGCAGTCCAGCGCCAACTCGGTCAGACTGCTCAGCCGCACCAGCGCTGCTGCCGCAGCTGCATCCACAGACGCCCATTCCAGGTGCAGCCACTCGAGGCTGGCGGTGCTGAGCTGCGCCAGCACGCTGCTGCCCAGCTGCCACTCGCTCGCGCCGTCAGCTGCCAGCTGTTGCATGTCAATAATATCCCACTCCTGATTCTCGTCCGCTATCATCTGGCTGTAGAACAGGCGCTGCACAAATCCGCCAATGAGGCGCAGCAGGCGGGCCTTGGCGGCAAACCACTGCGGCGCCTGGCCCTCCGTGGCTGACTTTTGCAGTGACGTGGCTGTCAACTCTAAGGACCGCCAGACGGCTGGCTCCGAGTAAAACACGCCGTGCCAGCGGCGGCAGACCAGCGTGATTGCCGGCTGCTCGTGGGGTGCAGCAGAAGGGTGGAGTTGGGTGCAGCGCCATGGGGGAGCGGCGACGGCGGCCCATAACCCGCCCCCCCAGCGCTCACCCCTGCCTGCCGCCCGGCGAGCGCGAAGATCCTGCCCAGCAGTACGTCGGGCAGCGACTCCATCGAGACGCCGACACAGGGGGCGGACGGGCTCTCAGGATGGCCGAGCGCTGGGCGGTCAGAGGAGGAGCAGATCAAGTGACGGCTGGCGTCGCCAGCATGGCCTGGGAGCATGGGTTCTAAACCGCGCTGCGCCACGCCAGCGTCGCTGCTGACACAGCGGAGCGGCGATCGACTCCCGGCGATCGACTCCCCGGGCCTGCTTCCTTCAGAGCTGCCCAGCCAACATAAACCGCAAGTGTTTTACGTCCCTGTTAATGTTGTCATTCATGAGAGTGGATCGAGCGGCACGCGTGGCACCCCTTTGTTGCCAGCTCAGTAACCGCTGCCCTCGTGCACCCCAGCTATTGATAAAGGACCAGCCCCACTTCCATGCGAACCCTTTACAACTCATGAATTCATGGCAACATGGCCAGGTACGTGCATCAAAGGGAGATAAAATGAGGCATCAACATCGCAGGAAGGCGGGACCAGGCATGTAACTGGCTGCCGCCGCCGCCGCCCGCTCCCCTCCTTGCTGCAGGGCTGGCACTCTCGGCTGTTGCCCAGTGCGGGCACGCTGCGGAGCGCTCAAGGTTCGAGTGAGCACCCCGCAGCATGCCGACTCACACCGGCCCCTGCACCCACACAAACTCCTCCAGATATGCCGACTCATCGGGCGGGCTGGCCCCAGGCGTCACCCCACTGGAGCAGGAGGCTGAGCAGGAGTAGACGGCAATGGTGCCCCAGTCAGGGGCGGAGGAGTCGTCGGCGGGCACGCCCAGGTGCACAATCAGCTGCGGGTGCGGGCATGGGGAAGGGCAGCAGTGCAGTTGCTTTTCGGAGATCGATTGTGATGTGCACACAACGCAACACATACAGCATGCACCGCCTGCTCGCAGAAAGCTTGGGACATGCCCATTACAAAAGCAATTGTTTACACGCACCTGCGGCATGACCTGGAACTCAAACTTGCGGGGCGCGCCGCAGTGCTCGCACGGCGGGATGTCGCCTGCGTTCCAAGGCATTCACTTTCCATTTTCAGGTTTACAGGCTGCATATCCACAATGGAGCTTGCAACACAGATCCCCAGGAGGGCTGCAGTGGCGGCAATCAGGGAGATGAGGCTGTGGCCACGAGTTGGCACAGCACGTGCAGCTTGCAGTGAGCACAGCGCACAGCGGGGCAAGCTGCAGTCCGCAGCATGCGCAGCAGAAGCGCTGTCCTTGGATTGAAGTGCCGCCGAGCGTCACAAACATCTCATCGACTGAATTAATACATGCTGTTCGGCGCTCACCTGCTGCGGGGATGCGCTTGCAGCTGGGCCACAGGGGGCGGGCGGCGGCGTCAAAGCAGTACCGCAGGCACTGCGACGGCTCCTTGCCCACCTGCAGGGCAGCGAGCAATGTGGCAAGTTGGGTCAATAAGCCAGTGCCTGGGCAGCCAAGCCATTGCCCTGCTGCCCCAAGCCAAGGTTCTGCAAGCAAAAATTGTGGCACAGCAGAGCTCCGCAAGCCAAAGCCAAAGCTCTGCAAACTTGCAGGGCAATGGCCAGTCCGCGCCCTTCACTCACCCGCGCCTGGAAGGCCGCAAAGCGTTCGCTATGCAAAGCTAAAATACCCACGCAGGGAAGAAGCTTTGAGCCGTGCAAACACCACTCACCCGCACCTGGAAGGCGGCAAAGTGTGTCCACAAAAAAGTCAAACTAACCCGCACAAAGCCACACCCGTCAGCCAGCACCCATTCCACTCACCCGCGCCTGGAAGGCGGCAAAGTGGCGCTGCTCCGGCGACACCCGCTCCTCTAGCTCATCCACCAGCGAGCCCGGCAGCTCCTCTTCACTAGGCTCCTCGCCCTGCAATAGCGAGCAAAGCAGATGAGCATTAGGCCAGAATGGGATTTTTTAGGGTGTGACACTTGCTCCTCCAGCTTGTCAACAAGCGAGCCTGGCAGCGCCTCTTCGCAGCGTTCTCGCCGTATGACAGCCAAGGAGTCGAGGGANTTGAGGTATGTGTTAGTTATGTGAGACATCAGATGGGTGCAACAGAAGGGGCTGGCCAAGGCTCCCTACTGTGTACGTTGTCTGTGTAGGCAGCGTAAGTGGGTAGCAATCAAGCTGCCCGCCAACGACCGCCCCATAAACTACCACCACAGTGCAGCAGCACAGCACAGCACAGCATGACCCGCACATGCGCCGCCGCTGCCTTGTACTGCTGCACCAGCTGGCGTACGTGCTCGTCCCGCCCCGCCCCATCATCATCGCTATCCGCTGCCTCCGGCTCAACCACTAGCTCCGCTTCGGGGAACAGCCGCGGCGGCACTTGCAGCAGCGCCGCCAGCGCGGCTGTACTGCTGTCGCCGCCGCCGCCGCTGCCGCCACCCACTGCCGCCTCTTGGGCTGCCAGCTCCTGCTGCGAAGCCGAAGCGGCAGAGGACAGTCCGGGGCCGACCCCGGGGCTCTCCCCAGTGCCCTCCTCCGCTGCACCGTTGGCGGGCGCCTGCTGCGCCTGCTGTGCCTGCTGTGCCTGCTGCTCGTGCTCCAGCACCCGCCACCTGTCGCGCGCCAGCGAGGCGCGCCGGTCGTCCTCTGCGGCACAAACATAGAGCTGGTCTCATGGCAATATACACAACACACAATGGGTGCTGGTCGCCCTGCCCCAACACCCAGCCTAGTCAAGCCAATCGTTTCCGACACACCCAGCTCACCCGGCAGCTGCGGCGGTCGCACATCCGTCTTTTTGGGCGGCTCGGGAGGGTAAAAGCGGTTGGCACGTGGCAGCTGGCACCGCAGCGCGCGCACTGCGATTGCACGGGGCAGCAGGAAAGAGGCTGTCAGCTGAGGGCTGAAGAGGAGCAGCCAGGAGGCTGCAGGCAGGGCAGCCATTTCTCCGCACACAACCGCAGCTAGACACAAACCCAGCCCAGCCATCGGCGCGCACTAGGCATCCTTGGGTGACCTCGTGCCCGGCCATCCCTTGGCGTGCTGTTTCTTTTTCCGCCCCACCTGTGCCCGCCTGCGCCAGCTTGTCTCCGTCCGGGGAGATGAAGAGAGACAGGGTGCGGTGGAAGGCATCCGGGTTGTCGTCAACTGGGGCGTACACCTGGTGATAAAAGGGTGCAGAGAGGCATGGGGAATAGTTGGCAAGCGTGCATGCGACATGCCCGCTGCAGCAAGCGGCCTGCATGGATCGTCAGCAATGCACAATTTTAGGCAGCGAACAGCTTGCACAGGGTTCCTACAGCGACATGCGCTGCAGCTGGCAAGCAGCAGAGAATATAGAAGTGAGACGCACCTGCAGCAGGAACTCCAGTGGCTTGCCGGTGACGCGGCACGTCAGCTGGTCGGCCGACGGCAGGTGCAGCGGGTCCAGCCAGGCGGGGCGGCCGCCCACCTGCGTGCAGGGTGCAGAGTCCACAGGTGGAGAGTTGAGCGACAGGTGCTGCAGGGCTGGACCAGCCGCGCTTGCACAGCATGTGCAGCAGCTTGGCAGAGCATGGCCAACCGCTGCTACGACAGGCGGCACCATTTCAGAGCGGCAGATCCAAAGCTGCCAGCCCTTTCGACCGCTCTGGGTGAACTCCTCCCGCCCGCCTATGCCCGCATGCTTGCTAGCCCCGGCAACTTCAGCAGCTTTTCAACTGCCTACCTTGCTGGGGAAGCGGTGGCGCAGCAGGTCGGCGCGCTTGCGCGGCGGCTCCACAAAGCCTAGGAGGTACTCGCACTCGTCCCCCTCCTCCTCGGCATCAGAGTCCGTAGGCGGGTCTTCACGCGGTGGTGCCGGCATGGCCCTGCGGGTGAGGGGCAGCGGAGGCCGGTGGCGGCGCAGGGGGTTGGCGGCGGCGGCGGCAGGGCGGGTGGCGCCGGAGCGCTCGACGCAATGCTCAATGCCTTCCTTGCATCCTCTTGCGTATCTGAGCAGCGTAGGAGTGGCCGCAGATGCGCCGCCGTGTGCTCGGTGGCGGCGGCGGTCGCTCAGTGACAATTGGCGCTTTGATTACAATGCATGCGCTCACCTGCGTCCCCAAACGTGCGCTGCAAGCGTCCAACGCGGGCCCGAGTCAGGTGGCGGCGCGCAGTCAGCCGGTGCGCGTCTGCAGGCCTCTGGCGCAGAGAAATAGGTTCACGGGACAATCGGCACGCGATTGTGACAGCGATCAGCGCGTGAGGCGGCCTCCCTCTCATGCTGTGCAGACGCCGCTGCCGCCGCTCGCCGCCACGTGGCAACTGCATTCTGGTGGACGATCACAGTCCCCTCGTCGCCTTGCGCTTGGATGCCCATAACGGCTGCACAGCCAGAGACAGTGCATCCTTATCATGCTTACAAAAGTGAGGGTGGTGGGCGGTGATGAGGCGAGAAACCGCACAGACACAGGTCAAAAGCAAAGCATGGCGCACAAAAAGCGGCGTGGAGGTTGCCCTGTTAGTATTCACTGCTGGGGCAAGAGCAGTTCTGCAACAGTTCATGACAACTGGGTGATGAAGGGGGGCAGCACAGCTTGGCTGCATGCTTGGCTGCCATCAGGCGCCGGTGCGCGCTTTCACACATTCAGGCTGCTGCAGCTGGACGTTGCCCGGCTGGCTTACTGGTGGCATTTTGGAGCAGCCACACCATCACATCCTGGCGCCTCGCTGAGACATCCAGCTGCTTAGGGGTCGGCCGTTTCATCCAGCTCACGCCTTGGGCTTGACCTCGTTAGCCAGCGGCTGGCCGGCGGCGCACGCACGCAGATTCTCAATCTGCACACGGGCGGACGCGCGCTGAAGGGACGCTGGATTGAGGACGCTCTGCAAGCTGCCGCGGGCACGGCAGCTGCGGTAGAGCGCAGGTCACCCACATGCAACGCGTGCTTTGTATCACTGCAGTCAGTACACTGCCAAGCATTTATGCAGCTGTTCATCAGTGCAATCACTGCACAGATTACAGGGGCGCCGCTGCACAACTGTGCCAGTGCAGCAGCACAGCCAGCCTTCAGCAGCCCACCGTGGTGTCGGCGATGTTGCCCAGCGCTTCCTTGGTGGCAAAGGCAGAGTGCGGAGTCAGGATGACCTGCACAGTGGAGCGTTGAGAGCTGCATCAGTGCGGGCAGTCGGGACAAAGGGCGAGCGCTGTGGCTGGCGAGCCCTGCCATGCTGCTGTTTATGCAACCTGCTGCCGCCATGCGGGCTGCTGAGCAGCTCCAGCACATCCATGCGTACAGGACCACACGCTGATCACTTGATACGATTGTCAGCAGCTGCCCTGCACCTGAGGGAAGCTTTCCAGGTACTGCCCAGCGGCGGTCCCACCATGCGACTAAACCCAAAGAACCCCACTAACACTGGACGGCTGAGGACGCGATTTTTATCCAATGACGCAGCTGCCCCACCTGGGGGAAGCTCTTCAGGTAGGACCAGCGGCGGTCCCACTTGTGCATGCGGTCCTTGGTGGACACTTCCACCCAGTCCTCATCGAAGAGCCGGCTCTCGTCCTCGTAGCTGCAACGAGAAATGACAGCGCACTTCCCGCAATGCAATGGTGTATAGGCTTTCAAACGACAATACAGATGTCATCGACCCCAGGCGCTATGACGCGGCGCGCACAGACGCACACATGACAAGCGTGCCGCGTGCCACCCAAACTATCAAGTGTTGTTCCAAAACAAGAACACTCACACATCCATGCCCACCGCCGCAATCGTGTTCTGCTCCAGTGCAACAATCAGCGCGTTGGTGTCTGCGCAGGCGTGAGGTCGGCAGTCAAGGCAGGGCCCCGTCAGCAGAGCGCTCTTGTGCACACTTGATGGAGCTATGCCCGCTGTCGGAAGGGCAGCAAATGATATGCAACACTGCATCCAGAACCCACCGATGAGGCCGCCGCGGCTGACGTTGATCAGGATAGAAGTGGGCTTCATCATGCCCAGCCTGCAAATGGCGGGCAAATGGCAGCTCAGCTCACCGCCGCCTGGGTGCGCACCCTGCATGCAGCACGCAGGCACAGCCTGGGTGCCGCAGGCGCATAGAGGAGGTAAACACTTTATGAGCATGCCTGCTGCAGGCTTTCTCACCGCTCCGAGTTCATGAGGTGGAAGTTGGACTCGAACAGCGGGCAGTGCAGGCTGACCACCTGCGGCCAGGCAGCGCACAAGCAGCAAAGGGCATTTGGCACGGCATGGCAAGCTGCCACATGGCAGTTGGCACAGCATGCCCTTGGTTGGGCAGTCTGCAGCTACCCCGTGCAGGGCTACCACAGCCCGTCGCAGTGGCTAGTGGACCGTCAGCAGTGACCAGGCANGGTGGGGGGCNTTGTGCAGCAGAGCGAGGCTTGGTGCAGGCANGGTGGGCATCTGCTGATGCAGCACAGCACAACACCCAGCAAGCAACCAGTGCAGGCTCCAAGATTCAGTGTCAGTGTCAACTCTGTTTGCAAACCCGCTCACATCCGACTCCTGCAGCAGCTGCTCCAGGGACACATACTCAGCGCCTGCGGGCAGGGGAGACGAGGGCAAACTTCGCCTCACATAGTGCAACTGTTTGCAGGCTGGTCGCCCNTGGGGGCCCATGATGCTGCGGCACAGCTTGTTCACAGCCTCCGGATGCATCCTCTTGGTGACTGATCTCAGCAAATGTGCGCACACGCCTATGCAGGACTGCCACGGCTGAGGGCTCACGAGGCAGGCCCATGGCAACAGAGGCTCCCCCAGTGCCTTTGCCTCCTCAGAGGGGTAGGGGTCGTGCTGGCTGCCTGGCGTTAAAATGTCCCACTTGGATGCCAGCCATGTATAACCCTACGTAAGAATTAGAAGCTCACCCAGCGCCTTGGCCTCATCAGAGGGGTAGGGGTCGTGCGCCAGGATGCGGCCGCCCAGGCATTGCAGCAGCTTGATGAACTGCGGTGTAGAGGAGTGAGAAGGAGAGAGGTCAATGGCAAGCATAGTGGCGGTTGATGCGGCCGCCCAGGCAGCGCAGCAGCTTGATGAACTGCAGAGGTAAACAGATGCGAACACAGTTTGCACACAAAGCAACGGCAACCGCAGTTGATAAACTGCAGCGTCGCAGGGGCAAAATTGCATGAGCACGGCAATAAATTCAAGCCGAACAGCGCCGGCAAGGATGCTGTGGCCGCAGCTGCGCAGCCGCTGCCAACCATTGGGAGCCAAACCCAGAAGCAGCAGCTCGCCTCAATGGCAATCTTGCCGGTGCTGCACCAAGCAAGCCCCTCCCTTAGCCAGCGGGACACAGCAGCAAAAAAAGGCGAACAAATATCCAGAAGCTCGCCTCGATGCCAATCTTGCCAGTGCCAATCACGCCGTACGTCTTGCCGCTGACCTCAAACCCAATCAGGCCTGCGGCAGGGGCAAGCGGGGACGGCTTGAATAAGCAGCATTGCGGCGTTGTGGTGCTGCATGGCTGATCATCTGGAGGGACCGTGGGACCCAGAACCAGCCCAACGCTGCTGTCTACTGCCCAGGTGCAGTGCGCCAGCTGGCAAGCACAAAACCAGGAAGTGCGCACTGCCTTCCTCACCATTCAGAGTATAGTTGCTGCAGGGAAGGAAGTGTACCGCGCCAGGGGTGTGGGTGTGGGAGGGATGCGGGAGGGTTAGGCGTGCGCTGTTACATTGACGATCTCAGCAGCACCCCCGAAACCACAACTGCTGAAAGCCGATGGCGCCGCAAGCCCTGCTGTTGCATGCCCCAGCGGCTGCCTAGAGGCACGGCGGCATGCTGGCAACACCCGCACAGGCCAGCACCAGCCGCGATCATGCGGCAGCAGCAGCAGCAGTAGCAGTGAGAGCAGCAGAAGCAGCAGCAGCGACAGCCGCAATGTACCAGCAGCTTTGCAAGTGAATGATGTGCAGCAGGGCTCACCCCATCTTCACGCAGGCGAACAGCAGCTGCAAGCAACAGAAGGCGGTAGCAGCGGCAGTAGCAGTGAGAGCAGCAGAAGCAGGGCTCACCCCATCTTCACGCGCTGCACCTGCATCTGGAGGTGCCTGCAAACAAGGCATGCAAACAGGTGCTGCATCAAGTCAACTGGTGCAGCATATGCTTGGGCCAGCGCGCGACATACTGTATGCAAATGAAGGCATGCTCGGCGAATGCAGTGCAGCATTTCACAGCAAGGCACAGCATGGTCCCTACCGTGCCAGGCCAAAGGTGAGGGCAAAGACGCAGCATAGTATAGCACAGGGCACTCCCTACCGCGCCAGGCCAAAGCCAAGCGCTAAAACACAGCATTGCACGGCACAGCACAGCAGGGTGCAGCGCAGCAGGCCATAGCCAACCATTGCTCACCGCGCCAGGCCAAAGGTGAGGGCGAATGTGTGCTCCGCATACACAGCAGCACAGCACAGCATAGCGCAGCCCTCCCTACCGTGCCAGGCCAAAGGTGAGGGCAAAGACGCAGCATAGTATAGCACAGGGCACTCCCTACCGCGCCAGGCCAAAGCCAAGCGCTAAAACACAGCATTGCACGGCACAGCACAGCAGGGTGCAGCGCAGCACAGCGCAACGTGCAGGGCTTAGCACACGCCAAGATGCCCACCGCGAAACCGGTCGAAGCCGGCGCAGCTAAGTGCAGCAGACACAATGCGGGCTGGGGGGAGCAACACCCAGAGCACACTCAACAGGCAACAGAGCCCCGGCACACTTGGCAGACCATGGCCCGCCACGCTACAGCAGGCGTGGTTTTGGTCCTGCAAGATGCAGCAATTGCAATGACCAATCAGCCCACGCACC